>OW804099.1:6587614-6611985 GCA_942159475.1 Sthenelais limicola | reverse complement strand
GGTAGACGAGGTGGTAGAGAGGGAGGAGGGGAGGAGGTGGTGGAGGAGGAGGTGAAGGAGGTGGTGGTAGAGGAGGGGGAGGTGGTTGAGGGGGAGGTAGAGGAGGTGGTAGAGAGGGAGGAGGGGGGAGGAGGAGGTAGAGGAGGAGGAGGTGGAGGAGGGGGGAGGTAGAGGAGGTGGTAGAGAGGGAGGAGGGGGAGGGGGAGGAGGTGGTGGTAGAAGAGGGGGAGGTGGTTGAGGGGGAGGTAGAGGGGAGGGGGAGGAGCAGAAGTAGGGAAGAGAAGAACTAAAGAGGAGGAGGAGGTGGCGGAAGGGGAGGAAGGAGACGCGGAGGAAAAGGAAGAGCAAGAGAAGGATGAGAAGGGGAAGGTAAGAACTGAAGAGGAAGAGTAGCTAAGAAGAAGAAGAAGAGGAGGAGGAGGAGGAGGAGGAGCGACATGGAGAACTGAGAAGGAGCAGAAGCAGCAGGAAAGGCAGGGAGCAGGAGGAAGAAGAACTAACGTAGAAAGAGACGGATGATACGGGGGTGAAGCCTCAAACTTTACGACCAAATAAACACCTTTCTACCTCCCCATAACACGTTTGCAATATATCTTCCTTGAGTACTCAGTAATAATATCTTCCTGGAAAAACAAAACAAAACTTAGCAACATATATCAGCATCTAGCGTGGGATAATATAAATGCATCAATATTTCCCCGTAATAACTTCTGCCAGCTTTATCCGCCCAAGCCCTTTTGATCCCCACCTGGATCCGCCCAGTCTATGAGTGAGATAGATGGGGAGGTACTATATCGGGATAAGGGTATAGGGGTGGTGGGAAGTGGAGGGTAGGGTTTTGTACGTCTCAATAGGGGATTTTCACGTGCCACTGCCTGTGTCTGTTACAGTTGATGAAAAAGATTCAGTTCAGGTCTGACATGCACATATTTAGCAACATTTTCGAAAATTGCACGAATGTTTTCACCAATACCATAACTTGTATAAATGATCTATAAAAGTCAATGCATGATGGGAGAGATGGATGCTTGTCAATCTATTTAACAATTTGATAATTCTATGTGTATCAAGATTAAAGATGGCGGACATGCAAGTCCCCTATTCACATGGTTTGTATAGCCAGGAACCCAGCAAGGATGAGTATCGGGGGTGGGCTGGTATAGAAGTCTACCATGAAATTACCTCTCAAAGTTATGACTTAAGGCCCATACCCACTGTGCCGATTTTCCTTAGTCCAGCAGTGGGCTGATCAGCCTGAAGATTGGGCTCATACAACCTAGATGGAAGGCACTTGTCTGATGGCTGACTGCCCTCTGTTTCATGCATCTCCACTGGCCTGACTGCACTCTGTTTCATACATCTCCACTGGCCTGACTGCCCTCTGTTTCATGCACCTCCGCTGGCCTGACTGCCCTCTGTTTCATGCATCTCCACTGGCCCGACTGCCCTCTGTTTCATGCATCTCCACTGGCCTGACTGCCCTCTGTTTCATACATCTCCACTGGCCTGACTGCCCTCTGTTTCATACATCTCCACTGGCCTGACTGCCCTTTGTTTCATACATCTCCACTGGCCTGACTGCCCTCTGTTTCATGCATCTCCACTGGCCTGACTGCCCTCTGTTTCATGCATCTCCACTGGCCTGACTGCCCTCTGTTTCATGCATCTCCACTGGCCTGACTGCCCTCTGTTTCATGCATCTCCACTGGCCTGACTGCCCTCTGTATCATACATCTCCACTGGCCTGACTGCCCTCTGTTTCATGCATCTCCACTGGCCTGACTGCCCTCTGTTTCATGCATCTCCACTGGCCTGACTGCCCTCTGTTTCATGCATCTCCACTGGCCTGACTGCCCTCTGTTTCATACATCTCCACTGGCCTGACTGCCCTCTGTTTCATGCATCTCCACTGGCCTGACTGCCCCCTGTTTCATACATCTGCACTGGCCTGACTGCCCTCTGTTTCATGCATCTCCACTGGACTGACTGCCCTCTGTTTCATGCATCTCCACTGGCCTGACTGCCCTCTGTTTCATGCACCTCCACTGGCCTGACTGCCCTCTGTTTCATGCATCTCCACTGGCCTGACTGCCCTCTGTTTCATGCATCTCCACTGGCCTGACTGCCCTCTGTTTCATGCACCTCCACTGGCCTGACTGCCCTCTGTTTCATGCACCTCCACTGGCCTGACTGCCCTCTGTTTCATGCACCTCCACTGGCCTGACTGCCCTCTGTTTCATGCACCTCCACTGGCCTGACTGCCCTCTGTTTCATACATCTCCACTGGCCTGACTGCCCTCTGTTTCATACATCTCCACTGGCCTGACTGCCCTCTGTTTCATACATCTCCACTGGCCTGACTGCCCTCTGTTTCATACATCTCCACTGGCCTGACTGCCCTCTGTTTCATACATCTCCACTGGCCTGACTGCCCTCTGTTTCATACATCTCCACTGGCCTGACTGCCCTCTGTTTCATGCATCTCCACTGGCCTGACTGCCCTCTGTTTCATGCATCTCCACTGGCCTGACTGCCCCCTGTTTCATGCATCTCCACTGGCCTGACTGCCCTCTGTTTCATGCATCTCCACTGGCCTGACTGCCCTCTGTTTCATACATCTCCACTGGCCTGACTGCCCTCTGTTTCATACATCTCCACTGGCCTGACTGCCCTCTGTTTCATGCATCTCCACTGGCCTGACTGCCCCCTGTTTCATGCATCTCCACTGGCCTGACTGCCCTCTGTTTCATACATCTCCACTGGCCTGACTGCCCTCTGTTTCATACATCTCCACTGGCCTGACTGCCCTCTGTTTCATGCATCTCCACTGGCCTGACTGCCCTCTGTTTCATACATCTCCACTGGCCTGACTGCCCTCTGTTTCATACATCTCCACTGGCCTGACTGCCCTCTGTTTCATGCATCTCCACTGGCCTGACTGCCCCCTGTTTCATGCATCTCCACTGGCCTGACTGCCCTCTGTTTCATGCATCTCCACTGGCCTGACTGCCCTCTGTTTCATACATCTCCACTGGCCTGACTGCCCTGTTTCATACATCTCCACTGGCCTGACTGCCCTCTGTTTCATGCATCTCCACTGGCCTGACTGCCCTCTGTTTCATGCATCTCCACTGGCCTGACTGCCCTCTGTTTCATGCATCTCCACTGGCCTGACTGCCCTCTGTTTCATACATCTCCACTGGCCTGACTGCCCTCTGTTTCATACATCTCCACTGGCCTGACTGCCCTTTGTTTCATACATCTCCACTGGCCTGACTGCCCCCTGTTTCATACATCTGCACTGGCCTGACTGCCCCCTGTTTCATACATCTGCACTGGCCTGACTGCCCTCTGTTTCATACATCTCCACTGGCCTGACTGCCCTCTGTTTCATACATCTCCACTGGCCTGACTGCCCTCTGTTTCATACATCTCCACTGGCCTGACTGCCCTCTGTTTCATGCATCTCCACTGGCCTGACTGCCCTCTGTTTCATGCATCTCCACTGGCCTGACTGCCCTCTGTTTCATGCATCTCCACTGACCTGACTGCCCTCTGTTTCATGCATCTCCACTGGCCTGACTGCCCTCTGTTTCATGCATCTCCACTGGCCTGACTGCCCTCTGTTTCATGCATCTCCACTGGCCTGACTGCCCTCTGTTTCATGTATTTCCACTGGCCTGACTGCCCTCTGTTTCATGCATTTCCACTGGCCTGACTGCCCTCTGTTTCATGCATCTCCACTGGCCTGACTGCTCTCTGTTTCATACAGCTCGACTGGCCTGACTGCCTTCTGTTTCATGCATCTCCACTGGCCTGACTGCCCTCTGTTTCATGCATCTCCACTGGCCTGACTGCCCTCTGTTTCATGCATCTCCACTGGCCTGACTGCCCTCTGTTTCATGCATCTCCACTGGCCTGACTGCCCTCTGTTTCATGCATCTCCACTGGCTTGACTGCCCTCTGTTTCATGCATCTCCGCTGGCCTGACTGCCCTCTGTTTCATGCATCTCCACTGGCCTGACTGCCCTCTGTTTCATGCATCACCACTGGCCTGACTGCCCTCTGTTTCATGCATCTCAAATGGCCTGACTGCCCTCTGTTTCATGCATCTCAAATGGCCTGACTGCCCTCTGTTTCATGCATCTCCACTGCTCTGACTGCCCTTTATTTCTCCTCCGACTGACTGCCGTCAATATAATCGGCTCAGTGGACAGGGCCTTAAAGGGACCCTTGCCGCTCCTCCTTCTAACAGTTATTGATTGGAAACTAGGGTTTTGACCTGTTTTTGTTTGTTTATACATATGTAATTACAATCCCATGAATCTATATCTCTTTTACACTCAATTCACCTGAAATACCAAATAATAAGTCTATATGGTATGTGTCGCCAAAAAATGTACAACTGAAAATGTAACAATCCTCTAAATAATCCAAATTTAAATAATAAAAGAATAAGGTTTCAAAATACAGTTCAACATAACCGATCAGATTTTCTTTATCAAGGCAAAATCAAATGTACTCAGACACACTTAATACTTATCATTTCTAAGCCTAATTTAGCAGAATTTGCTCAATGTGTAGAGCTGGCGACTATACATTTTCTGACGACCTGACCCATATGATTCATTGAAGTAAACTGTTCGTAATATCGCACCAAGACCTTAAAGTGCCTTTCTGTCTCTTTTCTCTGTCTCTCTCTCCCTTCTTCTCTGTCTCTATTTCCTGGGTAAGATCATAAACTGCCTCCCTCTCAGCTCTCCCGCCCTTGATATAACACTTAAAAGTGTTGATAAGGGCGTAAAGCAACCAATCTCACTCACATCACTCACTCCATTTTAAAACACTCTGTAATTGACAAAATCTCTGGCTGTTATCATTATATTACTGTACTTGTTACCAACATGATGCAACCTACTATTTAACCTATGTAACCTTGATGTAATCCAAAATAGATACAGGATAAGTACACTGAATGTATCGGAGACACATGATTAACTATCTTACCTTATCTTAGAGTGTAAATGGGTAAGATTTTCAGAAAATGTACAATTGGCAGCTGTACACATTGAATAAATTCTGCTAAATCAGACTGTAATTTGGCCAATACTCGGTAAATTCGAGAATATCTGGCATTGCATTCATTCTAGCAATCTGTTTGGTTAGGTTGAACTGTATTTTGAACTTTAGTTTCGTCTGAAATTTGGGTTATTTTAGAGAATTTGTGAAAGTGAATTGTACATTTTCTGAAAATCTGACCCAAATGCTTACAGTGTTTCTCACGTAACAATAACATTTGCTAGTTTTAGAGTTATTTATATATATTAGATTTGGAGTTGTAGGAAAAAGTGTAGTTGAGGTTGATGAAATGTGTGAGGATGGGGTGAAAGGTAAAGTAGGGGGAGAAAAGCCTATACATCACAACATAATGATTTACACATGGGCTCAGCTACCCCTGGCGACCAGATACGCAACCATTTCAGCAGCTTCTAACAGTATCTATAGATCGGCCCTTCATGTTAGAAATCTGCCCAGTTTAGTATTTAATCTAGTATTAATTCTTTTACAATTGTCTATATTATAGGTGAGTGAGTGAGATTGATTGCTTTACGCCCTTATCAACACTTTGAAGTCTCATATCAAGGGCGGGAGAGCTGAGAGGGAGGCAGTTTATGATCATACCCAGGAAATAAGAGATAGAGAAGTAGGGAGAGAGAGAGAGAGAAAAGAGACAGAAAGGCACTTTAAGGTCTTACCCAGGACGGTGTCTATATTATAGTTTATATATATCATATGTATGAAATATGGAAATAAATTTCTCAGTAATAATTAATTCTCAGCTATTACTAAGGCTTTGGTCAAGTGAGCTTTAGCTGGGTTGGAAAGAACGGAAGAAAACCTTAGGTTTTTAACTGGCGTTAACTGAGAGGACAGCTTTAAATCTTGTATTATATCAGACGGTTATAATTCTTTGGTCAGCTTAACCTTCTTTCGCTAAACCTCACATAATTGTATATATTTTGTGAATAATTTCACTTCTGAATATCTCAATATTATACAAAATGGATACTATATAAAACATCATACTTTCCATTTGTTATTACTATGGGGTATATATTCTTAGATTTCCCACAGTTCCCCACAGATGTTATGCATCCGGCTAAAAAATGAAAACCACAAAAGTGCCATACTTCATTGATACTTTCTATAATAGGTAGAGGATGGTTTAGCCCACAGACAATACATTATAATTGTGATAGATTTAGAGGGAGATGAGAGGGAGCCAGTCTATGCTCGATCTATTACATTTGTCTTCATATATATATACAGCACTATATTATATGCCTCCTCAACCAAAGGAGAAAGCTTTAGCAGAATACCTTAAAAAGGTTTCCATAAACATTGAGAAAAGCTTTGCTTATATGTTACATCTTTTATACTTTCTTTTTGTAGTATGGGGAGAGATGGTAGTGGAGCATTAGTGGTACCTATGTCCAAAGGGGGTTAATAAGTTCGATATTGAAACAGGTCTGATCTTAAAATACTAATGAGCCAGGGGGAGTGAGGGTATGGTGGGGGCAACCCTGGAAGAGGGACAGTTACAGCCCTACCTAAAACCTATTTTTTCTTTGTGCTGGAAGCTTTGGGTTAATTTAAATATCAATCGAGGTAAACAGTACTCAACGCTGCGGCAGGAAAGGCGAGTGTATAATTTACCTGCCATTCTCTTACTTCTCAAATGCGTTCTGCTATTAATCACTAGTCTTAATTAATTGATATCATCTCGTTAAAAATTTGTAAGCACTTGAATGTGCGTAATTGTAAAGGTTCGGTTTAATTATGTATTGACAACCATTGATGATAGCGTGATTATTTAGTGCGGGCCTAAAATTCCAAGATGGAGTCGGCCGGACATTTCGCAATCAGAATGTGATTCAGCAAAGAGGTTGGACGTTATTTACTGGTAGAACTGTTATTCCATGTACATCATTAGCGCCTATGGTAAGCACTTATTGTCTTCTGCAAACTATATGCGTAATTTTAAGGTGATTGTGGTGTTAGTTGTAAGATAGTTACCGCTAGTTGTGGACAAAAAGCGTGCTCGTATGTATGTCAACCTGACAATGCTATTGTTAACCCTAGCGAGGGAAATCATGACTCATATTTTATATATGCCGATGTTGTGTACAGTTTTTACAATCCGCCCTATAGGAATGTTCATGAAAATGATATTTTGCGTACTAACGCTCCTTTCAAAAGCTAGCCAAGATTATGATTTGATGACAAAATGTATTCCAAAAAATGGAGTTGGATAGCCCTGAACATGTAAGCGCTTGTAAAGGTCTAACAGTGGCATCTCTAAACGTTAGATCGTTGCGAAAAAAGGTGTTGGAGGTATATGACACTCTTCTTCAAGGGTATACTAAAATCCTGGCATTACAGGAAACCTGGTTAAATGTTGCTGATCTCAACTCTCATCTAATTATAAATAATAATTTTGATTTGTTCAGAGTTGATCGAGCCACTACTGTAAATGGGCAGGTGAAACTGGGAGGAGGGTTGTGTTGCTATGTAAGCTGTGATTATGAATCAGACCCGCATATTTTGGAAGGGAAAAACTTAAGTACTCCCGATATTGAAATGCAAGTTATTTCGATTAAGCCTGGTAGGAGAAAAAACATTATCCTGGTCAATTTATATCGACCTCCTATGGGGGACAAGAGGGTATTTATAGATAGGTTACAAGAAACCGTCGATTATATCAAGGTGAATTTTAAAAATTATCCGATTCTGATTTGTGGGGATATCAACCTGAATCTCCTCGATAAAAATAATCAATCTGTTACTGAATTCTCTCACCTCATAGGGGAACTGTCCCTGACACAACTGATCAACTGTGCAACTAGGTATAGTCACTCAGGTTCAAGTCTTCTTGACGTTATGATTACCGACCACTGCCACATAAAAAAAGCAGGGGTTATAAACACAAACTTATCTGATCACTGTGCTGTATATCTGACCATAAAAAAGATGTATGTTCCTGTCACTAAATCTTCTACTCTGGGAAGAAGATATGATCGTATTAACTGGCAAGAATTGGATAATTATATAAACAGAGTCTTTACGGTTGACAATTTCTTCTTGCAAGACACTGGTTCGCCTGAAATTATCTGGGCACGAATGAAGGATTATCTATTAAACTATCTTGACTTTGTTTGTCCGATTATAGAAATGGTCAATATTACTAGAGGTAAAATGATACTCGACGCCCAGACTCATGCCTCCATTAAGGAGCGGGACCGTCTGTTCAAAAAGGCGAGAAGAACCAACCTCGAAGTTGACTGGGTAAATGCAAGACAATCTCGACGTATAACTGCGGGTTTAGTTAGGCGAGCACGTAAAACTCATGTGGACAACCTTTTTAGAAATGCAGGTCAGGATAGCAAAAAATTCTGGAGAGAAATTAATAACCTTGTAGGAAAAAACAACTCTCATAAAGTACCCGACAGCTATTTGCATGATGGTATTGTTTTGAAAGGTCAAGACGCGAGTAATGGTCTCAATATAGTTTTCCGAGATATGGGAAATGTAAAAGAAGCACCCTCTGGTGACTTCTCCGGGTTCTTGAATGAGAATGTTGTAACAAATGTAAGTACGAGGATTTCTATCACTGAAAAAGCTGTATTAGAACTAATTGATGATATAAATGTGTCAAAAAATAGTGGATTCAGCTGGGTCGATTCAAAGGTCCTGAAATTCTATTTACAGAGGTTATCAAACCCCTTTACCAAGTTATTAAAGGCGTGTGTGCATTGTACGAGTATACCTAAGGAATGGAAAAGCTATAATGTTATCGCCTTACCAAAAGGAGGCAACCCCCGGTTACTTGGGAATAAAAGACCTATTGCTCTTGTACCTATCCCCTCAAAAATTCTTGAAAATTTCATGTGTATATCTTTGAGAGACCATATGGATTTGAACAATCTGTTTGTCCCACAACAAGGGGGCTTTAGGCCGGGTCACTCAACCAATCTATCTGTTCTGGAGTTTACCGAGCCTATAATCAGAGGAATTGATAAAGGGGACCTCACTGTGGCAACATACTTTGACGTCTCAAAAGCGTTCAACTGCATAGACCACGTCATACTTGAAAAGAAATTGCAGCACTATAAAGTAAACCCTGTTTTAATTTTGTTGATCATGGAGTATCTTGTAGACAGAAAGCAATCAACGTACTTGAACAATGTCCTTTCCACACCGATTGTTATCAAAAATGGCGTACCTCAAGGAAGTGTAATTGGGCCTCTCCTTTTCTTGATCTACATCAATGATCTGCCTGGTTGTATTGAAAATATTGGGGTCGGTGACAACATCAAGATGACCATCTATGCGGATGATACCGCTGTTACAATCACGGGAGGGGACCTAGATAGATGTATGCTGGGTGCTCAAACGGTGGCTTCTAATATTGCTAAATGGATGAACCATAATAAGCTATGCGTCAACTCCAAAAAGAGCATGGTCCAAATCTTAGGGTCAAAACACCGTTTGAAAAAAATCAATTTCAATACCCAAGGTAATATCTATATCAATGGGTCGGCCATAACTAAGGCAAAGTTAGTAAAATACCTGGGATATACAATCGACTCATCATTGAGCTTCAATGACCACTTTGTACGAATGAAGGGTCTGGTCCAAGCCAAGGTTAATCAATTTGCACGCATCCGTTATTACATAGACGTGAATATTGCCAGGGCCATTGTAAAATCCCATGTTATCTCTCTTACTGAGTACGGTTTGCTAATGTACAATATGGCTAATGCTAATATCATTGGTAAAGTACAAACATCTATAAACAGGGCCCTAAGACTTGTTCTTGTAAATCAAAACTTATCGACCCTAGAAATAAAAAGGTTATTAAAAATTGATGACCTACAAAAGAGAGGAAACATGGTAATTCTGAGTCTAATGGCCATAAGAGTGAAAAATCCTGAGTTAATTCAAACTATGCCTAGGCAAACTAGACTTGCCGCTGGGATTAATCTAAAAGTCTTCCAACCTACATCTGACAAATTTCTTAGATCTCCTCATGTCCAAGGGCCAATACTATGGAATAAACTACCTCCCTTGGAAAAGGTTAAACCTTGGAGTAAGTTAAAATTATATTTGAAGACACAGTAATGGCGGCAGACACGTGTGCATATTGTTCCTATTAAATGTATGTAACGCAGACTTGATTATTATATCTGGAACTATTTCCGGATTTTGTGACTCTCACTGATTGAGGACTTGATAAGGCCAATGGTCTATTCAGACTAATTATATCATTGTTTTATAAATTGCGGATTGATTGATTGATTGATTGTATTGTATTCATGTATGTTGAACCATTGTATTTTTAGTTGGCAACAAAACTCAAAAAAAAAAGTACTTTCTTGTCTAGTCGAGGCACATTATATTAAAGGAATTATTGTAAAATTATGTAAGTATAATAGTGTTATAATAGTGTCTTAAAGATTTTTGATAATGCACTGATGATTAAACTGTATTGTAATTTTGTATCTTCAGCAGAGCCACTTTCGGCATTGAAAGGTATCACATTTGTGAAATTTGTCCGAAATAAAATCTGTTTAAAAAAAAATCAGCCTGGGGTATTTAAACCTAGGGTGGGGAGGGATTGGGGTAGTTTGGACAATTTTTGAGTAGAGAGTCTATAGTTGGAATCAAAAGAGTACCTCAATGCACTGAACTACCCTCAGTGCCATTATATTATAGGTGATGTGTCACAGGAAAATGAGTCACAAAGAGGATTTTGAAAAAGCCGATTCCAATGATGGTAAACATTAAGGACATGTAAGAAGTGTTTCTATATTTTATGTTTGATATATTTGTTTGAAAAAAGTTGGCCACATTTCTGGGTGGGCAATTACCAGTAGAGTAATTAAATGTACTCCATAGGATGACCTTCGAAACGCAAGGGTATATTTAATACACTGTCTTGAAATGTAGTATATGTATTCATTATGTCCTGAAGCGCTAGACCCTCCAAAAATTAGAACATTCCAACAAAGAGATCTTGTGAATAAATCACTTTGGAAAATATCAGTTTTGCTATTTGTGACTCATTTTCCTGTAATACATCACACATGTGTGCAGCAATTACCATCGGATAAACCTGGAACAGCAAACTCTTCTCTCATTACTCAATCCAGGATCCCCTAAATAAGTAAATCTTAGATCTAGATCTTAGTAAATCTTAAACTTAACACCTTAAACCTTGACACTTACAAGGAAATCACAGATGAGAATCTTATTCAACTTATAAAGTGGATATCGACAGCTCTAAATTGTTGTTAAAATATCATTAGAATCATTATATTGGAAAGACTTCACATATACTTCATAAATGAGGTGCATTCCCGATGAAAAAATACTTATTAGTAAAACAAGAACTACAAGAACATCAACAAAGTATCAATGTTATTTTACTCCATCCTTCCCAAATCAATGGTGCTTTTAACTAATCAAATTGACATGCAAGCGATATTACAGCGTCTCAGATGCGGTATGAAATCTTAAAATTACCTCTGGGATTATCAACATCAGCTAATTTCCGTTACTTGCCTTTGTAACGTTTTGTGTTCCAATAGTGGGCTTGCATGTACCACAGCGCATGTCTGTTAAGTTCATGGTGGGATGGATCGAGATTATAGCTAACATACAAATATTTAGCCGCATTTTGTATCCCAAATTGGAAAAGACAAAGTTATAGATGTACACAGATTAATGTAGTAATGTTAGAATCTTTCCCATCATGCATTTGGATTTCATAGACCATTCTTATTGCTACAAAGTTATAGAAATACTTATTAGATGCCCTTAATGTTTATATTCATTGGAATCGGCTTGGTCTCATCTTTTCAAATATGATGGTATCACAAAATCTAATTTTTGCGACTTATGACTCATTTTCCTGAAACACATCACATATATGGTATTCTGGTACACAGATGTACTACATTACTACATGTACACAGATTCTAACATTACTACATTATTCTAACATATGCTTGACAATTCAACAATAAACTAAGACAAACAGCAGAAACGGCAAGTATCGTTAGTCTCCATTTCATCAAGGCCTGTCAATGTGTCTTTAGTAGGGAATATTGATGAATTGTCTACTCCCACTATTCAATTTGTTCATCACATTCTCGCTCATAACTCCCATGACTCCAAGATTTAAGATGGCGCACATTGAAGTCTGGAAATGTGATTGTTAAAATATTGTTGTTCACTTGTATACAAAAGTGAAAATATAGTTTCTTACATATAATAATGTTAATAAAAACATATCACCTCTTTTCCCAGTACATCACCACATACCACTTGGGCGATAACAACAGAGTTCGCTGAAGATTACTTAGGTATATCCCACCCATACCCCAACACCTACACCTACACCCACACCTCCAAAACCCATCTTGTAGCCATCATTTAACAGCGAGAGCATATCAAAGAGCAGCGTAGAGTCTTAATACTCTTAGGGCTTAGCTTATATATCTGTAATGAAGCCATCACAGATGAATAAAAGAGCAGGAGCGAGATAAAAGACCGAGATGGAAGGGCTCCAGGCACTCGCAGTTCTCAATGATGAGTTCCTTTTGTGTGCCATAAACTGAAATATTATATGGGTAAGATTTTCAGAAAATGTACAATTAAACTTCGCCAATCTTCTCAAATAACCGAAATTTCAAACGAAAATAAAGTTCAAAATACAGTTCAACCTAACCAAACAGATTGCTAGAATCAATGCAATGCCGAATATACTCGAATTTACCTAATATTGACCAAAATGCAGCCTAATTTAGCAGAATTTTTTAAATGTGTATAGCTGCTAATTGTATATTTTCTGAAAATCTCACCCATATATGGGTCATTGCGTATGAAAATGTACAATCGGCAACGTTGCACATGTAGTAAATATTGCTAAATTGGGCTGAAAAATGGTAAATATTAGGTATATTTGAATATAGTTGGTATTGTGTTGATGAATACAAATCTGGTCAGTTATACTAATAAGTAATTTTAAACTCATTTTTGTCTTGAATTTGAGTTTTGACGGGATTGATGAAGGCAAATTGTAATTTTTCCGTTGCCCTGACCCATTTGTATGTAGACTTTTCATTCTGCTACAGAAGAAACATAAGTAATGAACTGATTAGTTCATGAATGAGATTCCCCAGGGTGATAGAATGTCTTTGTGTGCTCTTAACAGAAATATATGATTAGTAATAGCACAAATTCGGGGGAATGGCAAAATACATACAATATTGTCAAGTCTATTGTGACAAAAAAATATTCTCCCCAAATTTATTCATTGTTTGACATCCAGGACTGACTCGATATCTCTCTGCTGCTATATGTTTATACATGAATCTGAAGTCTAATCAGCTAAAGGAAAACGAGTAAGGGTGGGTGATAATAAGTGAAACCACCGTAGCAAAGGATATCGGTGGGCCACTGAAATATAAATTAGGGCATAAATTTATGAAACCTGCAGTAAAAACAATAGGATAAATTCTGCACAGTTTAGGAAAATAATGGAACAAAAGGTAGACAACATAACACCAAATAATCAAACGGATATTTTGAATGACCAGAATACCATATATTTGGGTCAGGTTTTCAGAAAATGTACAAGTCAACTTCCCCTGTCCTCTCAAATAACCCACATTTCAGACAAAAATAAAGTTCAAAATACAGTTCAACCTAACCAAACAGATTGCTAGAATAAATGCAATGTGAAATATACTCGAATTTACCTTGTATTGACCAAATTTCAGCCTAATTTAGCAGAATTTACTAAATGTGTACAGCTGCCAATTGTACATTTTCTGAAAAATTGACCCATATACGATATATATACGTAGTTTTTATCATGTGTCAGTTTATTTTAACGGGATTTACTGATATGAAATTGTAGAGCTACCAGTTGTACATTACTAGGCGACCTGACCCATATATACATTCATGGAGAGCTGGCTCCGCTTAGACTACAATGTATAACTTTGTTGTATGATTCCCAGATGAGGAAAAGATCATAATAGAGTGGATAAATAAATTGACTGCTTTTTGCCTTATCACCTGCAGATGCACCATACTTCATCTAGGGAATCTGCCTTTGAGTGAAATGTATCCAACCTAGAAGGTGCATTTTTAGGTCTCATTTCTTTAGGCAAACCATGACGAATGACTCTAGGTGATCTCCCCACAAACCTATGGGCTCCTTTTTTCTTATGGGTATAGATTAAAATATGAACAAAAGCTAAGATTACACTATGAGTGTGCAGAAGCATGCGTTGGTCACAATAGGACCAGCTGCCGCTCTACCTTGCAGAGCCTTTAATGTGAATAGTGCACCCTACTCCTCATTGCATGTTGTGTGCGATGTGACCCTTGCGACCCAGTGGATAATCTGCGACAATTGTTTATTTATCGCAAGTTAAGGCTTGACTCCACTGACATTTTTCCCTTCTGCAGTTGTTTCGGTTTCATTCTGCAGTGCATTATCAATCCGAATATAATAACAAATGGAGCTGGTCAGAGGAAAGCCTTGATAGATTGTGTAACATTGGTTCTTTATAATAATTAATACATTTTTTTTTAAAGATTTTATTTCAACTTGGTTACCGACCCCCCTTTTCGGGGTTGGTTCTGTCGGGCCAAGCCTTTCGAATATCCATTTAGGCCTACATATTTTTCCATGTTGCCATATTGTCTGGTAGAATGTCTATTTACATTATATACAGTCAGTTTCTATATGTTATTTCTTTTTTGTCGAGTTATGTATGGTTTCTGTTTGAGATAGGTGGTATGTTATAATTTACAATTGACTTCACTGTGCCACTCGGACGTGTTGTGGAGTGTTAGTATTGTCTAAAGGATAAAAGCAGAGGTGATCAGAAGATATTTTAAAAGATGAGGTTAACAGTATATTATAATAATAAACATTTTCATATATACTCCTGTGTTTCTACACATTGCCACTCAATGACAATATCTATTACACCGTACCTATTAGCCGCAAAAAGCCTTTAAGAACAGACTGATGCGTTGAGTGTGGTTTGTTAGACAAAGTTTACCATTAAACCAACCTGTGTGGGCCAGACTAAATTAAGTCCTTTACCTTATGCTGAACTTCGAGTATAAAGTCTTCTGACTTTGTGTGGCCCCTGCCTACTATATTTCCCACTGTAACAAGAAGGGAACACTTTCTATATAAACTTTGCCTCTATTTAAAACAGTTTAGCTTGAGGTACATGAGGAATGACTGCACCAGATGTGCACAAACCCTTTCCCTTCGCTTCATCACTTGAAGTGGGATGCAGAGTTCATTGTCCGTGAGTGGTTGTTATAAGGCAGAGGTGAAATCCATTTATCTTATTCTGGGAAAGAAGATTCTCTATCCTTCCAATGATTTATATATCCAGGGGCTTGAACAGCAGATTCTTCATGAGAACTTGCGCAGTATTACCAATAGGGCACTTGTAAATTGGCGTTAATAAGTCCTCCTAAATTGCAATAAAGTGGGAACTATAGGGCCATTTTCCTAACACAATATTAAAGGATTAATGACCGGGCTGCTGTGTATTGTTAGGTGTATAATCCTCAGGCGAAGCAATGCACCAACAGGCCCGAAATGGAGGTTATAGTCCTTGCTTTTTACCTGAGGTATTAGGTGATTGTAGCCCTTGGACTGTTCAAGGCAGTGACTAAACATGTTATAGCACTGGTAAACGTATATTGGACTGGTTCATTGTAAAAAGCTTTGTGTTTTGGGATCCAAATCGCGTATCACTGCTGAGTTACTAAATTATCTCAGAATTTACATCTGCAAAAAGATTAATGACCGATATTGAGGCCCTGCTGACCAGTGCCCTAATTGTCACCAAACAGTGCACCAAGATGGAGGTTATTAATCTGTTTAGTCTCTACTTCAGGTGTTTATAGCACAAGACTGCTCAAGGCAATGACTTAATGGGTCAATGTACAATTTGTCTTAAGCAATCCTTTCAAATAACACAAATTTAAGACAATAATGATGTTCAAAATTCAGTTTAACACAACCAAAAAGATTGTTTGAATCAAGGCAATACCAAATATAGTCAGATATACCCAGTTTTGACCATTTTTCAGTCTAATTTAGCAGAATTTACTAAATATGTAGATGTGCCAATTGTACATTTTCTGAAAATCTGACCCTAATAGATGGAGACTCTCAAGGGCTGGAGTAAAACCCGCCACGATGTATGCGCACATGGTAAAGAGGGTTAGCAGCTCTCAACATGATTGATTGATATGGAAATATAAACGCATGTCAGAACTGAACTAAACCCGAGTATACACAGATAGATACCAGTAACCATTTACTTCACCATTTGTGTAGAAATGAACTATTTGGCTGATAGTCCTGCATGACAAGATTTGTAGAATGGCCTAATTACTTGAAATTATACGAAATGTGTATTTGTATGTAATAATTTTATTTCCATAGGATATCACAGGTACATAAGTTGGAAAAAGGATTATTTACTACCTTCTGTGAAAATACATAGCTCTTCTATCTCTTCTATCTTTTGGTTGTTTTTGTTCAACTTTATCTGATAATCTTTCTTGATGTTGATAAATTGAATTAGATTACTTCATATGAATATTTTACATGAAGTGATCTGATTGTTATAACAATATTCAAATAACCTGTAAAGAATATTTTTTTCATTACAATAATAATCATGTCGAGCCAATATGCAGTATTTCCGAGTTATAATGATTGCAAGATTCTTGGTTTAAACATGAATTAATATTGATTTAATTCGTTTCCTAAATCATGTTGATACTGTATAGCCACATAATTACATTACATAGTGCAGCCTACCGATAGTACAGTGTAGCATACATAGGTCCTGGCAAGCAGAACCCCCCTATAGACAATACTCCCTATGTTTGCTGCCCAGCAAGCAACACCTTTAAGTTATTTCCAGATGTTTCGAAATGTCAGCGCCCTCAATTGTATATCCTTGAACTATTGTTATGACTTGGTGATAAATATTCCAGGCTGTTATATACAGAGACTCAGAATCTGTAAAACCAATGAGATGAAAGAGGGAGAGGAGAGGGGGGGAGGGTAGGGGGAGGGAGGGGGGATGTAGCGGGACAGAGCGCGAGAGACCTAGTATAATGTATATGTAGCAAAAACCGATACTGAATTTGTTACTTTTAATCAGTTTTTCTCCATTTAAATCGTTTCTCCAGGACATATGATAGGTTTAGAGTGTTTATCTCAAGGATAGCCATTTCATTTCAGGATCTTCCACAGCTGATAATGCAACTGTTTTTAGGAGATGGCGTTCCATACTGTCTTCTATTTAATAAACTACAATTTCTGTAGTTTTGTAGGAATTAAAAGCTTAAAAACACATATAGTGTGTAGCTATTTAACTATAATATACTAGCAGATTTTATTGCAACACTGGATAGTAGGACCAGGAGGGTGAAGATCGAGGGGACATTGTCGGAGGTTTAGCAGGGGGAGGAGGTATAGGAGGTTTAGGAGGAGGAGGTGTAGGAGGAGGGGCAGGAAAAGTAGGGGGTGGAGGAGGAGGAGGAGGAGGAGGGGGAGGGTAGGAGAGGAACAGGAGGAGGTGTAGTAGGAGAATGAGAAGGAGCATTACAAAGGGTAGGTACAGAAGGATGAGAAGTAAAAGGAGCAGGAGGAGCAGGAGGAGAAGGATGAGGTGCGGGAGAAGAAGGAGCAGGAGCAGGATAAGTCAAAGGAGCAGGTGCAGGATGAGAATTCAAAGTAGCAGGTGCAGGACGAAAAGTCAAAGGAGTAGGTGCAGAAGGAGAAGAAGTCAAAGGAGCAGGAGCAGGAGAAAGTCAAAGGTGCGGGAGAAGGAGGAGGTGCAGGAGGAGGAGGTGCGGGAGAAGGAACAGGCGTGGGAGAAGGAGCAGGTGCGGGAGAAGGAGGAGGTGCGGGAGAAGCGGGTGGTCCAGAAGGAGTTGCAGGAGGAGGGGGTGTAGGAGAAGGAGGGGGTGCAAGAGAAGGAGCAGGTGCGGGAGAAGGAGGAGGTGCGGGAGAAGCGGGTGGTACAGAAGGAGTTGCAGGAGAAGGGGCAGGTGTAGGAGAAGGAGGGGGTGTAGGAGAAGGGGCAGGTGTAGGAGAAGGGGCAGGTGTGGGAGAAGGAGGGGGTGCGGGAGAAGCGGGTGGTACAGAAGGAGTTGCAGGAGAAGGGGCAGGTGTAGGAGAAGGAGGGGGTACAAGAGAAGGAGCAGGTGTAGGAGAAGGAGGAGCAGCGGGAGAAGGAGGAGCAGCGGGAGAAGGAGGAGCAACGGGAGAAGGAGCAGGTGCAGAAGGAGGAGGAGCGGGAGGAGGAGCGGGAGGAGGCGGTGCAGGAGAAGCAGCAGGTGTGGGAGAAGGGGCAGTTGCGGGAGAAGGGGCAGTTGCGGGAGAAGGGGCAGATGTAAGATAAGCAGGAGTAGGAGGACGTTGATGGGGACTGATGTGCTGCATGCACACACGCACTGCATGTCTCATAGCGTACAAGTACAGTAATGAGACATGACATACAGCATACAGACGCAGCTACCGTGAGGGGAATAGAGGCACAGCTACAGATTACCCTTTACCTACATTTACCTTCTCTACATGGGACAGGGTGTCAGAAAATTTACTATTTAAATAACAAATTTTGAGATAGCATCATGTTTGAAAAAAATGGGTTTAAGTAGATTGCACCGATGGTATTATATAAACATTTAGGAAATCCAAAAATGTTTTACGTTTGATCTTTTTCGTGATTATGAAAAACAGTTTGCAATATTTATGGGTGGACAATTACTAGTAAAGTAAATAAATATACTCCATTGGATGACCTTCATCGTGATCTACAACGTCATTGTGAAACGCAAGGATATATTTAATACACTGTCTTGAATTTGAGTTTGGTATTTTAGACCATTGGCGAATGCAAATTGTACATTTTCTGGCGATTTCCCCCATATATGATTATTACAAAAATGTTATATGTATGTGGTATGGTGAGAGAGACATATTAATATATGCTAGACAAGTATTTGCACCACCGCCTCTATTGGCTCACAGATGAAAACAACTGTCATGAGATAGAGTATCAAAGTATGTGTGAGTGTAAATAATATAGCTAGGTACAGCTGGTCGACTTCTCACCCAGAACCATGTGTTTCTACTTACTCTGTTTAAAACATGGATAGAGAGGTGGTGAAAGTGGAGGCGGAGGTGAGGGTGGGAGCGGGGGAGGGACACCAACTAAAAGCTAAAGCTACATTCTCAGCTATTACGACAAAACAAATCTTACCAAATTCAATCATATCAAGACTTATTATTACAAATTACAAATTATAACTCATCATCATTTAGATCCGAACTTCTGAAAACTAGACACTAAGCATAAACAAACTTCACCCAAATGGAAATCACATGTATATATTATTGTAAATATACATCTAAAAATTTGTATGGCTTGGCCCGGCAGAACTAACCCCGAAAAGGGGAGCCGGTAACCAAGTTTAAATAAAATCTTTGAAAAAAAAAAAAAAAAAAAAGACTCATGAGACTGGACTGATCAATATTCTGCTGCTTGTATATGTTTATACAAGAGTTTGAAGTCTAATCACCGAGAGAAAACTGCCCCCGGTGAGCGATAATACGTGAAGATGTATGGTTAAATGACTTAAAGATGGGTTAGAAAAGAATGGAGCAAGAAGTAGAAAATGCTCTATACCATGTATAGTAACTTAGGTGATAAAATCAGGTATAACACAACTTCGGGGTTTTAGACAGGTTTTTCCAGGTATATATATAAAATAGAAAAAGAAATATTCGTATATAAGATAAGATAAGATATTACTTTATTTATCGAACTCAGATTACATAAGAATAATCACACATATATTAAAAAACCTCCCAACAGAAACAATAGGAATATGATGGGGAGTATGTTAGATTACACCTCTAAATAGTTAGATAGATAACATGGGGCCCTTGTCCACATCGTTTGCCAATGGTATGGGAGTGCCTTGATTCAATTCCACTCAGAGAAGGTATCGTTTTTTTCTTGGCTATTTTAATGTTTGAATAATGTGAAACTATGTGAGAATTTGACCCTTTGGGACAAGATACGGACTATCCTGGATGGACTCATGAACAAGGCTACATTCGTGTGCCCCCTTACCTCCCACCAGCCCAGCAGGTGAAGCAGAGATATGGGTCAGATTGTCCGAAAATGTACAATTGTCAGCTGTACACATTTAGTCAATTCTGCTAAATTAGGCTGCAATTTGGTCAATACTAGGTAAATTCGAGTATATTCGGCATTGCATTGATTCTAGCAATCTGGTTGGTTAGGTTGAACTGTATTCTGAACTTTATTTTCCTCTGAAATTTGGGTTATTTGAGAAGATTGGCTAAGATGAATTGTACATTTTCTGGAAATCTGACCCACATACGAGTAAGTGGTAAAGAGAGCGTTTACTCCTCGCTTATGTTTCTGATATTGCACTTTATGCTTGATGTGAAGGGCAGAGTGGCATACAGTATGTCATACACATGATGGCATTCCAACCACCCATAACTTTACTGCTTAACTTCTACTCTTGTGTTTCACTAAACCACAAGGAAGAAGAAGTAGAGTAAAATGAGAGAACTGCCACCATCTGGGTGAGCAGTTGTGAGCGGTCTAAAGCGCGGGGTCAGCTCAACGGCATGGAAGTGTTGGGAAGGGGGGGGGGGGTCGTACCCTGGCAGAGCTGCAAGTAACACCCCCTCCTCCAGTATCTAGTCAGAGAAACTTGCCCTGGTAAAAATGAGTTAAAATATCTTAAAACAATATATAGTAAGAGTTATATTGTTAATTTCACCAAATTAATGTATCATTTTTATATAAAGGTAGAAGTCCCTGCTCCATTATCCATATTCTGAGCAGAAATATAAATAAAATATATATTATGTAAGGATTAATGACTGACATTAAGGGGCCGCTGGTGCACTGTTTAATGCATAATACCAAGTGCACTGGTCCACTAGCTTTATTTCTCGTAGAGCTCTGCAGTTAATTGCAGTGATTCAATTAAACCATGACTTGGGGATACTTATTCAATCGGAATACTTAGGGATGAATGTAAAGAATTTTCTCTTGCGCTCAAACACTCAATCATTAGAAGGATGTCAGACAATATTGTGCCTTGAACCATCTTTATGTACTGAAACAATGTAAGACAAAAATAGGAATTTAATCCTAACTCACCCCTGATGTATAGTAAATAGGTACCACTCACTCACCCACCATACATAGCCCGAATTTGTAAAAGTCATTATCCATTTCATCATCTCACCTCATATCTCATTTATACCATCGATCCTTGGATCGTCTCACCACTTTATATCGCATATGTATATAACACATAGTGATTATGAATGAATATGTAACATGTAAGAATAGTATAATCTAATGTTGGAAAGAATCCTATGTACAGTAAATAGTAAATTTATAACAATGCTTTCACCCACCATATTGTTTTGGTTCGAATTGTACATGCCTCCTGAATAAATATATTGTCAAAAAAAACACCTGTCCATTATGGACAGACAGTTCTGTTTACAGATATATAAACCTCACACATTCGCCTATATTTACGAGGTTCGGGACGTCAAAAAAATGTACAATCGGCATCTCCAAACATTTAGTATATGCTGCTATATCAGGCTGACGACAAATGGTTAATACTAAAACAAACTGTATATCTGAGTCTATTTGGTATTGTGTTGGTTCAGAAAAAACTGTTCGATTATGTTGTAATTTGTCACTTGAACCTCATTTGTCTTAAATTTGTGTTATTTGAGAGGATATGTGAAGGTAAATTGTACAATTTCTGGAGACTTCCCACACCTGTGCAACAAAATCATCTTGGATCCTGCAATGCCTACAGATAACTCTAGCCTACTGCATAAAGTATGCACAGGTCGTGGGGGAATTGTCGCATGATGACTTCTGAAGTTACTCCACATCTGAATGTACACTGAATGACACAGCACAGAGCTGGATGCTACATTGAACATTTCTTTTTTTTCCCTATAGTCTCTTACCATCATTTCCACTGTACGCTGTCTCACTCACACACATAGTATAGAAGATAATATAGAAGATAATATAGAAGATAATATAGAAGATAATATAGAAGATAATATAGAAGATAATATAGAAGATAATATAGAAGATAATATAGAAGATAATATAGAAGATAGTATAGAAGATGATATAGAAGATGATATAGAAGATAATATAGAAGATAATATAGAAGAAGATCAAACCATTTTTACTCTCGGTGCAGAGACTAATCGAGATACATAGGGCATATAATATACCACTTTCTAGGAACCTTTATTGGTATTGATTTGATTAACTGATATCAGCCACTGTAAAGCAGATTTTGGTCTCACCGATTGTCATGTACCTAATTACAATATAATACAATAGATGCCCTTAGATTTGATACTGGATCTAAACAAAATCTTACATTAATTTTTGCTAGTCTTATACATAATTGATCACCATTTTGATAACTTCAAAATCATGCCAAATATCGGGACACATGATTTGTGATTTGATTTGATGAAATTTGTATACCAAATAGATAAACCATAAAAAATAAATCGCACATATAAATATACTATATGCTATTTCAGTGAGAGAATAGATCAAGGTGCAAGGTGCATCCTGTTGGTATTCTTGGAAGAGTTTCTATCAGATTAAAGCAGATATATCACATATAATCCTGTCCCGGTGACTCACACACCTATTCGGCATCAGAGATGAGCCCATTCCCCACCGCCCGGACTGGGGGAGAGTATATCATGCCTTAGCCAGCAGACCTTCACAGAAAAGACGATATATGGAGATGCGAATTGCATGTAGCAGTTGTATAATCACGGGCATCCATCTACTGCTAGGTACCGTAGTGGGACTGGGGGAGGGGGGCTGATGGGGGAGGGGGGCTGATGGGGAGGGGGGCTGATGGGGGAGGGGGGCTGATGGGGGAGGGGGCTGATGGGGGAGGGGGGCTGATGGGGGAGGGGGGCTGATGGGGGAGGGGGGCTGATGGGGGAGGGGGCTGATGGGGGAGGGGGGCTGATGGGGGAGGGGGGCTGATGGGGGAAGGGGGCTGATGGGGGAGGGGGGCTGATGGGGGAGGGGGGCTGATGGGGGAGGGGGGCTGATGGGGGAGGGGGGCTGATGGGGGAAGGGGGCTGATGGGGGAGGGGGGCTGATGGGGGAAGGGGGCTGATGGGGGAGGGGGGCTGATGGGGGAGGGGGCTGATGGGGGAGGGGGGCTGATGGGGGAAGGGGGCTGATGGGGGAAGGGGGCTGATGGGGGAGGGGGCTGATGGGGGAGGGGGGCTGATGGGGGAGGGGGGCTGATGGGGGAGGGGGGCTGATGGGGGAGGGGGGCTGATGGGGGAGGGGGCTGATGGGGGAGGGGGGCTGATGGGGGAGGGGGGCTGATGGGGGAGGGGGGCTGATGGGGGAGGGGGGGCTGATGGGGGAAGGGGGGCTGATGGGGGAAGGGGGGCTGATGGGGGAGGGGGGCTGATGGGGGAGGGGGGCTGATGGGGGAGGGGGGCTGATGGGGGAGGGGGGGCTGATGGGGGAGGGGGGCTGATGGGGGAGGGGGGCTGATGGGGGAGGGGGGCTGAAAGGGGGCTGATTGAGGACTGAGGGGTTCCAAGTGGACTGAGAGGGGTTGGGAGGGTTTTCCAGTGAGCTGAGAGAGGCTGAGGACTGAAAAGCGAGCTGATGGGGGACGGAGGGGTTGAAAGGGGCAGAGATAGGTTGTGTTGTTTGATTTTTTTTTGATTTTGAATTTTTTTATTCAGGACACAGACATTTCCATACGACAGTATGAATATTCCCAGAATAGCCTGATTTTTAAATTTATTTTTAAATTACATCAAGATATTTCTAAGTTAACTCCTAAATTTAGTACACAAAAAAGGAATAAGAAATAAGAAATAAGAAGTAAGAAAGAAAAACTGTGTTAAAAAGCGGGCTGTGAGGGGTGAAAGGGGGCTGAGAGAGGTTGGGAAGGGGTGAAAGTGGGGTTGGGAGACTGAAAGGGGGCTGATGGGGGACTGATGGGTTTTAAGTGGGCCGAGAGGGGGACTGAAAGACGGGTATGTGGAACTGAGCGATGGAAGGGACAAATGGACAAGATTTTAAAGCTGCATTCTCAGTTTATTTTGGAAAATTCAACCCGTTCTTATTCCTACCTTTCTC
>OW804099.1:6585539-6587414 GCA_942159475.1 Sthenelais limicola | reverse complement strand
TCAGAATCGCTACGGACCTCCATCAGGGTTTCCCCTGACTTCGTCCTACTCAGGCATAGTTCACCATCTTTCGGGTCCCAACGTGTACGCTCTCGCTCCGCCTCACCGACGGTGCGGTCGAGACGGGCCGGCAGTGCGCCGCCTCCCGAGGGAGACGGGTCCTGCCTCGGACGCTCCGAGAACGCCCTTCACTTTCATTGCGCCTGTGGGTTTCGTGAGCCCAATGACTCGCGCACATGTTAGACTCCTTGGTCCGTGTTTCAAGACGGGTCTGATAGGGTGCCGATCGATTCGCCACTGACCCTAGGCTTCCAGACACGGGAGCGCACCTACTACAGAACGGACAGGCGGTCGGAGCACACTGTAAACAGTCCACCCTCGACCCGCCCGCACTGCGCAGGGGCCCGAGCCTTCCCACGAATGGGAGGCGGAAGCGGCGGCAGTTGCTGTTCCTCGGTTCGACCAGCGGGCCTCCGAACCGGGGGGCTGTAACACGCAGCCAGACAGAGTCCAACCACGCTACCTTCCCCCCGGACTTCTGACCGCTGACGGACCGGTCGTGGCGCTCTCCCCGCGGAAAAGGCGCCCTCCGGAGCACACGGACACCAGGACCCGCCCTGAACGGGTCGGGTATCCCAGCGGCCTGCACAACCGGAAGAGTTGAATTCCACGAGGCGACTTTACGGTCCCATCAGTTTGCCTCTGAGCGGTTTCACGTACTCTTGAACTCTCTCTTCAAAGTTCTTTTCAACTTTCCCTCACGGTACTTGTCCGCTATCGGTCTCGTGTCGGTATTTAGCCTAAGATGGAGTTTACCACCCAATTTGGGCTGCATTCCCAAACAACCCGACTCCAGGGACGTACAGAGGCACGCCGGCCCTCGCCTAATGCTAGAGGCCTGACACCCGCTATGGGAAAGGCCCCGATCAGGAGGACTCGGACGGGGGCGCGACGCACCAGGGGTCGTCCTAAACACCACATTCCCCCACTGCCGCAGCGGCAGGGGGTTGGGCGCTGGGCTCTTCCCGCTTCACTCGCCGTTACTGGGGGAATCCTAGTTAGTTTATTTTCCTCCGCTTAGTGATATGCTTAAGTTCAGCGGGTAATCCCGCCTGATCTCAGGTCGAAGAAAAGGTTTTTGGAACCGCTTGTCTTTCCCTACTCCGTCTTTGGTCGAGTCAGGGGTTTGCTACAGAGAGCAGGGCAATTGGTTTAGAACCGGGCTGCCGCTGCAACTTTGCTGCTCCCTTTCCCAACGGAGGTGGGGGACGCGGCCCAGAATTGGGCTCTTCTTGGGGCGGTGTGATAGAGAATTTCTTCTCCTCTCAGCGCCCAATCCCTCTCAGCCAGGCAGTAAAGCCCAACCGGAGGAGAGTGTTCAACCGACCCTGAGACAGACGTGGCCCCGGGAATGCCCGGGGGGCCGCAATATGCGTTCAAGATGTTGATGTTCAATGTGTCCTGCAATTCACATTAGTTCACGCAGCTGGCTGCGCTCTTCATCGACACACGAGCCAAGTGATCCACCGCTAAGAGTTTTTCTCTTGTTTCTTTTCCTCTGCCAGGCAGAGTTTGCCACTGCCGGTCGCCGTGAAGCGTCCGACCGAAGCTAGTTTTGTTCAGCCCCTCACGGGGTTTGGTAAGTGGAAAGGAAAAAAAGAGCGTCTGTCGGGGCGCCCCAGGAGGGGGTCTTTGAACCTGGCATGTATATATGCTCTCCGAAAACCTTCTTGCGAAGGTCTCGGAAGGTACCCCAGTCGACACTCGAAGCTTGCCTCCATCACACGGCGCACCGGGCCATGAACGGAGCAGTAAGATGGCCCGAGAAAGGGAGAGAGGACAGTGTGTCGCCCTCAACTCTCTCGCCCGGGACTT
>OW804099.1:6513686-6538235 GCA_942159475.1 Sthenelais limicola | reverse complement strand
TGAGTGTTTGGGCCTAGACTTTTATAATCCAATATTGATATCTCATAGATTGTAGAAAAGACTTCAGAAAAAATTGTCAAATTGGAAATTTCCTGATGGTATAGTCAGCGATATCCTGATCTCGTATTATGTGACATAGGTACAACTAAAGTGGTTGGACTGGGAATGACAACTGCGCTGGTACAACATGAACGATGAAGTATCTGCTACTATCCATACAAAAAAACCCATTGTATAACCCCAATAGTATGGGGACATTTAAGCAGGAGGAGAATTTCATGAAATGCTGTATCATTATCCGCCCCCCCCCCTCAACACACCCCTCCAATGGGGACCGCTGCTATGAGCAACGAGTGTTAATATAGTCTCGTTGCTATGAGAGATGGATATGTGATGGGGTGACATCAGAACACCGTCTACAGTATAGTCAACATAACTTGATAATGCTTTGATAATTAACAATCAATTTTTCCAGAAAAAGAAATGTCCCCTCATGGTAATATACATGTTTATTAATATTTCATATCATGACCCTGAAATATAAATATTGTCCGCGAGTGAGCGAGCGAGCAAGAGAGAGAGAGAGAGAGAGAGCAAAAAGAGAGAGATAGAGAGAGAGAGAGGGGGGGGGGGAGAGAGGAGGACTCCGAGGAGAGAGGGAGAGGGAGAGGAGAGAGAGAGAGAGTGACAGAGAAGTGAGAGAGGGAGAGAGGGAGAGAGAGGAGAGAGAGAAAGAGGGAGAGAGATAGAGCAAGGGGATAGAGAGCAAAGAGAGCGATAGAGAGAGAGAGAGAGAGAGAGAGAGAGAGAGAGAGAGAGAGAGCAAGCCCAACTCCCCATCTCTTTATCAGGTTGTGTGGACTAGGCTGTAGAGGAGGAGATGCAGGAGGAGGAGGAGGCGGTGGTGGTGGAGTCGGGCCGAGTGGGTATGTCGTCAGGTTTCAGGACATCATCAAAAAGACAAACATTCCTGGGTGAAACCTGTTATAAGGGTGGATAATCTATCACACATGTCTAAGTGCCCCCCCCCCCGCCCCCCGCCCTCCACCCCCGCCCCCTCCCACCCTGGCGGTGGTAGATGCCATGCCAAATGGTTAACTCTATAGGTATGCACCTCCAAGTATGTACAGGAATACAGGATTGTATTTCACATGAGCTTTCCTTTAGATTCATAGCAGACTATATGGCTCAGATTTTTAGAAAATGTACAATTCGCCTTCACTAATCCTCTCAACTAATCCACATTTAAGACAGAAATGAAATGCAGCCTAACATAACAGAACTGATACTTTAAATGAATGCAATACCAAATATACTCAGATGTACCCAAAATTTATAATTTTCTTAGCAGAATTTAGCAGAAATTACTAAATATGTAGAGCTGCCAATTGTACATTTTCTGAAAATCGGACCCATATGTAACTGACATCTGCAATGGAAGCGAAAGAGAAGACAGGAGTATAGAAGTAACGAAATGAGAAAATCTCAATTTAATAAAACAAACAATGGATGTTCATATTGCCTATGTAAATTTCGATCTGGGGACGATCGTTTGTAGCAATGTCTATTCAGATATAAAAGTTTCATCGATTTAAAAAAAGATCTTTGGTCAATAAATTCAAGAGTTCAAGAAGTCACGAATACCAATTAACACATTTATTTAAATAATATCTATGTTAATCGCAGGAAAAGAATAGGGAAATTGTGGTAAACTTCATGGAAGTTCTCTTCTTTTAAACAGGATTTTCCACATTCCCGCATTCAGTCTAGGCCCAAAGATGAGAGAGTCCCTTCAAACGGAGGGAAAGCCTCTCGTCTCAAACCGCAAAGTGCCATTATAATTACATTAAGACCGCAAAATGTCATCATATTCCCATTAAAACGCCGAGTCTTAGGCGAGGAGACCGATAAGCAAATTAGGCTGACATACCATTCTTATCTGATCTGAGGGTTTGGACCTAGAGTGCATTACAGATACGTGTACGTAGAAATACATATATCTGTACATAAACACACTCCTAAAATCTAACTCAGCTAAACTTAACTTTACTAAAAGTTACTAAAGGCTTCAATGTGATGGGAGTAGAAATATGGCATTTGCAGTCCAGGCGCAAACGC
This sequence comes from Sthenelais limicola, assembly GCA_942159475.1. Taxonomy (NCBI): domain Eukaryota; kingdom Metazoa; phylum Annelida; class Polychaeta; order Phyllodocida; family Sigalionidae; genus Sthenelais; species Sthenelais limicola. The sequence continues at coordinate 6,536,117 of OW804099.1, read as the reverse complement.
TCAGATCAGATAAGAATGGTATGTTAGTGACTGGACTCCTACTTGGCTAATCAGTTTCCTGGCCTAGGACTCAGCATCGTTATGCGAATATAATGACATGTTGCGGTCTTAATAGAATTATAATGGTACTTAGCAGTTTAAGGCGAGAGGCTTTCCCTCCGTTTGAAGAGACTCTCTCATCTTTGGGCCTAGACTGTTTGCAAAACATCAGGTTTTGTGCCATGATCCAGGGTCCAGGTCTATGGATATTAATAACGCCGGCGCCGTAACCCAGTAATATATCATACTATTATCCGACCATCCTCCACACACCTCACACCTAATACTTCATATTTAACCCCCATCCCCCACCCAAACACTGAGCGACAAACCAGATATGGGTAAGATCTTCAGAAAAAGGACAATTGGCAGCTGTACACTTTAAGTAAATTCTGCAGAATTAGACTGCAATTTGGTCAATACTAGGTAAATTTGGCATTGTATTGACTCTAGCAATCTGTTTAGTTAGGTTGAACTGTATTTTGAACTTTATTTTCGTTTGAAATCCGGGTTATTTGAGAGAATTGGTGAAGGGCAATTGTACATTTTCTGACAATCTGACCCATTTACATTAAGCTTCACAGGCTACATTCACATGGCACCTTAACGTGGGAAATCATAACCAGTTAAATTCCATGGGAAAACCTGAGGATCGGCGGGAATTTTCCATTTTTGTGCTACTTCCCCGTGGAGCCGTTGATAGTTTAGCACTCAAGGACAAATTGGAAATGGAGGAGAAATGGAGGAGAGAGTCATTTAGGAATTCTGCCAATGCCTCGGGTTTTTAGGTGTGATGCATGCTGGGAAGAATGAAGGAATTATTATATCTCTATAAAACAAGGCACCGAATTCCCTGCGATCCAGGAAGAGTGGCATATGCTAGCGCTGGCCTGAACGCCTAATTTTTCCTTTAGTAGAATCGATAGCCCATTGATTATCGATGGGTAATTATGTGTACAACATTATATCGATATGCACTTTCTCCTGCCTTTCCCATCACCACTAAACTCACAAACCACACCATCCCACCCACCATCCCTTTTGCCACAGAACTCCAAGGTCTGTGGAGTTCTGTGGAATAAGATACCATCTAGGCCTATGTGATAAAAGATAGAGTAGCTGCACTGGCCAAGGTTCGAGCTTGCAATCCTCAGCTCTCTGTGCGAGTGACTTACCACTAGACTATGAACCTTGAATGGAGGAGTGAGGGTGAATGTTGCTAGTGTAGACTAGTGGTATGAGAAGGGCCAACACACACATGGGAAGGAAAACGTTTATTACTCCTTTATTCATGCTACGATGACTGTGTAACTTTAATACATTAATCTAGAGGTGTTTAGAGGGCGTTCTGTGGCAACAGAAATGAGTAGATGTATCAGATCAGTGTAAAAAGGTGATCGTGTGCCGTTTTGAGCAAGTACCGTTTCTCCGAGGTAGAGACTGAGGGTGACACCTATGGGAATTGATATGTACCTTGTCGGCACCGTACGGTGGCCACAAACTGAGTCACCGTGGCGTCTAGGGTCAAGTTTTCAGAAAATATACAATTGGCCTTCACCAATCCCATGAAATAACCCAAATTTAAGAGGAAAATGAGGTTCAAAATACAGTTTAACATAGCAGAACTGATACTAGGGAGAGAGAGAGAGAGACAGAGAGAGGGAGGGGGAGTCAGCAGAGACAGAGAGAGGAGAGAAACAGAGATACCACCATTATTTATAAACTTGAGCAAGAAACTGGGAAAAAACACTGTTTTGAAACCATTTTCTTTAAGATAGTCTCCCATTCCAATAGGCCTGGACATAGAACATATGGTTAAACAGTACAGTCTTGGCTTCATCGCCACAGCAGTGAAACCGATCTCCATTCTCCCTGTATATAAATTATTCACTTCACTTCACCACAAATTGCTAAGGTTTCAGAGAATAGGGCTCTAGAAGCTAAACTGGACATGGGTTTTACAGTCTAGGCCCAAACCCTCGGATCAGATAATATATGTATGTCAGTGATTGGACCCCTAATTCGCTAATCGGTTTCTGGACTAGGACTGGGCCCTCTAATGGGATTATACTGACATTTTGTAGTCTTAATGGAATTATAATGGCACTTTGCGGTTTGAGGCGAGAGGCTTTCCCTTCGTTTGAAGGGACTCTCTCATCTTTGGGCCTAGACTACAGATAGCTTAACACTTTTAATCATTTCTCCGCCGTGGCGCTCGCTCTGAACGTTACCTACTCGGAGTAGAAGGACATCTTGGTGAATATTTTATTTATTCATTATTTTTACAAGTTCTTTTTGAAGTTAACGGGCATGAGGAGTATCAAGGGAATGGTCAGGCCCGCCACTAGGGGGCGGGGGGGGAGTGGATAGCACCGGCACAAGCACGCAGAAATTAAGAGAGTAAAAAACCCTTTTGCATAAACGATGCTTTTTTTCTTAATTTTCTTGTTGTGTTTTTGAAGTGGGAGTTCTATAGGGAGAGTTGTAACGCCCGGTGCGTATGATTGAGGTTCCTAGATGAGGTACATTTTAATTTTAAGAGGTGCGTATAAAAAACTACTTGAAGGGGGAAAAGAGAGTGAGGAGGAAGAGAGAGAAGATAATAGGGGAAGATAGAGAGTGAGAGAGAGGGAGAGAGAGAGACAGACAGACAGAAGACACAGTGCCAAAGGGGCGATCGATCAATAAATAGATAGATAAGATAGATGGATAGAGAGGAAGAGAAGAGGGGGAGAGAGGGAGAGAGGGGAGAGAGAGGGAGGGAGAGAGCAGGAGAGAGAGACAGAGACACAGGCAGAGTGAGAGAGAGGGGGAGAGAGGGAGAGGGAGAGAGAGAGAGAGGAGAGAGAGGAGAGAGAGGGGGGGAGAGAGAGGAAGAGGGAGAGAGAGAGGGAGAGAGAGAGCAGAGAGAGAGAGAGAGCAAAGAGAGAGACAGAGAGAGAGAGAGGGAGAGGGAGAGAGCAGACAGAAAGAGAGAGAGAGGAGGGAGAGAGAGAGACAGAAAGAGAGAGTAAGGAGAGAGACAGCAAAGAGAGAGATAGTTAGATCCAGAGCGAGAGTGAAGAGAGAAGAAGAGACTTATTACTGTCCATGTTTTCACCATGTTCTACAGACTTCTCCTCCTATAGTTACTGGAGGAGGAGCCTGGAGGAGCATTCCCTCACACACTGGGGTGGTGGGTCCATCCAGGGTTTCATACTGTTTCAATATAAGTGGGTGTGATGGCACCAGTAATAGGGTAGGGTGCATACAGTGGAATGTTACCCTGTCCCCAGCACTATTTCACCATCCATTCAATTGTTTTAATCCAGCTATGGCATGGAATAAGCACCATAACGCATATATATGCTCACATATCATTGAGGAAATTTGGACACAGAATTATATCTAAAACCACCCGAAATGCACTGTACATATGCATGCAAGAGAGCACTTGAATATAGAATAGTAGGCCTAATACTCTCTGTAACCACACTCTCTTTAAAACAACATCGACAAATATAATTCTATTTCTGCCTATTGGTGAACAACTGACGATCAATTTCTCCTAATGTTTTTAAAATAATCATAGAAGGTAGAAATGGGCGAGCGTTTGTGCAGAAATAATATTCCATATCTCTCCGAAGTCAATGTACCTTGTTTTCAAAAGAGCGCTCCAATTATACCATCCCCATGCAGGAACCGGAAACTACGCAAACACACACCTTCTCTCCCAGAGTTGCACTGCGCATGCGCGAGCGTCTCATGGGTCATGTGGCGGCCGCCAGAGGGCCTCCCATACAGGTGGCGCCACCTGCTTCGCGATTCTATCTCCATGGCAACCGAAGGCGGCCATTATGGCGGGATCTCGCGGGACCGGTCTGGTGGGAAAAGTCGTCTGCTATTTCATTTCATACGAGAGACAATAATAAGATACATATCTAAGGAGGAGAGGGGTGTGGGGGGGGGGGGAGGGGGCAGGCAGGATCAAGCCTAAAGCCACGGCCCACTCTAGGTCCAAACCCTCAGATCAGATAAGAATGGTATGTCAGCCTACTTTGCTAATCGGTTTTCTGGCCTAAGACTCGGCGTTTTAATGGGAATATAATGGCATTTTGCCGTCTTAATGTAATTATAATGACTCGTTGCGGTTTGAGGCGAGAGGCTTTGCCTTCATTTGAAGGGACTCTCTCAAGTGTGGGCCTAGACTGCGGCCCTCCCTCCTTCCTATTCTTCATGCTGTTCCTCTTCTTGTTCCCTCTTCTCTCCCACCATCACCTGCTTGAGGTTCTCTTCTCTTCATTCTCCTGTCCTTTCTACCCCCTCCCCAACAATCTTTACACTCTATACTCGCCCTGTAGGCAGCCGCGTGCCATAGAGTTAACACTAGAGGGCTTTGATGTTTACTGCCTACAGGTCGCGTATAGAGTGTGTACCTTTCTGTCCACCTCTTCCCTCTCTTCTCCCTTCCCCTTCTACTCCTCCCTGTCACCTCTAGTCTCGTTGCTGTCACACACTCTTTACCTCTCTGTACACCTCCCTCTCTTCTTCCTTCCCCCCCCCCTTCTACTCCTACCTGTCACACTCTTTACCTCTGTCAATCTCCTACCTCTCTTCTTCCTTCTCCCCCTTCCTGCCACACACACACTCTCTACCTTTCTGTCCACCTCCTTCTCTTCTTCCTTCTCCCCCTTATACTTCTCCCTGTCACACACTCTCTACCTTTCTATCCACCTCCCTCTCTTCTTCCTTCTCCCCCTCCCTACCACACACACACACACACATTACCTTTCTGTGCACCACCTCCCTCTCCCCCCCCTCCCCTCCCCATCATTTACCTATAAATCACCCCCCACCCCCACCCCACCACTATATCAGCTGGGACGGTGGGACACAGATGGTTGTGTAGTGTGAGTAGCACTGAGCAGGTCAACTGTGCAGTGAGTGGCTCATGCAGCAGCAGGACGAGCAGTTGCTCTACTTGATGACCTTGACCCACTCAACCTGCTCCTCCCGAGCAACCCCCGCCCCCGCGATGGAGCGCCCCCTCGTATCATGTGATCAAGGTCGTCATGTTAGGATAAATGCCCCCAGAAGGGACGGGACGAGCAGCTCTGAGCCGCTCACCCGTCATTCCTATAGTTCACCCCGCGCTGGAGCATTACAGTTGGGGAAGTCACCAGAAAATGTACAATTCAACTTCACCAATTCGCTCAAATAACCCGAAGTTCAGACGAAAATAAAACCCAAAATACAGTTAAACCTAACCAAACAGATTGGTAGAATTAATGCAATGGAGAATGTACTCGAATTTGCCTAGTGTTGTCCAAATTGCAGCATAATTTAGCAGAATGTGTACAGCTGTCAATTGTACATTTTCTGAAAATCTGACTCATGTCCATCTAAGGGGGAAGGGAGGGAGAGGGGACACTATTGATATTGCTTTGCATACTTTTAATAAGTGTAGTGTATAGGGATGGGGGGGAAAGGGTTGGGCGGCCTAAACTGGCCTAGTTATTATTACCTACTGTCCTACATGTAACATCTCCTTAAAAGGGGATTTGCTTAGCCGCCATTTTGAATCTTGATTCGCATGGAATTATGGGACTAATGGTACAGTGTAAAATCTATAGAAAACATGCCATGTTCATTATGGAATATTTATCAATGCTCTAATATCAATATCCATGTGTTATACATGTTTCCATAACGCAAGTCCGGATCTCTCCCATCATGCAATTGGTTTTCATAGATCATTTATACAAGCTGTGATATTGTTGAAAACATTCTTGTAATTTTCGATAAAAAATATTTGTAATATTTGTAAGTCAGATTTCATCAGAATTCATCCCAGCATGCACTGTAACAGACATGCGCAGTGGCACACAACTCCCCTTTTTGACTAACAATTGAATAAAGATGTATTTACAAAATATATGTTTGCTTTATCTATTGACAAATGTTGGAATTTCGAGTGTCCTATCTTTGTACTGGTATTCGATCAGAAGGCAAGAAGGTGAATTGCCATGGGAGGAGTTTAGTGGGCAGGGGTAACCCCCCACCCCCACCCCCACCAGGGGGCAGGGCAGGGCTTAACGTCCACTGAATCCCCCATGTACTAAACCAGTCATGGGGGATATGCAAAGGTGCATTGTGGGATGGGGCAGGAAGAGGCTTGTACGCATGCGCGAGCACTATTAGGGAGGTTCAGCAAGTCTAACGTAAACGTATCCGTATCCGTATCTCTGATATACAAACATACCGTAAAAGGAAGAAAGAGTTTCAGCAAAACACGACGGAGAAAACGTAACGTAACATATCATGCTTCATCTCACAATTTTTTTATACATAAAAATGCGACGTAATTCACAAAAAGATATGGATACGGTTACGTAATTGCGGAACCTCACTAGTGTTGGTTGACTGGTCGTGGCCCTGGTTTTTATCAGGGAGCTTCCACTTATAGCATCTCTCATATGGAATGCGCATATAATAATACCAAATATAGTCCGATAAAGACAGTATTTGCAATGTTTCGGCCTAATTTAGCAGAATTGACTAAATGTGTAGAGCTGGCGATTGTACATTTTCTGAGGGCCTGACCCTAGTGATGAGCCAAATACAGCCAGGCTATTAAAGCATACTACCACATATAAACCGACTGCAACTGTTGGATAAGATGGAGCGAGTTAACAGTTTTTTTAAAAAAAAATAATCTAATTGTGGGTTAATGGGACACTTCTCACAGACTATAGGGAACAATGTAGTGGGTTCATTATAGCCCTGATGAACTTTTGTACTTTTTTTGTGATTTTCCTAATTTTCTTCTTTGCCTCTCTGCACACACATCAAGATAACATTTATAACAGTTAACAGTTTATTATAGCCCTGATGAAGAAGCTAATAAGTGAGGGAGTCCATGATATTAAACCATAAAGGTAATCCATTTAGCCTGCAGGAGGCCCTTTCACTGGAGCATGGTGTGGCAAGGGTTGAGAACACAGGCAGTGACACGCTGGGAGGTGAACAAGTTATACCTCTTTTATTATATGGGTCAGATTTTCAGAAAATGTACAATTGGCAGTTGTACACATTCAGTAAATTCTGCTAAATTAGACTGCAATTTGGTCAATACTAGGTAAATTTGAGTATATTCGGCATTGCATTGATTCTAGCAATCTGTTTGGTTAGGTTGAACTGTATTTTGAACTTTATTTTCGCCTGAAATTTGGGTTATTTGAGAGTATTGGTGAATGTGAATTGTACATTTTCTGGAGCTTTCACCCATGATAATAATACCCTCTTTTATTATCTATAACAGGTTGGGGGGACGCTGGAGCTGGCCTAGTTCCATACGTAATCACGTGTGACTAAGGCAAGGTAAATTATTGGGATTATCGTCTGCTATAGAGGTAGTAGTAGTGGCGGGAAAATGGCGGCGGCACCTGTACCCTAGCAACCATTGCTTAGCAACCAGATTGTCGTCTGCTACCCGCACACGTCAGATGTCTCTGATGAATGGCGGGAACGGGCTTTAATGGTCGGATAATTATAGACGGTGTATTAAATGCGCTTGACTATGGGATCTATTAAATCCTTTAAAACCTTAAGCGTCGCAATCATTCCCGGAGAGATCAATGCGCGCTCTTGCACTACCTGCTGTTGGCGGAGTAATCAGTGGTGGTGCGGCGCGCGAGATAGAGTGCGTAAAGGAACTACTTCCCAGCTGTCGTTATTTGCGAGCGAGCGAAACTTTCTTTGTTCGCCGACATGTAGGTTCCCCGCTGAGTGGTTATTGGAAATTTATGGAGCATAATTCTATCAAATCGTCCGCTTTTTGTTTGAGTGGGGAAGGGACAAGACGCTCAGGAAGGCCATCATTGTAACGCGCGTTCGCTCGCGTGGTGCCCGCGCGGTTAATCGCTGAGGTGTGGGACATTATAGGCCACCGTACCTGGGCTTAAAGTAAAAATCGTTCGAAAGAGAAAAAACTGGAGCCTGGGAATGATGGGGAGAAGGGATACTATATGGAATGCCTCTAATTCTATGTACATGATAATGTTCCCACCAATTAAATACATTTACGAGGACGTATTTAGGTCAGATTTTCAGAAAATGTACAATTGGCAGCTGTACACATTTAGTAAATTCTGCTAAATTAGGCTCCAATTTGGTCAATACTAGTTAAATTCGAGTATATTTGGCATTGCATTGATTCTAGCAATCTGTTTGGTTAGGTTGACCCCTTATTTTGAACTTGAGAGGGTTGGCCATGTTGAAGTGTCCAGTCAGGTATGAGGAAGACACGTTTATTTTCCTTTTTTCTGAAGCAAGTTTGGATCCAAACTCAGGACTTAATTCAAAAAAAGCGAAAGAAAGCGTCCCACAAATGTACAGCTAACATAAAGTTAAAATATTGCTATAATGAAAGAGTGCTAACATGTGATAAATCATGTTATATAATTTAATGTAATTTGGCGAACATAATGATTTGATATAAGCAATTCTGAGATATATTTCGAATAAGGTCTATATGTATTAAGCCACAAGGCATTCTAATCCTCATATGAGCGACTTAATATAGTCATTATTACTCATAGTTAGCCATTTTTCGGGTATCAGAATAAATCAATCATCTTCCTACCTCTAATTTTAAACCATTTATACCATTGACGTGACTTTTTGTATTTATGGGTCAGATTTTCAGAAAATGTACAATTAGCAGCTCTACATATCTAGTAATTTCTGCTAAATTCTGCCACAAAAAATGATAAATTTTGGAAATATCTGAGTATATTTGGTATCGCATTGATCTAAAGTATCAGTTCTGTTATGTTAAACAGCATTTTGAAGCTCATTTCTGTCTTAAATGTGGATTATTTGAGAGGATAAGTGAAGGTGAATTGTACATTTTCTGAAAATCTGACCCGTATATCCATTTTCAAAACCAATCATAAGAAAGGTATATAAAAGCAAATGGCGTCCGACCATTCACATCTAAACTTCACAAGTAATTCAGGTGGTTAGAAGTGGAATGAAATACCTATAATTATCTCAGGTACTCAATTGCAGTTTTTTTACTTAAAAAACAACATTTTAAATACCTTTTTTAAAAGAATCTGACATCTGAAAGCATGAGAATAAGGGAACAGAATCAGAGCCCCTATCCTCTCTGTTCCTCCTCTCACCTCTCTCTCTCCATGGGACAAAGCCTATGGAAAATAGAATCTTATAATGCATAGAGGTGCTAGTGAATCGCCTGGCCATTATACACCTAACAAAGACTCACAGTTTTTTTGCCTCAGGGATAAAAAGGTGAAAAGTAATAAGGGCCCGCCCTAAAACCTTTCACTCATCCTCTCCCCCACCCCCTATCCACCCACGGGGCAGGCTAGGCCCTAAGCCTCAGGTATCTTATATCCTGAGCCCCAAATGTCGGTGAACGCGCTCAATCACTAACTACCTCCTGTCCCTTTTCAAAGTTTGATTGTTAAGGGAACAAATCCCCCGGACCTTTTTTTATTTCACCTCCTTTCTCTCAACCCTAGCATTAAATCTACCCCGAGTGTCTTAGGGGTGGATCGGATTTGTTGGCAGGATGATAATTTTATGAAACTCCAGCCGGGTGGTTTTGCGCGTACACCGCGGCAGAGTCGCGCAGCTGGGAGAGCGCGATCCCGTCCGGCGCGTGTGCGTCGCGCACCTGCTTCGGGGCGTCGTCGCACCAATGACTTGCCTCCCTCTGCGTCTCTCTCTCTTTCCGCTTCACTAATTCCCCACACGTGGGTCAAGTCATCAGAAAATGTACAATTCTACTCTAATCCTATCAAATAACACAAGTTTACCACAAAAATGAGCTTCAAAAACGAGTCTTACATAAGCAAACAGATTCTTTCAAAGAACACAACACCAAATATACTCAAATATACCCAACATTTATCATATTTTAGCAGAATTTACTAAATGTGTAGCGCTGCCAATTATACATTTTCTTCAAATCTGACCCATGTGTTGTGGATTGAGGTAGGCTGTAAGCGCTTCATCAATTATTATGTCAGTGTCTAAGCATGTATGCATACATTAAGGCAACTAGAGAAGAAAGTGAGCCCTGTCTCTATCCGCTCCACCGAGTCCTTGCACATGTCAAGGTCATTTTAGACTGAGTTACGTCCCAGTGACTTTATTTCTTGTCATGTCAAGTCGCCTCATGATTGACCTGTGTCAACGTGTCCTCATTATCTATTCGGGAAAAGGTAGAATGGAAGGAAGAGATAGGACACAAAGATAAGATGAATAGGATGTGATATACAGGTAATGGGGAATCTCTAGGGTCAGATTTTCAGAAAATGTACAATTGGCCCTCACCAATCCTCCTCTCAAATAATCCACATTTAAGACAAAAATGAGCTTCAAAGTGCAGTTTAACATAACAGAACTGATACTTTAAATCAATGTTATACCAAATATACTCATATATGGTCCTGGGTAAGACCTTAAAGTGCCTTTCTGTCTCTTTTCTCCGTCTCTCTCTCCCTTCTTCTCTATCTCTGTTTCCTGGGTATGATCATAAACTGCCTCCCTCTCAGCTCTCCCGCCCTTGATATAACACTTCAAAGTGTTGATAAGGGCGTAAAGCCACCAATCTCACTCACTCACCTATACCCGGTATTCATCATTTTTTCAGTCTTATTTAGCAGAATTTACTAAATGTGTAGATCTGCCAATGTACATTTTTTGAAAATCTGACCCTCTAGCTCTGTCCATGTCGTCTATTAGAGCTATACACTCAGCTAACATTGATCAAAAACTGAACATTTTCTACTTTATGTTCCATTCTTTTCCAACTCATCTCAAAGTCATTTGACCAATATTTTGGAGGATTTTGTCCAGTTGTTATTGCGACATGGCTTCATATCATGTCAAATTCATGTATAAACATGTAACAGCAGCAAAATAAAGATCAATTCAGTCATAATATGAGTAAATTTGGTAAGATTGTCTTTGTCGTGAGAGCTGAGAATGCAGCTTCAAGGTATATCATGAACTAATGTATTTGCAATTATGGCATTGCCTTATGGGTCTGATTTTCAGAAAATGTACAAATTGGCAGCTGTACACATTTAGGAACTTCTCCTGAATCAGGCAGAAAAATGATGAATACTTAGTATATCTGAGTATATTTGGTATCGCAGTGATTTATAAGTATCAGTTCTGTTAAACTACATTTTGAAGCTCCTTTTTGTCTTAAATATGGGTTATTTGAGAGGATTGGTGAAGGCGAATTGTACATTTTCTGAAGATCTGACCCTTATCATAAGAAGAGGGCAGAGTGGGAGGATCAATTGAACGTACAGTGGTACCTAACGTACAGTGGTACCTCAAGTGTTGGGAAAGAAATGTCGAGGGATTGTGAGTAGTATAGGGTAAGGTAAAGATAACTCAGGTATGGGTCAGATTTTCAGAAAATGTACAATAATTGGCAGCTCTACATATTTAGTAATTTCTGCTAAATTCTGCTAAGAAAATTATAAATTTTGGGTACATCTGAGTATATTTGGTATTGCATTCATTTAAAGTATCAGTTCTGTTATGGTAAACTGCATTTTGAAGTTAATTTCTGTCTTAAATGTAGATTATATGAGAGGATTGGTGAAGGCGAATTGTACATTTTCTAAAAATCTGACCCATATATAACAGTCCAAGTGGGGGGACTGGGGCAGAGTGAAGATGGGCACAGACAGACTGAGAGAGAGAATGACACAGAGAAAGGAGGATAGAGTTACCGGTCGTGTAGAAAAAAGAGAAAAGAGGCAGAGAAAAAAGAGGGTCGGTGGTGAGTAGGAGTGGGAAAATTGGATTAGGCGAGCAGAGAACATGGCCGGCAGGTAGGTATAGGGGTCAGATTGTCAGAAAATGTACAATTGCCAGCTGTACACATTGAGTAAATTCTGCTAAATTAAGCTGCAATTCGGTCAATACTAGGTAAATTCGCATATATTTTGCATTGCATTGATTCTAGCAATCTGTTTGGTTAGGTTGAACTGCATTTTGAACTTTATTTTTGTCTGAAATTTGAGTTATTTGAGAGGATTGGTGAAGGTGAATTGTACATTTTTGGAAAACCTGACCCATAGAAGGTTGTATAGTTGGTTTATGTGATCGAGCAGAGATAAGCATGATACTTGTAATGTAATGCTGAACTGAATAAACTAAGTTCACTGAACTCACCATACAACTGGAAAATAGCCTTCATACAGTTTTATCTTCTTATTTTGAGACCAAAATCCATTCAATAAAATCCATTCAAGAGCGATTGAAAAAGTGTGAGTGGAGAAAGCAGTCTACTTGTACTCAGATCAGATGAGAATGGTATGTCAGAGATTAGACGCCTACTGCGCTAATCGGTTTCCTAGCCCAGGACTCGGCGTTATAATAGGAATATAATGACATTTTGCGGCCTCAACGGAGTCATAATGGCTCTTTGCGGTTTGAGGCGAGAGGCTTTCCCTCCGTTTGAAGGGACTCTCTAAACTTTGGGCCTAGACTGACAGAGAGAGATTGGGTGAAATAGATATGGAGAGCGAGGTAAACAGCTTCCCTTCCACCCCACCTGCCTGTGTATTAAGCGCAAGTATAACCAGTATTTGGGCGCAGCGCCAGGGAAGTGTAACCCGATCTTATTTGCGACAACCACAGAAGACAATACATTGAGACAAGAGCACAATGACAATGTTTCACTCCCTCAACCACCAACACAAACAGTAGCAGCAGTGATATAGGACCTTCTCCTATGATAGCCATACGGGTCAGATTTTCAGAAAATGTACAATTGACCTTCACCAATCTTCTCAAATAACCCAAATTTCAGGCGAAGATAAAGTTCAAAACATAGTTCAACCTAACCAAACAGATTGATAGAATCAATGCAATGCCGAACATACTCAAATATACCTAGTATTATATATATATAGAATTTTTATTCAATATCGTCATTTACATGAAAAGGACATACAAGTCTAAAATTAGTCGTGCTAACTTTAGGTCTTCCGTTTGGCCCTAGAAAACGGTATTGACCAAATTGCAGCTTTATTTTGCAGAATTTACTAAATGTGTACAGCTGCCAATTTTACATTTTCTGAAAATCTGACCCATACACTCATACACTCCCCCCCCCCCCTCCTCCACTCTCCCTCTGCCAGAGGTGACACCCCCTCTCCCCACCTCAGAGCCTAATTAGCATTTAACCCTGCAGCCCCACCTGATTAGATCGCTTTAATTAGCTGTCTATCATCCACCATTCCACCCACAATATCGGTATCCGTCGGCCACTCAATTCTCTGTCTGCGATTGCCATTTGTAAAAGCAACTAATTACCTGCTATTTATTGAGTGACAACTGTTTAAAAGTTGCATCGGAAAATATCGGTATTCTCCGGACACTGTCGGAGAAAAACCACTCCGCAGCAACTATCAATCTTCATTTCTATTGGAAGTTAATGCTGCCTGAAATTGAAAGTGAAAGTTAACCTTGGAGAGTGGAAGTTAAGGTAGCGTTCGTGTTTTAGAGCCTAGAGGATGCTGAACAATGGCTGATTCTGATTCTTCATAATAGGAGCGGGTATTGTTGTTAACGTAAAAAATATGTGCTGTGTCACAAGTCGCAAAATTGATATTTTTCAGAGTGTTTTTGTCATAAGATCTCTGTATTGAAATGTTCTGATATTTAGAGGGTTTAGCACTCATAGTCATATGAATCCTTGTAACAAATTTCAGGACATTGTACTGAATACATACATGCGTTTTGAAGGCCTTTGTATGTTACTTTACTGGTGATTACCCATCCAGAAACATTGCAGACCTCTTTTTTTTTCAAAAATAAAAATATCAAACTTAAAATATGGAAATACTTATTAGGTGTCCTAGGGTTTACTACGGTACCATAGGAATCATCGTGATATCCTCTTTTCAAATATAATGATATCTCAAAATACATATTTTGCGACTTATGACTCATTTTCCTACAACGGATTACATTTATATTACATTTTATATCGCATATTCAGTTTAATTTGGTAGGGATGAGATAAAGTAGGGGACGGGATGTGAAATTATGTTATCAGTCCCCGACACTGTTTTTTTTTGACAGATTGAATAAAGTTTCGGTACTGGGAAAAGAAATATTTTGAATCTTCAATTTCAAATTTTTCATAAGGTAATGGGAGTCTACTAGTGGGCCGTCATGTTTCCCTATAGCCACCGTTCAGAATCGCCCTTTATGATATGTTATCATCATTTTTAACATATTTTTTTTTGTAAAAGCTATGAATCAATCTTCAAAATTCTATATTTTTTAGTTACTGAAGTACCTGGATACCGTTTGCCTTATTTATATGTTGAGGCCTGGGATGATCTAAGATCAATATCACTCCAACATATGAGATATCTGACTCTTTTTTTTTCTTTTTTTTTGGTGGTGGTGGTGGGGCGGGGAAATACACAATAATAACAAATCTTTATTCAATGTACCTGTGAGATATCGGACTTAATATATTATACGAATAGAAATTCTATTATTAAAACTGGTGACTTGCTTGGAGTACGTTTAACTCATGCAAATAGAGCTCCTCACCCTTATTCAATTACACCACCAGGTCAATCAAAACTCTGACCACAAAGGTAAATTCTGACTAATATCCAATCCATATTCCAGCAAATTGAATTATTGCGCTATGGTTTCCCAGGCTGTGTTTTCCCAAGGTGGTGCAGCACGAGGTCCCCTCTTTATTAAGCCAATCATTAAACCAGAAACACCTAAAACAATGGACAAGACAAACAGGCACAACCCACGGCGCCAGGTATCGAATTACCAATGGATGTCATAAAGAAGATAAATCTTTTCTGGTGATCAATTTACAAAGCTATTACGTGCCAGATCATCGATGTTGAATAAGCTCTCCCAATGCCTCAACACACACATCTCACCTTCTCACTTTCTAAAATAATTCATCAGCCATCGCCAAAATAAACTCACTCTGCATACAGTTTAGCTTCGCGCCGCTGACCTTGAAGCGACCTGGCGACCTTGACGGGTGGACAAAAGACGAGTGACAAGAGGCGGTCGCAGCCATTTTGTGACAAAGTAATGTTTGACGAGGTTTACAATGTCAGCGAGGAAGGGGGAGGAATAGGAGGAGGGAGGGGGGTGAGGGGAGGTGGAAGGAACGCTGAGATTGATGGCGTTTCGTCATCATCAAAGGCAGACGACACCTGGCAATTTGCGCGCTAAACCCGCCGCCCCGCGTCTGGCACGCGCCCACTGCGCATGATCGCACAGACGGAAGCGTCCCGGTTCAGCGCCCAACTGTCTGACACTACTACATGGGTCAGATCTTCAGAAAATACACAATCCCCAGCTCTACACATTCAGCAAATTCTCCCAAATTCAACTGAAAAATGATAAATACTAGCTATATCTGAGTATATTTGGTATTGAGTTGATTCAAAGGATGTGTTTGGTTGTGTTGAATTGTGTTTTAAATCTCATATCTGTATTTAATTCGGGTTATTTGCGAGGGTTTCTAAATCTGAATTGTGCATTTTCAGGAAATTCCCCCCACTTCTGGTGCTCTACTCGGAACTTTTCTTCCCGTATTATAAAGCCACTGTGTTAAGAGTGGCAGCGGTTGTTCTCAGGATGAGTTGTCAATGGAGCGTGACAGGGTCCTAATCCCACGCCTCGCTGAATTCTCGGCCTCACGAGTCGTTTAATGCCTGAGTGAATATTCTAGAAGCTTCTAGAAGCAGGGCGATGTGAGGCGGCAGCCCCAGGCCCTGCTCAGGACAATATCACATAGCATAGGTGTATAAAAAAAAAACCTCGGCCATGAAAAAAAAAATCAATCAAGTGTCATTTTATCAAATAATAGCCCGGTGATATATTTGCATCGCAGAAATCATTTTGGGCCTTTCTTAAGGCAAGACATTGCAAGCCCATTTCATCCTAGTTTATATCTAAGAATTTGTTCACACTGAGCATTGAAATGTTTTAAAACAATTATTGAATACATGTCCCCTCTCTTCTCGCACTCTTGTCTGTTCAATCCACCCACCCACACATACTTTTCCCCTCTGCAGCTCAAGCAGGAGATGAATATTTTAGTAACTGACCGAACAATTCTTTAAACGAATATCTCAAATGTCTCACAAAGGCAAAACGAAATTTCTGTCTCTTGTTCTGTTTGTCACTATCTCCCCTCTCCCTCCTCTCAGGGCCCCAATGCCACTCTCTCTCCCTCTCTCTCCCTCTCTCTCCCTCTCTCTCTCTCTCCCTCTCTCTCTCTTTTCCACCTCTTCCTGACTGTCTGTCTGCCTGCCTTCCCTCCCTTTCCTCTGAAGAACTCACCTCAATTAGGAGATAAACATCTAGGCCTAAGTGATTGACTGGACAATTCTTTAACTAAATATCTCATGAAGGCAAAATGAAACTTCTGTCTCTATCTCTCCTCTCCCTTCCTCCCCTTCCCTCTCTTATCTCAATGTGACCACCTCTCTCCCCCCTCCTCTCCTCCCTCTTTCCCTCTCTAGTCTACCTCTTTCCCTCTCCCCCCCTCTCTCTCCCTTCCCTCCGTCTCTCTCACTACCCGCCGTCTCTCTTCCTTCCCTCTCTCTAACTTCTCTCCCTCTCTCTTCCTTCTTCCCTCCTCCCTCTTCCCTCCTCCCCCTCCCTTCTTCCTTCTCTCCCCCCTCTCCTCCCAAGAGTTCACCACAATTAGTAGATGAATATTTAAGTGATGGAGGGCGAGGAGGAGGAGGAGGAGGAGGAGGGCCGGCCATTTCTCCACCTCTTAAACTATTTATACCCCGCAGGTGGCATGCTCATATTTTTTCATTATTTCCCCTTCAAAGAATTTTTAAAGCATCGCATTGGGCCGCCAAAAACATTAGATATCCATGCCAAACATAATGGTGGCTGTATGGTTACAAATCGATAACTCCAGGAGAATATATTTATTGCCACCATTCTATGTTATGGAGTCAATGTCCTGTGCTGATACATGTATAGAGGACAGGCAGAATGACCAACACCTTATTCTGAGTTATATTGAACTAGACTTAATAAACTATATAATTTTGAGCTGAATATGAATATGAAATGAATATTTAAGTGATTGACTGGCTGATTTTTGGAAAAAAAATATCTCCTAAAGACAAAACGAAATTTCTGTCTCTTATTCTATGTTATGGAATCGTTGTCCTTTTCTGATATATATGTAGAGGACAGGCAAAATGACCAAGATCTTATTCTGAGTTAGATTGAACTAGACTTAATAAACTATACAATTTTCAACTGAAGAAATGATACTGAATAATTGAACACTTTTCTTTTGGTATCTTCATAAATGTATACATTGCAAAACCTTTTTATATGTGGACTTATTGGTACATGTGTTCTGGTAAAAATAGGGCCCGGTTATATGTTTTAATTCTTAATTTCATTTCATTATAGATAGGGAAATATGAATAGTTAAAACACAGCTTTCAAAGTAACAATCGATGATTTTACCCTGTGTAATAACTGCACAGAGAAAATGAAACGAGTCATTTCTAAAAGGGCGTCCAGCCCATGTCGCCAGAATAACTCCTTTTTGGAGTAATTCTGACTCCGTTTCAAGAAGTAGTAAATCTGACTCGCTTGGTAAGAGAGTCAAATCATTTTGACTCCCTTTTGTTAGGTTAATTTTATTTTTCATCCTTGTGTCATGACACAAGGATGAAAAATAAAATTGGCGATGAGGCGAATTTATATGGCTAACATCTAATGTTGAGCTAGCTGGAATTACAGTTCACTGAAGTCATAGTATTAACTGAAGAAATCAAATAATGAATTTAACTATTTTGCTACAGACAAATTATTTCAATAAAATTCAACACTGGAACCGTTTTTTTCTTGGTATAAAACCTACTAAATTATATTGACAGATAACCTTGAAAACAACGCCCTAATGAGCAACGTGTAGATCTGTATTGTCATGAGTAAAAAGTTATATAAGAAATATTTTCGCTGTCTTTCTGATAACCTCTGTTTCTCCATTTTAAAATTAGAGTATCATGGGGCGACTCCACTAGAGAGAAAAACGGCGCCAACAAATTTTCTAGTTGCCCATTAATTTGTTGCAACAAATATCCATACAGAAACAGTTTCCAGAGAATGTGGCAACACATCTTACACTCCTCCATTTGCGTTTTCATTGCAAACATGAAATGAAATGATGTTAGTGGGCAACAAGAAAATTGTCACCGCCGTTTTTCCTCTAGTGGAGTTCCACTATAACGCTTCTGTTATATGGACAATACTTACATAGGCCTATCCCTACACATTGGCACTTTAATACAATAGCTTCTATTACTGAAGGTCGACTAGTATCTTGGTCCAGCTGAATTGCCCCTTTGTTATCCTCCCATTAGTTTATGAGAAATTGCCCACTATTAAACACACCCAAATGTCCTCAAAATAGAAATTAAATTAAGACCGATATAGATTTGCACTTATCTCCTTATAATGTGGCAGCCAATCACAAAGCCAGCAATCTTACCTGGAAAATTAGAGAAAAGATAAAAATTACAATCAATTTCAGTTTTAATACAATAATTCTCTCAGGCCATACAAGGGTCACAGATAACTATTGAGTGTCAAGATTCACAGATTGATATGAGTCATTTAAGGATTTACGATGTATAATAGCAAGATATGTTCGCGGAACAAATAACCCACACAATTTCATTCCCACTCGCCAAAATTAAACGTACGCGAACATAAATTCCAACCAGGAGACATCATTTGATTTAACATGAAAATCATTATCAATCGCGAAAGTTACCCACGGCGAAATTATTTTATTAAACAAACCGCGAAATATAAAAGTCGCGAAAATATGAAAGACAGATCTACGAGACAGATGTGAAGGTAGCGGTCATCTCAATCCATCTATCTCACTCCATAGGGATAAACATAATGGCAAGTGGTCAGTGGTGGGTAGAAGGATGGTCAAAGAGGCATATGGGTCAGATTTGCAGAAAATGTATAATTGGCAGCTGTACACATTTAGCAAATTCTGCTAAATAAGGCTGCAATTTGGTCAATACTAGGTAAATTCGGGTATATTCGGCATTGCATTGATTCTAGCAATCTGTTTGGTTAGGTTGAACTGTATTTTGAACTTTATTTTCGTCTGAAATTTGGGTTATTTGAGAGGATTGGTGAAGGTGAATTGTACATTTTCTGAAAATCTGACCGATATTCACCTGGCCTGAGAGTCCATCGGATGGTCAGCTGGTTCGGGGCGTGGTACACCTGGACCAAAATGACCACTGGGGTGCTTAAACTGACCACCACAAAGACACCCCATAAGCCATGTTACCACGACTAAACAATGATCAGGGCTTACATTAAAGGGTGGCAAGTTTAGGGGGTAAACTGTTCTACCCCTCCTGCCCCACTCTAAAAGGTCTATTATCAATTAGGCCTTTCGCGGGGGCGTTTAGTAAATTACATTTGACGCAGGAGAGCTAATATTTAATATAAGGATTTGGCGGCTTGGGGTGGATAATGGCACCCGACCAGCAGGGATGGGGCAACCGGTCACTTTTATGGCGCGCGACTCAAGTGATACGTCTGTACGGACAATTGTTAAAAGCAAAATAAAAATTCTATTAGAGAAATTAATCAAAAAGTGGGTCGGATATTATAAATTTGTTATAGAAAAGACCGTATAGATTGAGGTATATATCATTCTATTAGAGAAATTAATGAAAGAATCTAGTCGAATATTATAAATTTGTAATAGATAAGAACGTAAGAAGGTAAGAAGGTATATTTCATTCATGAGATCGTTGTGGGGAGGGTAGTTAATTGCATTAGTTTAGATTATATTCATCATGTCATATTATATTTGGTAGGAATTGAATGATTTGAATAATTTGACTACTTGGCAACGCATAAAAATAATCACCATTGTGGTTATGTGTATTGTGTAAAGAATTTAAATGTACAAGGCCATATAAAATATCTTAAAATAAAATAAAGGCAATTTTCAATTAATATAAAATTGACTGTGGACGTATGTTGTCGGCGTTTGAAATAATTAAAACAACCGGTGGTATTACTAATCTTGAAATACTGAATCAAAAGAATAACATGTTTCACACAGTCAGGATAATAATGGTGACATAAATGTCTTTGAATTACATCATGATTAATTAATTTATCAAAACTTACAGAATCCAGAACAACTTAGAGAGAAGGATTGGTTTGTATAACCTGACGAGCACAGACAATATCCTCAAGTCTTGGAGCAATATTGGTGGGGAAGAGGGAGCACAGACTGATACAAACCATCTCCCCTCGGTGCCTCACATACGTATTGCTACTCCCCAATGTACCATACTAATACGCCCACGCATACATATATAATGTATTATATATTATATAATGTATATATATTATGGCCGTCTTGCATATGTCTTTACCTCCAGACCACTGCAGTGTTAGTGACACGGCAAATCTTATTCTCCAGGGTCTGGTCTTTATTCTTTATTTTTTCATTATTTCATTTTAAGGCCATATGGGTCAGATTTTCAAAAAAATGTACAATTGGCAGCTCTACTCATTTAGTAAGTTGGTATATATTAGGCTGAAAATGAAAAATACCGGGTGTATCTGAGTATAATTGGTATCGCATTGATTTAAAGTATCAGTTCTGTTATGTTAAACTGCATTATGAAGCTCATTTTTGTTTTAAATGTGGGTCATTTGAGAGGATTGGTGAAGGCGAATTGTACATTTTCTGAAAATCTGACCCCTATACCTCCAGACCACTGTAGTGTTATAAAAATCTTATTCTCCAGGGTATGGGTCTTTATTATTTATTTTTTCATTATTTCATTTTAAGGCCATATGGGTCAGATTTTCAAAAAATGTAAAATTGGCAGCTCTACTCATTTAGTAAGTTGGTATATATTAGGCTGAAAATGAAGAATACCGGGCATATCTGAGTGTATTTGGTATCGCATTGATTTAAAGTATCAGTTCTGTCATGTTAAACTGCATTATGAAGCTCATTTTCGTCTTAAATGTGAGTTATTTGAGAGGATTGGCGAAGTTGAGTTGTACATTTTCTGAAAATCTTACCCATATACGACGAGCCGTTATATTGGAGAAGAGGTTCTATTTCTCTCAAAATTTAAAAGCTGCACTCTTAGATACCGTCGGTAAAAAAGAAAATAAGAAATACTCTTTGTTCCATTCTTTTCCAATTCATCTCAAAGTAGTTTGTCCAACATTTTGGAGGATTTTGTACAAGATCTCTTTATTGGAATGTTTTATTTTTTGAGGGGCTTAGCGCGTTAATTCATATTATTCCATGTACCAAATTTCAAGACAGTGTGTTCAATATATGCTTCCATTTTAAAGGTCATCCTATAGAGTAAATTTAGTTCCCTTATGGTATTCAGAATACATGTTCTTTTTGCAAACATAAATATATCAAACATTAAGAACAGAAACACTTCTTAGATGTCATTAATGTTTACCATCATCGGAATCCACTTGATCTCAGATCTTTTCAAATATGATGATATCTCAGAATCCATTTTTTGCGACTTGTGACTCATTTTCCAGTGACACATCACATTTATGCGATTACAATTAAAAAGTGACAAATATAACACGTGAGGAAAATGTGTAAAAATGTAACATTTGTAGTGGGCATCTGTCCACAGTGGTGATCATAGGATCCTTTGTGTCTGACCCATATGTCCGGTCAAGCCGCACGTGGACAGGTCAAGAGGTCAAGGGTCAGTGGTCAGTTCCCCCCTCCCACCCCGAGTGATCGATCCCCTACTCGTGGATCTTTTAATAAGGACACCTGTCCACCCAGCCCCTCACACCTGTCCTGGAATTAGGACAAGAGCTGATCAGCATCCCATTCGCTTCCCAGCCGCAGGGGGGCACTCCGCGACGCGCCAGCGTTCGTGACGTAGCCATTGTGACGTCATCATATGAAGCAGACGACATTTCGCTAGCCATATGGGCTGGGATCCCCAGGTGGGCATGGAAACTGCGGCGAACGCCAGAGTTCGCCTCTGGTCATGTAGATATATGGCCATGTGATCCGGTTTAACCAATCAGCGGGTGTCATCGCTAGGTTACGTCATAACAACTATGACATGTTACGTCACAACAATAGAAGATGATGAGAAGATTGCGTCACAAGTGCGAGGGTCAGCGCTGCAGGGGGTATAGCCTAAGTGACCAATAATCCCCTATAAGAGCAGGATTTACAAATATTTTGTCTAGGTTTCAATGGTAACACGATACTCTGAGATTAAGCTAGTTTACTAGAATTACTGAGTACAA
>OW804099.1:6463719-6488506 GCA_942159475.1 Sthenelais limicola | reverse complement strand
TAGGGACTTAAAAAAGAAATAAATAAAACATTTGAATCGGTAGAAATGATTTAAATATAGTTTTAGCCCGATAGGGACGATGTAGTCAACGGGAATCAAGTATTCAATGAATGACGATTTCAGAACCCATACGTGCGACCGGAAGAGATGTGGAGATCCTTCGGCATAGCCACTCATGTGCACGTTGACTTGGCGTTGCATTGTGTACGGCAGTCTATATAGCGCACGGAGGATTTCATTCGAAAGTGACCCACACGTCAACAAACTGAGGCTTGCACGATGTCCGGCACGATGTCTACTGTGGCGGAATTGACAAATGGAATTGACAAATTGTGTACGGCAGTCTATATAGCGCACGGAGGATTTCATTCGAAAGTGACCCACACGTCAACAAACTGAGGCTTGCACGATGTCCGGCACGATGTCTACTGTGGCGGAATTGACAAATGGATTATTCTCTATTTCGTTGCTTACCACCATTCAGCAAGCACTTCATGCTAAGTACAAGGATATTTGGAACATTATCGGTGATTTTGGAGATATTGTGTAGAGTTTTACATAGCCTGGGCTTGACCCCACGAGGGGAGGCAGCCATTGTATCATGAAATATCGCTCGCACGATGTCTATCGTCGTCACGTTATGGCGAACCCTATGCCCTAAAAACTTAAAAATGGCTAATATTTCCATTGGAAACAGTGGAGGAATGACTTTAATGTGACCAGGACTTTATACACGTTCAAAAATGAACGCGGAATCGACGACAAACAACTAGTTGATGAGGTAAGTGATTGAGCGGAAACGCCGACTGGGGTTTATTTTAACTACATCCGCAAAATAATTCTACATCCGAAAAATAAACCCCTGAATCCGAAAAATAAATTACTGCATCCGTTTTCCGGTGTGACGACTTCCTGTCCAAACAGTAATTTATAACTATCCAAAACCCCAGCAGAATCCAAAGATCTGCTATTAAGGTGACATAACACCTTCCCCCATATATATTATATTATGCTCTTATTATAAAAAAATATTCCACTATATTCATTAGTATTCGGGAGAATACATTGAAAACCACCTAAAACATATCCACTTGACCCATCTTGGTATTTATATCAATTTTTATTCTATGTTTACATAGGCACGTTATGGTGACATATACAGACTTCCCCAGACATTTTGGCATTGCAAATCAACCAATGGATTATTAGAAATATATTTTTTTCAAATTATTCGGTACCCATGGTCATCATATGAAATTTGAATAAACATGTAACCATGAGTGGACATATTTCTTTTTCTCTTTACACTATTTTTCTCATATTAGTAATATTTTCGTTAATTTTTAGGCAATAAAACAGTGTTTTCTTCCTGTAGAATTTTAAATATTTATGCTAGATATTCAAAAGTAGGGTATTTCTGATGTATTTCTGATCAGGGAAGCAAACTGAATTGATTAAAATAACCCCAGACCAATATTTCTCATTATAAATTCAAAAATCTATTCTATAGTCATATGTCGACCAATTGGTGGAATTGCTCAGTTATGGATTGGTATACTTATAAAGGGACATTCAGTCCTTATAAGGAACTACTTTTTATTTGGAAATTGAATCATTATGTCCTGAGTTATTGAGGATATAAGGAACTGCCACTTCATTTGATACCGGGTATACCCTAAAAAAAGATCACCTTGTTTCAACTACAATAAAAAGTGACATATTGAAATCTGGTGAATATAATTGGTGTTTTTAGGTGGTTGGGACATGTATGATACCAGTAAGAAGGAATATGAGTTTATATTTACTAATTTTTTTTTCAATCTTCCTAAATCTCTCAAAATCGCAATTGTACATTCTAAAAAAATTTGACCCATATGAAATCCAGGTATAGAAACAAGCATGGTCCAATCCGATATGTAAAATTCTAGTGTGTATAGAAAACCAGACCAAGAAGAATAGAGAAGAAATAAGAAAAGAAAAAGTAGTACAATTGAATAGAGAAGCGTAGTAGAATCATACGGTAAAATCTATTACCTCCATGTCTAAGAGTGTAGAATTGGAGGCCATAGATCTTGGGAGGAAAAAGGGAGTTATCCTAATGTCATGGAATGTACGTAGTGTCCTCCCCAAGATCAATTACGTCAGAGATATGTTAGATATAGTGAAACCAGACGTCCTGGCTATACAGGAGACGTGGCTGGGTGACAGTGTCACAGATGGCCAGATAGGGGTTCCCCTATACCAACAATATAGAACTGACAGGCAAACAAAAAGAAAAGGAGGGGGTCTACTCCTCTACCTGAAAGACGGTTATGAGGTGGATGATCAGTCGATGTCACATCTAAATATACAAAATAAAGATCTTGAATTGCAAATAATCACCTGTGCGAAACAAAAGGCGAAGCATCTTACGGTTGTAAATGCCTACCGCCCCCCAAGCGGCAGCCTCCCAGTAGCACAGGATATGCTAAAACATGCACTTAGCAACCTACATCCCAAAACAGAAATATATGTGATGGGTGATTTCAACCATGAAACTGATCAGGAAAATTGCAAAATTACACCAATATTTCGGCAAAATAGGCTTTCCCCAAAAATTCAATTGCCAACACAAATTACCCGAAAATCAGCGAAAACAATAGACCAAATTTACACGAATGCAAAATACATCAGTGACATGGGAGTGGTGAATGACAATTCGAGTGACCATCTACCCATATTCGTCGTAAAGAAAAAGGGAAGAAATAAGTATGAACATGCACCGCTAACTACACGGGTATGGAAAAATCATGACACAAATTAATTATGTGGTAATATAGTAAACAACGATTGGACGACACTCTACCAAAGCGAAAACGTAGATCAATGTTGGGATGAGATGTCGCAAAAAATCAATTCTTCCCTAAATGAAATGTGCCCTGTCAGGCATATAGCAAACACAAGGGTGAAACCACCCTGGTACGTAGATGATTTAAGATGTCTAGCAAAAGAGAGGGACAGAGCCTTTAAAAGGGCCAGAAAAACAAACAAGGATACCCATTGGGTATCCGCTAAAATAATCCGGAATCGGATGAATTCAAAGCTTTTGAAAGCTAAGAATGAATATGTATCCGATCGGCTGGCAGAACATGCCAAAAACCCTGGAAAATCCTGGGATATCCTCAAACCTTTGATAACACCAAGTAAAATGAAAATAGAAGAGAAAATAAAACTCAGAAATAGTAATGGAAACTTTGTTGAGAAAGAGGAAATCCCAATAGAATTTAATAAATTTTTCACAAACATTGGACCCAGCCTAGCCGACCGGATACAACCATTGACGGAAAAAGAAAACATCATGTTCTCCCGATCTGTGGGTACCAACCAAGAGACAGAGGGAAATGTTAAAGATATCCCAAGACTCACGTTCCCAGAGATATCACATCAAACGGTCTTCAATAAAATCAGGAAGACACAAACCTCAAAATCTTCCGGTATGCCACTGCTCCCAACAAAAGTGCTGAAACCAGTGCTCTTGGCCATCTCGCACCAATTCACCCACCTATGCAACGTTTCAGTATTGACCTCAAGGGTCCCAAACAAATTTAAGGAAGCAATAATCACACCAATATACAAATCGGGTGCACGTGCAGATCCATCAAACTACAGACCGATTAGTCTGGTAAAGTTACCGGCAAAGATCTTGGAAAGAGTAGTTCATGGCGTAATATACTGGCATCTAGAGGAAAATAACCTCCTTTACGACCACCAATATGGTTTCAGAGAAGGCCACTCCCTGGAGCAGGCCCATAGGAGACTGTTTGAATATGTCTATGGGAACAAAAGCAAAAACAACCCAGTGTCGCTAGTATATTTAGACTTCAAGAAGGCATTTGATACGGTCGACCATAATATCCTTCTTGACAAACTAGCAAAATTCCATCTAGCAAAACCAATAGTGGACTGGGTTGGACATTATCTCTCTGGGAGGTACCAACAGGTGAGGGTTAATGGGAAGACATCGGGTAAGGAAATGGTCACATGTGGGGTCCCCCAGGGAACGGTGCTGGGCCCTTTGCTCTTCCTTCTGTATGTGAATGATTTACACGAGGTCGTCCGCAAATCGCAGGTGCAGCTATTCGCAGACGACACCGTCTTATATCACTCAAGACAAGACAAAACTTCACTCAAAGGTGAGCTGCAGCAAGACCTAAATTTAATAGGCCTATGGTGTAGAAAAATCAGAATTTTGATTAATGTAGAGAAAAGCAAGGTAATGGACATAAACCTGAAAGCCACCGAAAACAAAACCCCTCTGACTACACTAAACCTAAATTCAACCGACTTGGAATCAGCGTCCGAGTACTGCTATCTTGGCCTAAAAATAGACCAAGCTCTCACATTTAATGGCCACGTTCAGGCAAAAATTGAGCAGATAACCAAAAGGCTGAAGGCCACAGCCAAAATTAGAAAGGCACTGACAACAAAAAACACCATCCTGATCTACACCACTATGGTATGTCCTGTGGTAGATTTTTGTGACACGTTCTATGCCCCTGCCCAAAAGAGGCTTCTGGAAAAATTTCAGACCATACAAAATTCCTTACTCAAAATGGCTCATAACCTAAATAAGAGAGATAGTGTGAAAGAACACCATAAACGCCTCAAAATTCCTTTCATAGAAGAAAGAAGAGAATCTCGCCTCTTGCAGGTGGCATATGAAATGAGCTGTGACACAGAATATCTCGATGACAGGAAAGTGAACTTGAGAAGCCTGGCCAAAGGCAGACTGCTGAAAGTCCCAAAAGTTAAAACTGAAAGAATAAGAAGATCATTCTATGTACAGGCCCCTATCCTATTTAACAAACTTCCTCCCAAAGGGCGAAATTGTCCTACAACCACGGATTTTAAGGCATACCTGGAGCAGGAATATTTTTCCTACTCAACCGCACAAACGGACCCAGCACCGACCCATACCCAATAATCCTAAACGGCCATTGGGAATCTCTCTGTCCCTCTCTTTCGCCCAGCACAAATGCGGGCGGCTCGATCAGTGTTCATCAGAAGGCTACCGGCCCGCCCCGTATAGTGACCCCAACATACCCCAACATGCGTGGCGACCAGCGTGTTCTTCAGAATGCAAAGGCTCGCTAGCGTGTGATGGATGTTAACGCTGGATAGTAAAGTATGTTTAAGGCCAATAATATCGAGCCAGTAAATGAAACCTATGTAAGTCAAACCGCTGAACAACTCCATTAGTGTTCGTAAGAATGCGACCAACTTGCCCAGCGATACGACAGCATGCAGTTTGCAGAGCCAAGTCTGTACCAGACTATGTAACACCTGTATAACCAAATAAATCTAGTATGAAACTAGTACGACCCCTTACAGTAAACTAGGACATATGGGTCCCTACAAAGGATTGATAATTAAATCAAATCCAACCACTCGCCTTATACCAAGATGAAAATTGGTACGGACACAATAACCTGCCATATCTAATCATGACTCCTAATGCCAAATAATGTATTATATTGCAAATATGTGTTCACAAATGTATAATATAATTTAATGTAAGAGGACTCTCTGGAAGATCTATGGCTAGCATAGATGCGAGCACCTATCTCCAGACATATCGTATATTTTCTCACTATGTAACTGTTATAATGTTCTGGCAATAAACAACATCAATCAATCAATACTGGGGCTGTTAGTCTTGCCATCGTTCGTTTTCTGGTCTGGGGAGAATCAGGTTAGATTATGGAAGTATTTATTTCTTTGGTGTTAGCTCCTGTTTGATTTTGGTAATGATTTTGCCGAATTTGTTATCTCCAGTGCAGTCTGTGGGGGCTATCGTGTTCCACGTGTTGTTTTCAAACTTGACTACCGGAAGTTGTAAGCCGGCTCCCCACTTCTGGGATGTTGTAATTTCATACAATTTTTCCTGTTTTACATTCAGCAGTTTCTGCATTTTTTCTTTGTTTTGCTCGAATTTATGCCTTACAAGCTCCTCCAGTAGTGACAATTCTCGTGTATTCCAGCCCTCTATCCTCCTCTTCGTTATGATTTTCCGGCCGACTGCTTCTGCGACAGGAGGTTGGAACAGAAATGTCTTTCACCCTGAAAGCCTAGGCCGTCTTTGCCGACTAGTATCTGCTGTGCATCTATGGGTCTGGACCCATCTGGGAGCTGGTCTAAATCTTGCAACGCAAATGACATATTTCCAATGACAATGTGGTTAATTACAAGTTTTGCTTCGGGGTTTGATGCTTTTTGGACCAATGTGAGACAATTTGAAAGGAGAAATTGATTTTTCCTACCTCCCTCGATTGGATATCTATTTAGCCATGGGCTTTTGTGTGCTGGGGCCTCACATACCTTTCTCCAACCTTTGATAACTCTCAGTTTTTCATTTGGTGATTTCAGTTCAACCAGGACGGAACAAGTGTTGTTTATCCTTGGTCTACCGATTCTGTAGACTTGTTTCATGTCATCCCTCTTCAGATTACTACTAGCAATCTTTAATATAGCCTGAACTGTGTCCATGATGTGCAAATCGTGGATATTTGTGACATGTTTCTGCTCGGAGATACCTGGATTTAGTTTCCCATCAGCTGACATCCATGATTCAGCAACACCTTCTAGAAAAAGGTAGGGATTTGTATTTATTTCATTAGGGGCTGATACGTCAATTGTACCTCTATTGCCATGTTGTGTATCCATCCTACCACCCTTTTTCAGGCTGGGTTTGTTTCCTAGTTCCAATATATTGTTTTTAAGTGCTCAGACCTTGGATTCCAAGCCTGTCACGTTGGTCATGCTCCGTTAATCAGGTGCATTCGAAAGGGCCAATGTCACATCAGATTTCAGTTTATTTAGATGATCATTAGCTTGCCTTTGATTATAGATATATCTGTTGAGTTCCCCATGTACATATTCCAGCTTATCTTTTGCCTCTTGGTACATACCTGTTAAAGCTGTGTCCCATTGGTTTTTTGCAGCAGTAAATTCATCATTTGCTTTCTTTTGTTTGTCTTGTTGTGATCGTACATAGTCCTGTATATCATTTTTTGAGGCCCTGGCTTCCTTCTCAAGGGAAAAAAATCTTTTTGAGACCTTTTGTACTGGGACTGCATTTTTACCTGTACCATAGTATTGTCCTAGTTCTACTAGGACTTCT
This sequence comes from Sthenelais limicola, assembly GCA_942159475.1. Lineage (NCBI taxonomy): Eukaryota > Metazoa > Annelida > Polychaeta > Phyllodocida > Sigalionidae > Sthenelais > Sthenelais limicola. The sequence goes on along the minus strand of OW804099.1, from coordinate 6,481,347 downwards.
TCTTTGATGTATGATACTAGGCTAGATATTGATGTTTCCCATTGTGCCATGTCTAGTTCCCCCATGTTATAAGCCTTTCGTAGGTCTGTGGGAATTGATGACTGGTGTGTTACAAAAGATAGATTTGGTTGGTCTTTAAGGGGCTCTGCTTGCGATGGACTATTTGCAACTGTTAGTGTGACCTCCTCTTCGTCTGATTCTACTATCAGTGAGGATTCACATGAATAGAAGTCTGATGCAACAGTGCTGTTGTTGTCTGTTGCACTGGAGCATGCCTCCAGTGTATTGGCCTCCTGTGTATTTGCCGCCATTTTGAAATTCCAGTGTGGCGCGAATTTTAACCAGTAATTTGTATCGATTTCTGCAGAAATAAACTAGTTTAGTGCCTTTATCCAGGTGAATGTTATTCCTGGAATATTCATGTATTTCTAGTACGTTGTTGTGTACTGTCCTGTAGGTATATCCTATGTAATAGCCATTTATATGATGGAGCTAACTTAGTGCGTCCATTCTTTTTTTTTTTTTAAACATATTTTATTTCGAGAGACAAATTCCATACAGATTATGGTATGTTTCATGTTCACGAAATCCACATGCGACAAAAAGATAATATATATATACATTATTCTACGCTACCACAATGCTCTATATTTTAAGTAATATTTGATAATACAATTTTCATTACATTATAACACCATTTTTTTGTGAGTTTTTTGGCCGTCATTAAAAACAAATATACAATCCATCCGCTTGGTTAAAACAATGAGGTACTTAGTCTTTACCAGTTGGTTGATATATATCTGATATAAATGGCCGTTTACATATTAGCACTTCAGTGCAATGACATTTCTGTTCAATTCACAATAAACAATGACAAGACTCCGTCGCTAATCAGTTGTACATTCTTCAAGAGGACAGTGGTTTGTTATCCCTTTGCTAACGCAATGTTACTTTCAGGTATTTCTTTACCTTCGACCAACTCTTGATTTTAATGTTAGGCGGTAATTTATTCCACATAGATGGACCCAGGAATTGTGGGGTTTTCGCCAACTTTTCCGTATTTGCATTAATACACAACAAGTTTGGGCCCTCGGCAAGCCTGGTTTGTCTGGGCATAACCTGTAGATACTCATGATCGTCTAGCCTGTTATACATGAGGCCAAAGATGGATATTCTACCTCTTATGTCAAGATCTTTAATACCCAGTAATGCCTTCATTTCTAGCGTGGAATAATTTCTGTTTGTGAAGACCAATCTGATTGCCCTATTCACTGCACTTTGAATCTTCCTAATATTAACTACTGTAGCCATATTATAGAGGAACAGGCCATAATCGGCTAGCGGAATGATATGCGACTTCACAATAATTTTAGCCAAGTCTTCATTGATGTAATATCGTATCTTTGCGAATTTGTTTACCTTCGCTTGAATAATACCCCTCATTCTCAAAAAATGCTCATTGAAGTTTAACCATGGATCGATTGTGAAGCCGAGATATTTTACAATCTTCATTTTGGACATAGCTATACCGTTAATATAGATATGGGGCATGTTTGCTATGTTCAGCCTTTTTAATCGATGTTTAGACCCCAGAACCTGAATGACACATTTTTTCAAATTTACCGACAGTCTATTACAACTCATCCAATGAGAGATCTTATTGGCAATATGTTGAGACCCTGCGAGACATTCATCCAAATTTCTACCAGTAATACTGACTGCAGTATCATCAGCGTACATGTTTATTCTAACAGTTTCTGGCAGATTTAGGTTATTTATACAATGTGGGATGTCATTCACATATATTAAAAACAACAATGGCCCGATCAAACTCCCCTGCGGTACACCGTTCCGAATTGGTAGAGATGACGAGAGGACATTATTTAAATATGTACGCTGTTTCCTATCCTTCAAATAATTTCGAATGATTCTAATTATAGAAGGATTAATCTTGTAATAATATAATTTCCTCTCCAACACGCCATGGTCAATACAATTGAAAGCCTTGGAAACGTCATAATACATGGCCAGAGAAATGTTTCCGGCGTCCATACCCTTTAAGATCGGTTCGGTGAATTCTAACAGAGATTTGTTAGTAGAGAAGCCCTGTCTAAACCCTCCTTGATATCTAGAGAACAAGTTATTCGTTTCCATATGGAGTTTTAATGCGGTACAAACAAAATGCTCAAGGATCTTGGAGGGCAGGGGTACAAGTGCAATGGGCCTTAGGTTACAAAAGAGTCTGGTATTCCCACCTTTCGGTATTGCGATAACATTGAATTCCTTCCAGTCATTAGGAATCAAACCTGATCGTATACATTCCTTCAGAAGCTTAGTAAATATTCTACATTCTCTCGTAAGGAAAAACTTTTAGAGTTCACCCAGGTAAAACCACAGCTTTTGTTTACATCGATCTTTTTTATAAACTCTAATACTTTCTCCACAGTAATATCCAATCGCGTTCCAACGTTAATATCTATCGCGTTTTTTTTCTATTTTACATATTCAAAATTTGCTTTCAGGATTATCTTCTATGTTGACTACATTTTTCATAAAAGATATTGTTTTAAAATAATACCATTGCCATGGCAACACAAAATAGCATGTATTCATTAGCTTACACATGGCGGGAAAACATTACGTCACAATGCAGACGACTTCAGTTCATAATGGTAACCCATTCAGGTTTCCCTACCTTATAATGTTGTACTTATATGTCATATTTTGAAGAAACTATTTTAATTCTAGAAGCAAATATTCAGTCTAACAGTATTACAAGTTATCATAATGTCTTTTATATTTCCTTTTGCAATATCATGGATCTGAATTTTATTTAGTACACAAGGAAGTTTTTTTCCCATGCAGTTGACGAAAAATATGATCTTCTTCCTCTGTTTTTCACTGTCTATAATCCTTGTCGGAGGTCTGTAAAATAAATAGGTTTAAACAAGTAGGACATGGAGATTCATTTCCAGTTCAAGGAAGTTGTTTTCCTTAAAAAATAATAATAATATAAATGTGAACCTACCCTGAAATAGTTTTCAGTTACTATAAATTTGAAACACACCAACAATTCTGTTGGCCTAAACACTACTGGAATTATGACATCGCATAGGCATGACTGAAAGTATAGTCGTTTTGAGAAGGAATTTATTGGAGTTCAAATGCAAATGAATGAATACATATGACCCTCAAGTACTAAAAACACATTTCAAGTTTCATGTAAGCATGATACTTTTCATTTTAAAATGATTTTCTTTTTGTAAATTATGTTAAACCTGATCTTACTTACCCTTGGCTTTGGAAGATAAAATCTCCATTTGCAAAATCAGAATGTAGGTCTAACTCATTTTGATATTTGACGTTTATTTCTGGCTATTTATAATCGTTTGAAATGATTTTTTCAGTGCCTACCTTCAGTCCTATAATTATGTCCTCTAAGGAAGCCTGTAGTTTGAACACTATATACGCATTAATAAATCCAGGAGATGAGAAACAAAAATTAATGTTATTTTTATGTGAGGCCAACGTCACCACCTCCCGTTTTTATAGGATGTGACGTTATAAATGACGTCGTCACATGACGTCAATCATAATGACGCAATAACGTTTGTTAGACCCACACACTTTGTGACGTTCAGTTGCGAATGGGTTAAGCAGTTAATCTCCCTCCAGAATTTGTTGGTGTTATTACGACAGTTATTAATTTTGGCTGTAATACTATCTTTCTTAGATGACCTGATAGAACGACTGACTAACCTTCTGACCCTTCTAGCATTCTCCCAGTCCCCCGGTAGGTTTGACCGTTTTGCTATCTTGAAGAGCCTATCCCTTTCTTTTATTTGTGCATGAACTTCTGGCTTTAGTACTAAGTGTCCTCTAATTACAACTTCTACCTTTACTAAAGGGCAGAACTAGTCAAGAAAGACCAACAAATACTTTTTCATACAATCCCAACCTACCTCTTGTGTGACTGACGGTTGTGTTAAGAGTTCATCTTTGCCTACCCAGCCTTCTAGATGGTTTGCTAGTTCGTCTAGGTTAACCTTATCAAATTTACGCGTGAACCGGTAGATCTTAGATTTAGGTGCTGTGCATTTTTTTAGTACTAGATAAGTAACCGAATGGTCCGACATATTCACCGCTACTACACCAGATGTCTTGTAATGGGGATGATCAGAAATTATAACATCAATCAAGCTAGCACAGTTGACACCATACCTCGTCGCTTCACTAATGTATTGAGTCATAGATAGTTCATTTATCACATGACAGAATTCCTTCGAACTCTCAGATTTTTTATCAAGTAGGTTTAAGTTTATGTCCCCACATAGTACAACGGACGTGTTCCTGTGCCGAGTTTTGATTTGGCCTAATACTTCCCGTATACACTCAATAAAACTGTTCTTAACCCCTGTTGGTGGACGGTATGCATTAATCAGGAAGAAACTAGTCCTGTTGCTTGGTTTTATTTTCAGAATCTGTAGTTCTATATCCGAGTTGCACCTGTTATGGTCCTCGTATAACCATGGGTCGACTACAAAGTCACTGTTTATGTAGCAACCCAGGCCACCACCATTCTTTATAATACCATTTACTGTGGTCGATCTATCATACCTGTACAACTTGAACCTTCTATTTAATACCAGTTGTGACTCACAGTCTGAAACATTAAGCCATGTCTCTTGTAGAGCCAAGACTTTTAGATTACCCTGCAGAAGTGAGTCATGTACCTCTTCTACCTTCCTCCTCAGTGATCTAATATTTAAGGAAGCAACTATTAACCCCTTATAGGAGGTAAGGGTGGATAGATTATCCAATACCATTTCTGTTTGAAGGAGCTACTATAGATTCATTTGCCTGACAAACCTTATCCAAGAGTGTGAAAACACTAAGTGAGAGTCTCAACCGCTTTCCCATACAGCGGATATAAAAATACAACATACAGCATATATAAAATACAATACATTTTCCCCAATGTTGGGATTGACGACGACTGTTTGGTCATTTTGACACAGACTGGGCAACTCGAAGAACGTGACAGTGATAGTAAGATTTTTATCAACACACGCTTAGTCGTGGAGTGGGACGTTAAGTATCATAAGTCCTGCTACAGAGCACAAACACAATTAAAAAGTATACAACAGTTAGGTAGGTACAGTAGTGTCTTACCATCATAAGTTGGTGAAGTATTATCGAGTGGTGCTTTCTTAATCCATCAAGGTTCACATGCACACAGCAGGATTTAGGAAAGTTACGTTCGACAACCGCCATGTTGGAAATTTAGTCCCGCACAGAATACATTCCATCACCTCATTGTACAAAACATTACGTACAGAGCCAATAATTATCCCGAAAGCCATACAGGGTTAAATTAAAATATACAAACATAAGGAAAACCTGTTTTGTAACATTATTGATATGCACAGGAGCAGGTAAGGCATACAAGATTCAGGAGAAAGACAAAGAAAAATAATATACGTGATCAATGCTGCGGGCGCAGTTACCTCGTCGAACACATCCCATGACCTTTGTGCACTCGAGTGAACTGACCTATTTACGAACAGCTGATTCCACAAGCACGATGCCTCCAAGTTCATACAACATGTAAGTACTTATAAAGTGATGTGAACTTTATCAAATACATATCAACAATAGACCTGTGGGTAGAAGCGACTTACTAGATTGGAATGAGTGACCCTAGGGACAGTTTAATGTTAAATATATATATATATATAGGATTTTTATTCTGAACAGACAATACATTACAATCAGAAAAGAACATACCATCTGCAAGTCAAGTGACATGCAGGTCTTCCAGGCAAATCTTGCTTGTTGAACATAATTATATTATATTTAGTAAGTATTTGAAAATAAGTGTTCAGTGGTCAGTCATGATGTATGAGACTGTTTGAGGTCCGTGTTTAGTTAGAGTGTCAATCATTTTGTAACAACGGATAATATTATAAGTTATAGTCGCGTAGTTGTCTTGTCCAGAGTAAATACAATGATATCACAAGGCTTGATTTCGCTTGTACATTAGCTCCTGTACTTGAGGCTAAATACATTGTGAATGTTAAGAACATTTGAGTTATCACGCCATGGTGTTCATAGTGGTGGAGAACCACTACAGTAACATATATTTACAGTCAATTAAATAAAACAGTAAAGATTTCAACCCCCCTTCCCTGGTGTTATCGTTATATCGATCATGCTATAGAAAGGATTTACATTCCTTGGCTAATTATATTCCCCCCCCACATTACCATCAACAAGTCATACAATGAATGTTGTTTGGTTGGTGATAACATCTGATATGTCTTCTCAACTTTTTCTAAGATTTCTTAAGATGGGGATCGAAGTCAAGAGGGTACCTATTTTTCAGGTAGCCTCTGAACTCCTTCCTATTTGGTATTGATTGGACTTCGCTAGGAAGAGAGTTCCATAAGGTGGGCATGGAATAGAGGTACGATCTACGGAAAATTTCATTTTTCGGAGCGGGCACTCTCAGTGCCTGATATCAGTGCCTGATATATAACAGTTCAACTTGTGTTAATGTAGACCATGTCATTTGGCGACGACTTCGTGGTAGATTGAGTGCGTTGGCACCTAACCAGAGTTAGTTGATTTATTTACTTTCTGTTTTGCTAAGCTCCATTCTCTTCTTGAAGCGTTTAGGGTTTTACTTGCAGATTTATAGTCCATACGAATGACTCTCCTTGTTCTATTCTTTGCAGGTTCACGCGGTGTGCTGCTGTCAAGGGGCGGGGCGGCGGTAGAGGTAGACAGCTGAGTGTCCAGTTTAAGTTTAGCTGGACGTATCAGTGCCTGATTCTGCGTCATGTTAGAGGAGTCAGACTGTGTGGTAATATCCATGTCGGATTCATCACTTGATTCTTCATCTATGGAGGTATTTTGACTGACAACAGGGGCCACTACCTCTTCGGCCACAGACTTCTCCTCCTGTGACGGATATCTGTTGAAATAACGGGGGTGATGGGGCGATTTCCCTGGCGATGGATTAGTTGGCTTGGTAGGTGGCGGAGGTGGACTTATTGGAACGCAGTCAGCCAGATCATCTTTGTGAGTTTCCACTAGTTCGTCTCTTATCGCCATCAAGAATTTCCCTTGCCGATTTTTGCCCTTCCAAGTGTGAGTTTGCAGTTTAACAGAACCTAGGAACGTACCACATCCCCACTTAAGGTCAGCGGTTGCTTCGACCAGCTCCGTATCACAAGTGGCTAAGAGCATCAGCCTCAGCTCTCTGTTTTGCACAAACTTGGCCTTCATAATCGATTTCAGGTAGGCTTCTTCCTTCTTCCTCCATTCTTCATCGGTAGCGATTTTATTACTAAGGTCCTTAAGCTCGAAGGGGTCTCTCATATTTATGACTCTCCTGGCCGTGTTATATCTCCCATTCTTTAGAGCCTTCATGTAAACAAAACTGTGCTGCACTGAAGAAAACTTCAGTTTCTTAACTTCAATCCTGCACCCGAACATATTGCCAGGCCAGGCATAGGGCCCTTGGTAGGCAAGGCAACCACCTGTTTTCTGAACCTTTAGGTTTTCGGGTCTTAATTTGTCCGGTAGAGTGTCCAGATCTTTCATACCCAAGTTTACACCCTTTACTTGCACCTTGTCACCTTTTATCTTAGCCAATGGGTCAATATCCTCCTCCTGGGCTTTTTTAGCTATAAGCCGCATTAGCCCCCTATTCCTCCTGACCTCCGGGTTCACATAGTCCTCAAAGTTCCAGAAACGTATTGCTGGGTAGGAGGCAGGAGGAAACAGTGTGGGATTAAATAACTTGCCTTTGGCCTTCATGAAGGCTTTTTTGTCGAATGAAGTATTGAAGACAACAACTATAGGGTTGGGCCTTTTGTTCTTGCCTTGGTAGCCACTAACACCTCGTCGAAGTATTGTTCATGAAACCCTTTAACCACTAAGGCAACAATTTTGGCGCATGTAACCTCCAGCGATTCATTCCTTACATCTTTGATCCCATTGAAAATTACTGATTTGTGCCTAATGCGAGTATCAAATTCATTGTTCAGTTGTGTCTGTACCTGAAGCTCATGTTTTAGGTTTCCCACCATTGCCTCCATCTCTGACAGTCTTTTCTCCATCGATTTTGTCTTGTCTTCCAGAATGCCACGCTCAACAATTTCCTCCTTATGGGAGTTGGCGAGATCGTTCACAAATGCGTGAGTGTTTTCGGCGAAAACAGTAGCCTTCTATCTAGTCTATCCTGTCCTATCAGTGGCCTTCTATCTAGTCCTGTACCTCGTCACGGATCGAGGCCAAGTCCAAGCCAGAGTTCTTGTCATCGGACATTTCTACTGATGTCGGAGTGATATTATCCACGACTACCTGACCTTGTGAAGGGATTGGCGAAGACATGTTAGTTGGATCTGATTCACTGGGTAGAGCAGGCTTCTTTTGGTCAGGTGAGCCTCCCGGACCTGAGCTAGCTATTCTCTTGTGAGTCTTCTCGGCCATGACACTTGACAGAACAATAACAATGGGTGGTGGCGCGAAATTTGAGTCACAGCTCCCTTATTATCGATCACTGTGCCCGATTCAATAGTCGAGATTGCCGATATTAAGTGGAAAAAACAGTGGAATTACCAAAACACAGTTTCTGCATAGTCCAGACGGCTTAGGTAGGTGTTTCACAGTTTTTCATGATATAAAAACCAGTGTAGGTGCAATAAAATTCGAGTCTGGGTCCCACTGATTACTCAAGTATGTTTCCTCCGTTTGCAATTGCTTAATTGCAAAGCGGATTTCCATTGTGAGAGAGAGGTGCAGTAATTTTACTAATGAAATGAGGCAATTGATTGTCAAAAATCAAGTCCTGCAGGCAACTTTGGAGATGGTTTCATCGCAATTGCAGGAAGCTACTCATAAGCTGCAAGTTGAGAATTAAAAGCTAAGAAATGAGGTGTCTAGGGTTGATGATTTGTCATGCCTTCATAATATGGGGGATGACGATTCTCCTCAGACGATTCATCCATTCTTGCCGTTCCAGCAGATAATGGCAAACGCTTTTTCTTAGGCAGAGATGGGTGATTCTGAAAGAATGCCTCCTGTCTGCTTAACCTTTGCAGAGGGTGCTGTTGGATTTGGTCCAAGAGGACCCGAACCTCCCTTGGGTTTGATGGTTTGAATTGTGTAAAACATGCTGATTTGGATGGTATAAGCTTTCTGAGGAAGACAGCATTTTGGCATGGACCTTTCCATGTCAGAAGTAAAATAGTAACCCATGTGGTCAAGTGGAGGAGGTTAATTATAGCAGTTCATCATGCGGTAAGAAAATCTAAAATGTTTTTTAAAGGGTCTAATATTTGTTAATATGTGTTTAAACAATAGTATTGAATCCAAAAATCAGTTACTAAAGTAATTAACTCTCTCGGTTTGGTGTCTTCGGATGGTCAAGTGCCATAATGGCCTTGGTCCTATAGGGCCTTGGCTATTATGGCACCATTATGGCATTATGACCATCCGAAGACACCTAACTTCGGGAAATTAATCCCATAATGAAGCATACTTATTTTATTGTCAAATTACAATAGGGGTAGCCTGAGTTTGGGAATGGCTATGGGCCCAGGGAGGCCAGCGCAATGCACCATGGGAGATCTTAGCAGGAAGGTAGGCCACATCTATGGTTTGTTTACTTCCGCCCCATAGCTCTCAGTAGGGGCTGGGAGTACACATCTTTTAATCTTTAATTTAAGAGAAATAATATAGCTTAGATCACCACCAAACTAAAGGATGTTGAAGAGGAAATGATGCACTTTAATGGTACTGTCACTGGTTTTCATGCATGCTCCAGGAAAACAACAGATTGGATAAGTATTCATCAAGTTCACAAAACACAGAATACAAGGGAGAGAAAGATTTTGACTGAATTAATCATAGGCAAAAAGACTTTACATCTAGTAGGCTCACTAAATTTTGTTCAAGACCATTTTAAGGATGTGCTTCCAGCAGCTGAACACTCGCATTCTTTATTATTATCATAAAATATTATTGTGAACAAAAACAAAAACAACCTCCACTCTCTTTAAACTGTGCGTCGGCCGTCATGGCCGTCATGCAGGGCGTGGGGAACAGGGGAAGATGCCCAAGGCATGCTCGGAGTGACAGCCAAGGGTTGCGGTTGGTACCCGTGGGTTCCCCCCACCAAATGTGGCCTCCCTGCAGCTCTTAATCTGCACTGGGAGCACCCACTTAAGCCCCTCATATGGTATCTCGGGATACGTCTATTACTATCAAGCACTGAGTTTTAAGATTTCTCCTTAATCTTATATCCAATGATGTATGTATGTATGTATATTGTTTATTTCCAGAAAACAGTACATAAGATAAATTACACTGGAAATGGGTTTGTCCTCTTCTATGGCAGCCATAGCTCTTCCAGAGGGTCCCTTAGACTAGACTTTTAATTTTACAGTTCATGAGATAGCCACGCACTAAATGACTAGTTACCTATTCTACTGCAATGGGATGCACTAGCTATACTATATCAAGGTGGGGCCCATTGTATGGGGTTTCCTTGTGTATGTGTTTTTTGTGGACAGCGTCCATGTTTATTTTGGGTTAATTTTTGTTGATATTAAAGTTGGGAGGAATTTGGTCTTCTGCTGTATAGGTAGTCTATCCCATTTTTACATCCAGCTAGGTCCTCGCATTCTTGCAAACACTGCGTTGACCGCTGTTTATATATATATCCTTGCGTCATTTTGAGGACTAGAGGGTTTAGATGTATGCTGGGTAACATTCTGGCGAACACTGGCCCTACATCACATCTGCTCCCTTTACATTTGTATATACATTGTGACTAGTTTTTAATAATACTTTGGCCTGCCCAATAGAGATCGATATTGGGGTCTCTCCACTATCCCGTATGGGAGAAGAAGTTTTCTTCAAGGTATGTTTTGAATTCAACCAATGTTGGGCAGTTTCTCCCAGCTGGTGAAATTTTATTGAAAAGGGTTGGGGCTTGTACAATAAAAGATTTTCTGATCCTCTCTGTTTTTGTTATTGGTATTTTTAGGACCTTACTCTTTGCCAGACTTCGCAGATTGATTTTTCTGTTGTCAAGGTATCTTTTGTCACAACTCATCTCATATGCTAAGTGGAGAAGGTGTGAGTCTCTTCTTTCATTTAGAAATTCCATCTTTATCTCTGAGTGGATTTCGTTGACACTATCGGTCTTTTTCTTGTTGTATGCTAACCTAAGAAATGAGTTTTGTATGGATTGAAGCCTGTCTATGTGTTTTTTCTGTGCCGGGGCATAGAACATATCACAAAAGTCAAACACGGGGCGCACCATGGTCTTATAGATTAGGATTGTGTTTTTACTGGAGAGGGCTTGGTTGATTTTGGCAGTGGCTCTGAGTCTCTGTATTCCTTGTTTGATTTTTGAGGTAAGGTGGGGGTTGAATGTTAGGCCGCTATCAATTTCTAGGCCAAGGTATTTGTATTGTGTGACATGCTCTAATTCGGCGTTGTTAAGGCTTAACACGTTTGTGTTTGTGTTTGATTTTGTTGTACGTAGGGCTATGGTCATGGCTTTGCTTTTTTGTACATTTACTGATATTTTGTTTAGTGTGCACCATTTTCCCACTGCATCCAGGTCTTTTTGAAGTTCTTTGTACAAAGTTTCTCCCCGTGGATGTGAGTGGAATATCACTGTGTCATCGGCAAAGAGTTGTACCTGTGACTGTTTAATAACTTTGTGGAGGTCATTTATATACAGTAGGAATAGGAGAGGCCCCAAAACCGTTCCCTGGGGGACCCCATAGGTGACTCTGGCCTTTCCAGAGGTAACACCGTTTGCCTGCACTCTTTGGTATCTATTAGTAAGGTAGTCTCTGAACCAATCTATTACTTTTGGTGAGAGGTGGAATGTTGTTAGCTTTCTGAGCAGTATCTCATGGTCTACTGTGTCGATTGCTTTTCGAAAGTCTAGGTATACCAGGGAGACAGGATCTTTTTTGTTTTTAAATTCATATATATATTCAAAAAATCTTCTGTGCGCTTGTTCTAGTGAGTGACCTGCCCTGAACCCATCTTGGTGTTTGTATAGTAGGTCATTTTCTTCTAGATGAGGGTATAATGGGCCTTGTACTACTCTTTCTAAAATTTTTGCTGGTAGTTTGACTATACTTATTGGTCTGTAATTTGAAGGGTCTGTCCTTGGTCCTGACTTATAGATGGGCGTTATCGTCGCCTCTTTAAAATCTTGGGGCACTTTTGAGGTCTGTATTGATAAATTACATAGGTGGGTAAATTGGCTCGACAGGGCACTCAGAACGTGTTTCAAGACTCTGTTTGGGACTAGTGGTATTCCCGAGGATTTTGAGATTTTTGTTTTACCAATGATTTTATGAACAGTGCGTTGGGTCACCTCCGGGAAGATAAATTGATTAATTCGCTTCACTGGCTCTTGTCCGCAGCTCAAACTGTTTTGTGTCATAGGCTGATCTGGGTCTGCTTCACTTTCTGGTATGGGTTTGATTTTGGCAGCTAGGTTTTGGCCTACCGAGGCAAAGAATGAGTTGAATTTCTCTGAGGTGTCCGATGTGGACAGGAACTTATCATCTTCATCTTTGAGTCTGATATTCTCTTTTATTTTTGTTTTGTTTGGTGTTATTAAAGGTGTCAATATTTCCCAGAATTTGCTTGGGTCATTTGAATTTTCCTCTAGCTGTTCCGATATGTAATCATTTTTTGCCCTAACCAGTTTGGAGTTCATCCTGTTGCGAGTTAGCTTGGCATTTTCCCAGTCTGCCTGTTTGTTTGAGCCACGGGCTTTTTTAAAAGCCCTATCTCTCTCCCCTGCTAAGCGTTGTAACTCTTTCGAGTACCACGGTGGTTTGATCCTCGCCTCAGCAATATGTCTGACTTGACACATCCTGTCCAAGAAGAAATGTATTTTTTCTGAGATACTTCCCCAACAGTCATCTAAATTGTTTGCCTGGTATGTTATAGTCCAATCTTCATTGGTCAAAATTTCACATAATATTTTTGTGTCTAGGTTTTTCCAGTTTCTTGTAACTATTGGGGCTTTCTCATATGAGTTTCTGTCTTTCTTCCTGGTGATAAAGATTGGTAGGTGGTCACTTGCATTGTTGTTTATTATGCCCGGTGTGCTGATGTATTTTGCATTTGTGTAAATCTGGTCTATGGTTTTGGCAGATTTATTTGGGACTCTGGTAGGTAAGCTTATTTGTGGTAGTATGCCACTTTGTGTTAGTATGGGTGTGATTTTGCATGTATCTTTGTCTGTGTCATGGTTGAAATCTCCCATTATATAGATGTCATTTTTCTGTCTGATTTTTGTGATTGTGTTTTGTATTGCCTCTACCGCTGCTGCTATATTTGCGTTTGGTGGGCGATAGGCATTTAAGACAGTCATTTGTTTTGATTTTGGTTTCCCGCATGTAATTACTTGTAACTCTAGGTCTTTGCTCTGTATATTTAGGTGTGAGTGTGTTTGGTCATCGACCATGTATTCTTCCTTTACATAAATCAATAGACCACCACCTTTCCTTTTGATGAGCCTGTCAGTCCTGTATTGCTGATACAGGGGAATGTTTATTTGGCCATCCAGGACGTTGCTGTTTAACCAAGATTCCTGTATGGCCAATAGATCAGCCTGTGTTGACCGTAGAAGGTCACTGATCAGGTTGATTTTAGGGAGGGCACTTCTTATATTCCATGATATTAGAGTAGTACCTTTTTGTCTTAATTGATGGTAGAATTGTGACTTATAGATCTTAGCTCCAAATATCAATTGCTTACTTACTCAATGTAAGGATTTAATTATAATTGTATAAGGACTCAAACATGACCAGCTATTACAAAAAGCAACAACCCCATTAAACTATACAAATGACACAACCATAATTGGGTTCACAAACTATAAGAGCCCAAACTTAGAATTTGTAGTTTGCATTTCAGAAGGGGAATTCTTCCAGCTGAATTCCTTCCTATATTTATCATTTCAAGCACCAATTGGATTTAATTGACCCTTATTAATTGGGTTTCTTTGATGTAATACATTTCAACTGGGGACAAAATTAATATCATTTCAGGTGTCTTTCCATCTTAGACATTTCTCTGGTGGTAGGTACATGTTCTATGAATCTGAGCCATTCTTACATTCAACTAGTATTAGTCATTCATTTAAACCATATATGAATTACATTGAATGGGATTGCAATTTTGCTTGGACGTTGCAATAAAGTAAATTATATGTTTGGATGTATCTTCAGATAAATGTTTTAGAAAACTTCAAATTCCATGGTGAAATTCATTTTGGCTACAATATTTCTGAATAGTTTAGGAAAATGTACATATAAATGTTATTATTAGTAGAATTGAATTTTAACTTTACCTACAGATGAAGGCCATGAACATTTTAACACTTTCATTATTAGAGCAGAAATATAATTTTCTTGACCATTTATTTTAATTCATTATATCCAGACGCCAGTAGGTAATTTACATTGTCAATGTACTAGAGACTATAATATGTGGAACCTAGGGAGAGAATCACAGATTCAAGAAATTCAGACACTTGCTGGATGAACTCTTAGTTAGTTTATCATGAGCTTCTCACTCTGACCCATTGTTTAAATCCTGATGTTGGAGCTCGGCGGATGTTCCCACCAGATGCTATGCGTCCTTCCTATATTAGCTGACCCTGAGGTCAGGTAGAGTGTGGGAGAATGTGAATAGTATGCCTGCCATATATAGCATGGTTTCCTATAGATCAAACCTTCAAGATTAATTGAGATGCATGCTATAAAAACAATGTTCAGAATGTAGTGTATCCTATGACATATAAGCTCATTTGAACATTTACTACAGTAAGATGATATTTCTAGTAAAGCTTGCTCCAGTATTTGGATCTATAGTCACAGTAACATAGTGATTAGCTTCATACCATTGAGACTCCGAGTCACCATTTACATTCCCACACATTGCTCTGACTTCTTCAGCTGCATCAGTTTTGGTATGGTGGGAGGGGAGGAGGCAGGATGTGGGGGGCAAGGCTGACTGTAGGAGATGAGACTTCTGAGATTTCCTATAGATCTGTACCAGACATATGTCAGAATCAATCTGTTTCTTAGACTTGATCTAATTAAGCTGTCTAACTGTGAACAATTTATTTGAAGATCAATGGTATATCAACTTCCTCAGTTTTATGGAATAAAACAACTATGGCCTCTAGACTTCACTGGTGATATACATATATATATTTTATGAGACTTAATTTGAGTTATTGGTGTCTGTTGCACATGAGACCTATAGTGGACCTCCACACCTGGGAAGGTAGCAGAGGAGGAAAGAGAGTCATTGTGTAGCAGAGCCTGAGGCAATGAGGCAACGCTTTCTCCTCACACAACCATATGCTGCACACCAGATATAGTGGCTGAGAGAGAGCAGTGATACAAAGGTCAGGCAGAGTGTGGGAAAAGGTGGAAAGTTTGGCTGCCATATAGCGTGGTGCTCTATAGATCTTTTTCTCACAACATCAAAATTAATAGATTTCTTATGAGACACTGACGCATAAAAACCATCATCTCTAAATTCATATACATGTTATCAAGTCAACATTCATATAGTTAAAACTTTACCTTATCCTGTCAAAAAGATACTTAACATAATTATGCTGCTCCATAATAATGTTTTTACAGCTCTCTCCAGTACATGGACCTATAGTTAAAGTCTCAAACGCTGTGGAAACTTACCATCTGAGGGGATGCATAGCTGGGGCCGTGAGATAATTACTGACTGGCCGCCTCTCTCCTCCTTATCAAGGTTTGGGCCGGGATGACACCTGCTTATAGCCTGGAGGTATACTTGTCTATTCCTCCTTATCAATGGCAAGAGGAGTGGAAGGGAGATGGGAAAAGAGGTTGGGGGAAGGAGGAGGAGGTGGTGGTGAAACTGGAAGGTGTATTGAGTTGGAGGAGTAGGAGAAGGTGGAGGAGTAGGAGAATATATGACTATATAACATGGATGTGGAAGGTTTGGGGTTCAATTTCAGTCCAGGGAATAGCTATATGACATAGCTGTCGATGGTGTGGGGTTCAATTCCAGTGTGGTATCTACCTATATAACATGGATGCGTAAGGTTTGGGGTTCAATTCCAGTGTGGTATCTACCTATATAACATGGATGTGTAAGGTGTGGGGTGCAAATCCACTTCAGTTGATGGCTATATAACAGGGCGGTGTAAGGTGTGGGGTTCAATTCCACTGTAGTATATAGCTATATAACATAGATGTGTCAGGTGTTGGGTTCAATTCTAGCTCAATGGTATATCAACTTCCTCAGTTTTATGGAATAAAACAACTATGGCCTCCAGAATTCACTGGTGATATACATATATTTTATGAGACTTCATTTGAGTTATTGGTGTCTGTTGCACATGAGGCCTATAGTGGACCTCCACACCTGGAAAGGTAGCAGAGGAGGAGAGAGAGTCATTGTGTAGCAGAGCCTTGGGCAACAAGGCAACGCTTTCTCCTCACACAACCATATCTTTCACACGCTGTGGAAACTTACCATTTGAGGGGACACATAGCAGGGGCCCTGAGATAATTACTGACGGGCTGCCTCTCTCCTCCTTATCAAGGTTTGGGCCGGGATGACACCTGCTTATAGCCTGGAGGTATACTTGTCTACTGCTACCAGTGTGAACTCCATGACTGTCTTGGCAATAGGAGTGGAAGGGGGAGGGGAAAAGAGGTGGGAACAAGGAGGAGGAGGTGGTGGTGAAACTGGAAGGAGTATCGAGTAGGAGAAGGTGGAGGAGTAGGAGAATGAATGGTTACATGACATGGCAGTGTCAGGTGTGGGGTTCAATTCCAGGCCAGTCTATTAATATATTACATGGCTGTGTAAGGTGTGGGGTTCAATTCCATTCCAGTATATACCTCTATAACATGGCTGTGAAAGGTGTGGGGTTCTATTCCATTCCAGTATAAAGCTCTATAACATGGCTGTGTAAGGTGTGGGGTTCTATTCCAATGCAGTATATGCGTCTATAACATGGCTGTGTAAGATGTTGTGTTCAATTCCAATGCAGGGTATTAATATCTGAAATGGTTGTTAAAGGTGTTGGGTTCGTTTCAAGTCAAGTATATACCTCTATAACATGGCTGTGTAAGGTGTGGGGTTCAATTCCAGTGCAGTATATACCTCTATAACATGGCTGTGTAAGGTGTCGGGTTCAATTCCAGGCCAGTATATACCTATATACCATGTCTGTGTAAGGTGTGGGGTTCAATTCCAGTCCAGTATATACCTCTATAACATGGCTGTGTAAGGTGTCGCATTCAATTCCAATGCAGGGTATTAATATCTGAAATAGATGTGTAAGGTATGGGGTTCAATTCCAGTCCAGTATATACCTCTATAACATGGCTGTGAAAAGTGCGGGGTTCAATTCCAGTCAAGTATAGACTTCTTTAACATATTTGTGTAAGGGGTTGGGTTCAATTCTATTCGAAGGGAGTCATTGAAATTTGACCCTCGAAGTGTTAATACCATGCAAATTTTTGTATTATCTAAAGGCTATTTTGTGGCCCTAGTGTGTTTAGATTG
>OW804099.1:6438509-6463519 GCA_942159475.1 Sthenelais limicola | reverse complement strand
CGGACGAGAACCGGTACTTTCAATGTGATGTGGCCGTAGACAATGTCCACACCTCTGAGCGTCGTAGTGGAGGTTGAGTGCGCGTTTGCACAGGCAAGAAAACAACAGTGAGTGGGCAATAATTATATGTACTAAAAAGTCTACAGCACCCAGTATTCCCAGGCGGTCACCCGTCAAGTACTGACTGGGCTCAACATTGCTTGACTTCGGTGATCGGACGAGAACCGGTACTTTCAATGTGATGTGGCCGTAGACAATGTCCACACCTCTGAGCGTCGTAGTGGAGGTTGAGTGCGCGTTTGCACAGGCAAGAAAACAACAGTGAGTGGGCAATAATTATATGTACTAAAAAGTCTACAGCACCCAGTATTCCCAGGCGGTCACCCGTCCAAGTACTGACTGGGCTCAACATTGCTTGACTTCGGTGATCGGACGAGAACCGGTACTTTCAATGTGATGTGGCCGTAGACAATGTCCACACCTCTGAGCGTCGTAGTGGAGGTTGAGTGCGCGTTTGCACAGGCAAGAAAACAACAGTGAGTGGGCAATAATTATATGTACTAAAAAGTCTACAGCACCCAGTATTCCCAGGCGGTCACCCGTCCAAGTACTGACTGGGCTCAACATTGCTTGACTTCGGTGATCGGACGAGAACCGGTACTTTCAATGTGATGTGGCCGTAGACAATGTCCACACCTCTGAGCGTCGTAGTGGAGGTTGAGTGCGCGTTTGCACAGGCAAGAAAACAACAGTGAGTGGGCAATAATTATATGTACTAAAAAGTCTACAGCACCCAGTATTCCCAGGCGGTCACCCGTCCAAGTACTGACTGGGCTCAACATTGCTTGACTTCGGTGATCGGACGAGAACCGGTACTTTCAATGTGATGTGGCCGTAGACAATGTCCACACCTCTGAGCGTCGTAGTGGAGGTTGAGTGCGCGTTTGCACAGGCAAGAAAACAACAGTGAGTGGGCAATAATTATATGTACTAAAAAGTCTACAGCACCCAGTATTCCCAGGCGGTCACCCGTCCAAGTACTGACTGGGCTCAACATTGCTTGACTTCGGTGATCGGACGAGAACCGGTACTTTCAATGTGATGTGGCCGTAGACAATGTCCACACCTCTGAGCGTCGTAGTGGAGGTTGAGTGCGCGTTTGCACAGGCAAGAAAACAACAGTGAGTGGGCAATAATTATATGTACTAAAAAGTCTACAGCACCCAGTATTCCCAGGCGGTCACCCGTCCAAGTACTGACTGGGCTCAACATTGCTTGACTTCGGTGATCGGACGAGAACCGGTACTTTCAATGTGATGTGGCCGTAGACAATGTCCACACCTCTGAGCGTCGTAGTGGAGGTTGAGTGCGCGTTTGCACAGGCAAGAAAACAACAGTGAGTGGGCAATAATTATATGTACTAAAAAGTCTACAGCACCCAGTATTCCCAGGCGGTCACCCGTCCAAGTACTGACTGGGCTCAACATTGCTTGACTTCGGTGATCGGACGAGAACCGGTACTTTCAATGTGATGTGGCCGTAGACAATGTCCACACCTCTGAGCGTCGTAGTGGAGGTTGAGTGCGCGTTTGCACAGGCAAGAAAACAACAGTGAGTGGGCAATAATTATATGTACTAAAAAGTCTACAGCACCCAGTATTCCCAGGCGGTCACCCGTCCAAGTACTGACTGGGCTCAACATTGCTTGACTTCGGTGATCGGACGAGAACCGGTACTTTCAATGTGATGTGGCCGTAGACAATGTCCACACCTCTGAGCGTCGTAGTGGAGGTTGAGTGCGCGTTTGCACAGGCAAGAAAACAACAGTGAGTGGGCAATAATTATATGTACTAAAAAGTCTACAGCACCCAGTATTCCCAGGCGGTCACCCGTCCAAGTACTGACTGGGCTCAACATTGCTTGACTTCGGTGATCGGACGAGAACCGGTACTTTCAATGTGATGTGGCCGTAGACAATGTCCACACCTCTGAGCGTCGTAGTGGAGGTTGAGTGCGCGTTTGCACAGGCAAGAAAACAACAGTGAGTGGGCAATAATTATATGTACTAAAAAGTCTACAGCACCCAGTATTCCCAGGCGGTCACCCGTCCAAGTACTGACTGGGCTCAACATTGCTTGACTTCGGTGATCGGACGAGAACCGGTACTTTCAATGTGATGTGGCCGTAGACAATGTCCACACCTCTGAGCGTCGTAGTGGAGGTTGAGTGCGCGTTTGCACAGGCAAGAAAACAACAGTGAGTGGGCAATAATTATATGTACTAAAAAGTCTACAGCACCCAGTATTCCCAGGCGGTCACCCGTCCAAGTACTGACTGGGCTCAACATTGCTTGACTTCGGTGATCGGACGAGAACCGGTACTTTCAATGTGATGTGGCCGTAGACAATGTCCACACCTCTGAGCGTCGTAGTGGAGGTTGAGTGCGCGTTTGCACAGGCAAGAAAACAACAGTGAGTGGGCAATAATTATATGTACTAAAAAGTCTACAGCACCCAGTATTCCCAGGCGGTCACCCGTCCAAGTACTGACTGGGCTCAACATTGCTTGACTTCGGTGATCGGACGAGAACCGGTACTTTCAATGTGATGTGGCCGTAGACAATGTCCACACCTCTGAGCGTCGTAGTGGAGGTTGAGTGCGCGTTTGCACAGGCAAGAAAACAACAGTGAGTGGGCAATAATTATATGTACTAAAAAGTCTACAGCACCCAGTATTCCCAGGCGGTCACCCGTCCAAGTACTGACTGGGCTCAACATTGCTTGACTTCGGTGATCGGACGAGAACCGGTACTTTCAATGTGATGTGGCCGTAGACAATGTCCACACCTCTGAGCGTCGTAGTGGAGGTTGAGTGCGCGTTTGCACAGGCAAGAAAACAACAGTGAGTGGGCAATAATTATATGTACTAAAAAGTCTACAGCACCCAGTATTCCCAGGCGGTCACCCGTCCAAGTACTGACTGGGCTCAACATTGCTTGACTTCGGTGATCGGACGAGAACCGGTACTTTCAATGTGATGTGGCCGTAGACAATGTCCACACCTCTGAGCGTCGTAGTGGAGGTTGAGTGCGCGTTTGCACAGGCAAGAAAACAACAGTGAGTGGGCAATAATTATATGTACTAAAAAGTCTACAGCACCCAGTATTCCCAGGCGGTCACCCGTCCAAGTACTGACTGGGCTCAACATTGCTTGACTTCGGTGATCGGACGAGAACCGGTACTTTCAATGTGATGTGGCCGTAGACAATGTCCACACCTCTGAGCGTCGTAGTGGAGGTTGAGTGCGCGTTTGCACAGGCAAGAAAACAACAGTGAGTGGGCAATAATTATATGTACTAAAAAGTCTACAGCACCCAGTATTCCCAGGCGGTCACCCGTCCAAGTACTGACTGGGCTCAACATTGCTTGACTTCGGTGATCGGACGAGAACCGGTACTTTCAATGTGATGTGGCCGTAGACAATGTCCACACCTCTGAGCGTCGTAGTGGAGGTTGAGTGCGCGTTTGCACAGGCAAGAAAACAACAGTGAGTGGGCAATAATTATATGTACTAAAAAGTCTACAGCACCCAGTATTCCCAGGCGGTCACCCGTCCAAGTACTGACTGGGCTCAACATTGCTTGACTTCGGTGATCGGACGAGAACCGGTACTTTCAATGTGATGTGGCCGTAGACAATGTCCACACCTCTGAGCGTCGTAGTGGAGGTTGAGTGCGCGTTTGCACAGGCAAGAAAACAACAGTGAGTGGGCAATAATTATATGTACTAAAAAGTCTACAGCACCCAGTATTCCCAGGCGGTCACCCGTCCAAGTACTGACTGGGCTCAACATTGCTTGACTTCGGTGATCGGACGAGAACCGGTACTTTCAATGTGATGTGGCCGTAGACAATGTCCACACCTCTGAGCGTCGTAGTGGAGGTTGAGTGCGCGTTTGCACAGGCAAGAAAACAACAGTGAGTGGGCAATAATTATATGTACTAAAAAGTCTACAGCACCCAGTATTCCCAGGCGGTCACCCGTCCAAGTACTGACTGGGCTCAACATTGCTTGACTTCGGTGATCGGACGAGAACCGGTACTTTCAATGTGATGTGGCCGTAGACAATGTCCACACCTCTGAGCGTCGTAGTGGAGGTTGAGTGCGCGTTTGCACAGGCAAGAAAACAACAGTGAGTGGGCAATAATTATATGTACTAAAAAGTCTACAGCACCCAGTATTCCCAGGCGGTCACCCGTCCAAGTACTGACTGGGCTCAACATTGCTTGACTTCGGTGATCGGACGAGAACCGGTACTTTCAATGTGATGTGGCCGTAGACAATGTCCACACCTCTGAGCGTCGTAGTGGAGGTTGAGTGCGCGTTTGCACAGGCAAGAAAACAACAGTGAGTGGGCAATAATTATATGTACTAAAAAGTCTACAGCACCCAGTATTCCCAGGCGGTCACCCGTCCAAGTACTGACTGGGCTCAACATTGCTTGACTTCGGTGATCGGACGAGAACCGGTACTTTCAATGTGATGTGGCCGTAGACAATGTCCACACCTCTGAGCGTCGTAGTGGAGGTTGAGTGCGCGTTTGCACAGGCAAGAAAACAACAGTGAGTGGGCAATAATTATATGTACTAAAAAGTCTACAGCACCCAGTATTCCCAGGCGGTCACCCGTCCAAGTACTGACTGGGCTCAACATTGCTTGACTTCGGTGATCGGACGAGAACCGGTACTTTCAATGTGATGTGGCCGTAGACAATGTCCACACCTCTGAGCGTCGTAGTGGAGGTTGAGTGCGCGTTTGCACAGGCAAGAAAACAACAGTGAGTGGGCAATAATTATATGTACTAAAAAGTCTACAGCACCCAGTATTCCCAGGCGGTCACCCGTCCAAGTACTGACTGGGCTCAACATTGCTTGACTTCGGTGATCGGACGAGAACCGGTACTTTCAATGTGATGTGGCCGTAGACAATGTCCACACCTCTGAGCGTCGTAGTGGAGGTTGAGTGCGCGTTTGCACAGGCAAGAAAACAACAGTGAGTGGGCAATAATTATATGTACTAAAAAGTCTACAGCACCCAGTATTCCCAGGCGGTCACCCGTCCAAGTACTGACTGGGCTCAACATTGCTTGACTTCGGTGATCGGACGAGAACCGGTACTTTCAATGTGATGTGGCCGTAGACAATGTCCACACCTCTGAGCGTCGTAGTGGAGGTTGAGTGCGCGTTTGCACAGGCAAGAAAACAACAGTGAGTGGGCAATAATTATATGTACTAAAAAGTCTACAGCACCCAGTATTCCCAGGCGGTCACCCGTCCAAGTACTGACTGGGCTCAACATTGCTTGACTTCGGTGATCGGACGAGAACCGGTACTTTCAATGTGATGTGGCCGTAGACAATGTCCACACCTCTGAGCGTCGTAGTGGAGGTTGAGTGCGCGTTTGCACAGGCAAGAAAACAACAGTGAGTGGGCAATAATTATATGTACTAAAAAGTCTACAGCACCCAGTATTCCCAGGCGGTCACCCGTCCAAGTACTGACTGGGCTCAACATTGCTTGACTTCGGTGATCGGACGAGAACCGGTACTTTCAATGTGATGTGGCCGTAGACAATGTCCACACCTCTGAGCGTCGTAGTGGAGGTTGAGTGCGCGTTTGCACAGGCAAGAAAACAACAGTGAGTGGGCAATAATTATATGTACTAAAAAGTCTACAGCACCCAGTATTCCCAGGCGGTCACCCGTCCAAGTACTGACTGGGCTCAACATTGCTTGACTTCGGTGATCGGACGAGAACCGGTACTTTCAATGTGATGTGGCCGTAGACAATGTCCACACCTCTGAGCGTCGTAGTGGAGGTTGAGTGCGCGTTTGCACAGGCAAGAAAACAACAGTGAGTGGGCAATAATTATATGTACTAAAAAGTCTACAGCACCCAGTATTCCCAGGCGGTCACCCGTCCAAGTACTGACTGGGCTCAACATTGCTTGACTTCGGTGATCGGACGAGAACCGGTACTTTCAATGTGATGTGGCCGTAGACAATGTCCACACCTCTGAGCGTCGTAGTGGAGGTTGAGTGCGCGTTTGCACAGGCAAGAAAACAACAGTGAGTGGGCAATAATTATATGTACTAAAAAGTCTACAGCACCCAGTATTCCCAGGCGGTCACCCGTCCAAGTACTGACTGGGCTCAACATTGCTTGACTTCGGTGATCGGACGAGAACCGGTACTTTCAATGTGATGTGGCCGTAGACAATGTCCACACCTCTGAGCGTCGTAGTGGAGGTTGAGTGCGCGTTTGCACAGGCAAGAAAACAACAGTGAGTGGGCAATAATTATATGTACTAAAAAGTCTACAGCACCCAGTATTCCCAGGCGGTCACCCGTCCAAGTACTGACTGGGCTCAACATTGCTTGACTTCGGTGATCGGACGAGAACCGGTACTTTCAATGTGATGTGGCCGTAGACAATGTCCACACCTCTGAGCGTCGTAGTGGAGGTTGAGTGCGCGTTTGCACAGGCAAGAAAACAACAGTGAGTGGGCAATAATTATATGTACTAAAAAGTCTACAGCACCCAGTATTCCCAGGCGGTCACCCGTCCAAGTACTGACTGGGCTCAACATTGCTTGACTTCGGTGATCGGACGAGAACCGGTACTTTCAATGTGATGTGGCCGTAGACAATGTCCACACCTCTGAGCGTCGTAGTGGAGGTTGAGTGCGCGTTTGCACAGGCAAGAAAACAACAGTGAGTGGGCAATAATTATATGTACTAAAAAGTCTACAGCACCCAGTATTCCCAGGCGGTCACCCGTCCAAGTACTGACTGGGCTCAACATTGCTTGACTTCGGTGATCGGACGAGAACCGGTACTTTCAATGTGATGTGGCCGTAGACAATGTCCACACCTCTGAGCGTCGTAGTGGAGGTTGAGTGCGCGTTTGCACAGGCAAGAAAACAACAGTGAGTGGGCAATAATTATATGTACTAAAAAGTCTACAGCACCCAGTATTCCCAGGCGGTCACCCGTCCAAGTACTGACTGGGCTCAACATTGCTTGACTTCGGTGATCGGACGAGAACCGGTACTTTCAATGTGATGTGGCCGTAGACAATGTCCACACCTCTGAGCGTCGTAGTGGAGGTTGAGTGCGCGTTTGCACAGGCAAGAAAACAACAGTGAGTGGGCAATAATTATATGTACTAAAAAGTCTACAGCACCCAGTATTCCCAGGCGGTCACCCGTCCAAGTACTGACTGGGCTCAACATTGCTTGACTTCGGTGATCGGACGAGAACCGGTACTTTCAATGTGATGTGGCCGTAGACAATGTCCACACCTCTGAGCGTCGTAGTGGAGGTTGAGTGCGCGTTTGCACAGGCAAGAAAACAACAGTGAGTGGGCAATAATTATATGTACTAAAAAGTCTACAGCACCCAGTATTCCCAGGCGGTCACCCGTCCAAGTACTGACTGGGCTCAACATTGCTTGACTTCGGTGATCGGACGAGAACCGGTACTTTCAATGTGATGTGGCCGTAGACAATGTCCACACCTCTGAGCGTCGTAGTGGAGGTTGAGTGCGCGTTTGCACAGGCAAGAAAACAACAGTGAGTGGGCAATAATTATATGTACTAAAAAGTCTACAGCACCCAGTATTCCCAGGCGGTCACCCGTCCAAGTACTGACTGGGCTCAACATTGCTTGACTTCGGTGATCGGACGAGAACCGGTACTTTCAATGTGATGTGGCCGTAGACAATGTCCACACCTCTGAGCGTCGTAGTGGAGGTTGAGTGCGCGTTTGCACAGGCAAGAAAACAACAGTGAGTGGGCAATAATTATATGTACTAAAAAGTCTACAGCACCCAGTATTCCCAGGCGGTCACCCGTCCAAGTACTGACTGGGCTCAACATTGCTTGACTTCGGTGATCGGACGAGAACCGGTACTTTCAATGTGATGTGGCCGTAGACAATGTCCACACCTCTGAGCGTCGTAGTGGAGGTTGAGTGCGCGTTTGCACAGGCAAGAAAACAACAGTGAGTGGGCAATAATTATATGTACTAAAAAGTCTACAGCACCCAGTATTCCCAGGCGGTCACCCGTCCAAGTACTGACTGGGCTCAACATTGCTTGACTTCGGTGATCGGACGAGAACCGGTACTTTCAATGTGATGTGGCCGTAGACAATGTCCACACCTCTGAGCGTCGTAGTGGAGGTTGAGTGCGCGTTTGCACAGGCAAGAAAACAACAGTGAGTGGGCAATAATTATATGTACTAAAAAGTCTACAGCACCCAGTATTCCCAGGCGGTCACCCGTCCAAGTACTGACTGGGCTCAACATTGCTTGACTTCGGTGATCGGACGAGAACCGGTACTTTCAATGTGATGTGGCCGTAGACAATGTCCACACCTCTGAGCGTCGTAGTGGAGGTTGAGTGCGCGTTTGCACAGGCAAGAAAACAACAGTGAGTGGGCAATAATTATATGTACTAAAAAGTCTACAGCACCCAGTATTCCCAGGCGGTCACCCGTCCAAGTACTGACTGGGCTCAACATTGCTTGACTTCGGTGATCGGACGAGAACCGGTACTTTCAATGTGATGTGGCCGTAGACAATGTCCACACCTCTGAGCGTCGTAGTGGAGGTTGAGTGCGCGTTTGCACAGGCAAGAAAACAACAGTGAGTGGGCAATAATTATATGTACTAAAAAGTCTACAGCACCCAGTATTCCCAGGCGGTCACCCGTCCAAGTACTGACTGGGCTCAACATTGCTTGACTTCGGTGATCGGACGAGAACCGGTACTTTCAATGTGATGTGGCCGTAGACAATGTCCACACCTCTGAGCGTCGTAGTGGAGGTTGAGTGCGCGTTTGCACAGGCAAGAAAACAACAGTGAGTGGGCAATAATTATATGTACTAAAAAGTCTACAGCACCCAGTATTCCCAGGCGGTCACCCGTCCAAGTACTGACTGGGCTCAACATTGCTTGACTTCGGTGATCGGACGAGAACCGGTACTTTCAATGTGATGTGGCCGTAGACAATGTCCACACCTCTGAGCGTCGTAGTGGAGGTTGAGTGCGCGTTTGCACAGGCAAGAAAACAACAGTGAGTGGGCAATAATTATATGTACTAAAAAGTCTACAGCACCCAGTATTCCCAGGCGGTCACCCGTCCAAGTACTGACTGGGCTCAACATTGCTTGACTTCGGTGATCGGACGAGAACCGGTACTTTCAATGTGATGTGGCCGTAGACAATGTCCACACCTCTGAGCGTCGTAGTGGAGGTTGAGTGCGCGTTTGCACAGGCAAGAAAACAACAGTGAGTGGGCAATAATTATATGTACTAAAAAGTCTACAGCACCCAGTATTCCCAGGCGGTCACCCGTCCAAGTACTGACTGGGCTCAACATTGCTTGACTTCGGTGATCGGACGAGAACCGGTACTTTCAATGTGATGTGGCCGTAGACAATGTCCACACCTCTGAGCGTCGTAGTGGAGGTTGAGTGCGCGTTTGCACAGGCAAGAAAACAACAGTGAGTGGGCAATAATTATATGTACTAAAAAGTCTACAGCACCCAGTATTCCCAGGCGGTCACCCGTCCAAGTACTGACTGGGCTCAACATTGCTTGACTTCGGTGATCGGACGAGAACCGGTACTTTCAATGTGATGTGGCCGTAGACAATGTCCACACCTCTGAGCGTCGTAGTGGAGGTTGAGTGCGCGTTTGCACAGGCAAGAAAACAACAGTGAGTGGGCAATAATTATATGTACTAAAAAGTCTACAGCACCCAGTATTCCCAGGCGGTCACCCGTCCAAGTACTGACTGGGCTCAACATTGCTTGACTTCGGTGATCGGACGAGAACCGGTACTTTCAATGTGATGTGGCCGTAGACAATGTCCACACCTCTGAGCGTCGTAGTGGAGGTTGAGTGCGCGTTTGCACAGGCAAGAAAACAACAGTGAGTGGGCAATAATTATATGTACTAAAAAGTCTACAGCACCCAGTATTCCCAGGCGGTCACCCGTCCAAGTACTGACTGGGCTCAACATTGCTTGACTTCGGTGATCGGACGAGAACCGGTACTTTCAATGTGATGTGGCCGTAGACAATGTCCACACCTCTGAGCGTCGTAGTGGAGGTTGAGTGCGCGTTTGCACAGGCAAGAAAACAACAGTGAGTGGGCAATAATTATATGTACTAAAAAGTCTACAGCACCCAGTATTCCCAGGCGGTCACCCGTCCAAGTACTGACTGGGCTCAACATTGCTTGACTTCGGTGATCGGACGAGAACCGGTACTTTCAATGTGATGTGGCCGTAGACAATGTCCACACCTCTGAGCGTCGTAGTGGAGGTTGAGTGCGCGTTTGCACAGGCAAGAAAACAACAGTGAGTGGGCAATAATTATATGTACTAAAAAGTCTACAGCACCCAGTATTCCCAGGCGGTCACCCGTCCAAGTACTGACTGGGCTCAACATTGCTTGACTTCGGTGATCGGACGAGAACCGGTACTTTCAATGTGATGTGGCCGTAGACAATGTCCACACCTCTGAGCGTCGTAGTGGAGGTTGAGTGCGCGTTTGCACAGGCAAGAAAACAACAGTGAGTGGGCAATAATTATATGTACTAAAAAGTCTACAGCACCCAGTATTCCCAGGCGGTCACCCGTCCAAGTACTGACTGGGCTCAACATTGCTTGACTTCGGTGATCGGACGAGAACCGGTACTTTCAATGTGATGTGGCCGTAGACAATGTCCACACCTCTGAGCGTCGTAGTGGAGGTTGAGTGCGCGTTTGCACAGGCAAGAAAACAACAGTGAGTGGGCAATAATTATATGTACTAAAAAGTCTACAGCACCCAGTATTCCCAGGCGGTCACCCGTCCAAGTACTGACTGGGCTCAACATTGCTTGACTTCGGTGATCGGACGAGAACCGGTACTTTCAATGTGATGTGGCCGTAGACAATGTCCACACCTCTGAGCGTCGTAGTGGAGGTTGAGTGCGCGTTTGCACAGGCAAGAAAACAACAGTGAGTGGGCAATAATTATATGTACTAAAAAGTCTACAGCACCCAGTATTCCCAGGCGGTCACCCGTCCAAGTACTGACTGGGCTCAACATTGCTTGACTTCGGTGATCGGACGAGAACCGGTACTTTCAATGTGATGTGGCCGTAGACAATGTCCACACCTCTGAGCGTCGTAGTGGAGGTTGAGTGCGCGTTTGCACAGGCAAGAAAACAACAGTGAGTGGGCAATAATTATATGTACTAAAAAGTCTACAGCACCCAGTATTCCCAGGCGGTCACCCGTCCAAGTACTGACTGGGCTCAACATTGCTTGACTTCGGTGATCGGACGAGAACCGGTACTTTCAATGTGATGTGGCCGTAGACAATGTCCACACCTCTGAGCGTCGTAGTGGAGGTTGAGTGCGCGTTTGCACAGGCAAGAAAACAACAGTGAGTGGGCAATAATTATATGTACTAAAAAGTCTACAGCACCCAGTATTCCCAGGCGGTCACCCGTCCAAGTACTGACTGGGCTCAACATTGCTTGACTTCGGTGATCGGACGAGAACCGGTACTTTCAATGTGATGTGGCCGTAGACAATGTCCACACCTCTGAGCGTCGTAGTGGAGGTTGAGTGCGCGTTTGCACAGGCAAGAAAACAACAGTGAGTGGGCAATAATTATATGTACTAAAAAGTCTACAGCACCCAGTATTCCCAGGCGGTCACCCGTCCAAGTACTGACTGGGCTCAACATTGCTTGACTTCGGTGATCGGACGAGAACCGGTACTTTCAATGTGATGTGGCCGTAGACAATGTCCACACCTCTGAGCGTCGTAGTGGAGGTTGAGTGCGCGTTTGCACAGGCAAGAAAACAACAGTGAGTGGGCAATAATTATATGTACTAAAAAGTCTACAGCACCCAGTATTCCCAGGCGGTCACCCGTCCAAGTACTGACTGGGCTCAACATTGCTTGACTTCGGTGATCGGACGAGAACCGGTACTTTCAATGTGATGTGGCCGTAGACAATGTCCACACCTCTGAGCGTCGTAGTGGAGGTTGAGTGCGCGTTTGCACAGGCAAGAAAACAACAGTGAGTGGGCAATAATTATATGTACTAAAAAGTCTACAGCACCCAGTATTCCCAGGCGGTCACCCGTCCAAGTACTGACTGGGCTCAACATTGCTTGACTTCGGTGATCGGACGAGAACCGGTACTTTCAATGTGATGTGGCCGTAGACAATGTCCACACCTCTGAGCGTCGTAGTGGAGGTTGAGTGCGCGTTTGCACAGGCAAGAAAACAACAGTGAGTGGGCAATAATTATATGTACTAAAAAGTCTACAGCACCCAGTATTCCCAGGCGGTCACCCGTCCAAGTACTGACTGGGCTCAACATTGCTTGACTTCGGTGATCGGACGAGAACCGGTACTTTCAATGTGATGTGGCCGTAGACAATGTCCACACCTCTGAGCGTCGTAGTGGAGGTTGAGTGCGCGTTTGCACAGGCAAGAAAACAACAGTGAGTGGGCAATAATTATATGTACTAAAAAGTCTACAGCACCCAGTATTCCCAGGCGGTCACCCGTCCAAGTACTGACTGGGCTCAACATTGCTTGACTTCGGTGATCGGACGAGAACCGGTACTTTCAATGTGATGTGGCCGTAGACAATGTCCACACCTCTGAGCGTCGTAGTGGAGGTTGAGTGCGCGTTTGCACAGGCAAGAAAACAACAGTGAGTGGGCAATAATTATATGTACTAAAAAGTCTACAGCACCCAGTATTCCCAGGCGGTCACCCGTCCAAGTACTGACTGGGCTCAACATTGCTTGACTTCGGTGATCGGACGAGAACCGGTACTTTCAATGTGATGTGGCCGTAGACAATGTCCACACCTCTGAGCGTCGTAGTGGAGGTTGAGTGCGCGTTTGCACAGGCAAGAAAACAACAGTGAGTGGGCAATAATTATATGTACTAAAAAGTCTACAGCACCCAGTATTCCCAGGCGGTCACCCGTCCAAGTACTGACTGGGCTCAACATTGCTTGACTTCGGTGATCGGACGAGAACCGGTACTTTCAATGTGATGTGGCCGTAGACAATGTCCACACCTCTGAGCGTCGTAGTGGAGGTTGAGTGCGCGTTTGCACAGGCAAGAAAACAACAGTGAGTGGGCAATAATTATATGTACTAAAAAGTCTACAGCACCCAGTATTCCCAGGCGGTCACCCGTCCAAGTACTGACTGGGCTCAACATTGCTTGACTTCGGTGATCGGACGAGAACCGGTACTTTCAATGTGATGTGGCCGTAGACAATGTCCACACCTCTGAGCGTCGTAGTGGAGGTTGAGTGCGTGTTTGCACAGGCAAGAAAACAACAGTGAGTGGGCAATAATTATATGTACTAAAAAGTCTACAGCACCCAGTATTCCCAGGCGGTCACCCGTCCAAGTACTGACTGGGCTCAACATTGCTTGACTTCGGTGATCGGACGAGAACCGGTACTTTCAATGTGATGTGGCCGTAGACAATGTCCACACCTCTGAGCGTCGTAGTGGAGGTTGAGTGCGCATTTGCACAGGCAAGAAAACAACAGTGAGTGGGCAATAATTATATGTACTAAAAAGTCTACAGCACCCAGTATTCCCAGGCGGTCACCCGTCCAAGTACTGACTGGGCTCAACATTGCTTGACTTCGGTGATCGGACGAGAACCGGTACTTTCAATGTGATGTGGCCGTAGACAATGTCCACACCTCTGAGCGTCGTAGTGGAGGTTGAGTGCGCGTTTGCACAGGCAAGAAAACAACAGTGAGTGGGCAATAATTATATGTACTAAAAAGTCTACAGCACCCAGTATTCCCAGGCGGTCACCCGTCCAAGTACTGACTGGGCTCAACATTGCTTGACTTCGGTGATCGGACGAGAACCGGTACTTTCAATGTGATGTGGCCGTAGACAATGTCCACACCTCTGAGCGTCGTAGTGGAGGTTGAGTGCGCGTTTGCACAGGCAAGAAAACAACAGTGAGTGGGCAATAATTATATGTACTAAAAAGTCTACAGCACCCAGTATTCCCAGGCGGTCACCCGTCCAAGTACTGACTGGGCTCAACATTGCTTGACTTCGGTGATCGGACGAGAACCGGTACTTTCAATGTGATGTGGCCGTAGACAATGTCCACACCTCTGAGCGTCGTAGTGGAGGTTGAGTGCGCGTTTGCACAGGCAAGAAAACAACAGTGAGTGGGCAATAATTATATGTACTAAAAAGTCTACAGCACCCAGTATTCCCAGGCGGTCACCCGTCCAAGTACTGACTGGGCTCAACATTGCTTGACTTCGGTGATCGGACGAGAACCGGTACTTTCAATGTGATGTGGCCGTAGACAATGTCCACACCTCTGAGCGTCGTAGTGGAGGTTGAGTGCGCGTTTGCACAGGCAAGAAAACAACAGTGAGTGGGCAATAATTATATGTACTAAAAAGTCTACAGCACCCAGTATTCCCAGGCGGTCACCCGTCCAAGTACTGACTGGGCTCAACATTGCTTGACTTCGGTGATCGGACGAGAACCGGTACTTTCAATGTGATGTGGCCGTAGACAATGTCCACACCTCTGAGCGTCGTAGTGGAGGTTGAGTGCGCGTTTGCACAGGCAAGAAAACAACAGTGAGTGGGCAATAATTATATGTACTAAAAAGTCTACAGCACCCAGTATTCCCAGGCGGTCACCCGTCCAAGTACTGACTGGGCTCAACATTGCTTGACTTCGGTGATCGGACGAGAACCGGTACTTTCAATGTGATGTGGCCGTAGACAATGTCCACACCTCTGAGCGTCGTAGTGGAGGTTGAGTGCGCGTTTGCACAGGCAAGAAAACAACAGTGAGTGGGCAATAATTATATGTACTAAAAAGTCTACAGCACCCAGTATTCCCAGGCGGTCACCCGTCCAAGTACTGACTGGGCTCAACATTGCTTGACTTCGGTGATCGGACGAGAACCGGTACTTTCAATGTGATGTGGCCGTAGACAATGTCCACACCTCTGAGCGTCGTAGTGGAGGTTGAGTGCGCGTTTGCACAGGCAAGAAAACAACAGTGAGTGGGCAATAATTATATGTACTAAAAAGTCTACAGCACCCAGTATTCCCAGGCGGTCACCCGTCCAAGTACTGACTGGGCTCAACATTGCTTGACTTCGGTGATCGGACGAGAACCGGTACTTTCAATGTGATGTGGCCGTAGACAATGTCCACACCTCTGAGCGTCGTAGTGGAGGTTGAGTGCGCGTTTGCACAGGCAAGAAAACAACAGTGAGTGGGCAATAATTATATGTACTAAAAAGTCTACAGCACCCAGTATTCCCAGGCGGTCACCCGTCCAAGTACTGACTGGGCTCAACATTGCTTGACTTCGGTGATCGGACGAGAACCGGTACTTTCAATGTGATGTGGCCGTAGACAATGTCCACACCTCTGAGCGTCGTAGTGGAGGTTGAGTGCGCGTTTGCACAGGCAAGAAAACAACAGTGAGTGGGCAATAATTATATGTACTAAAAAGTCTACAGCACCCAGTATTCCCAGGCGGTCACCCGTCCAAGTACTGACTGGGCTCAACATTGCTTGACTTCGGTGATCGGACGAGAACCGGTACTTTCAATGTGATGTGGCCGTAGACAATGTCCACACCTCTGAGCGTCGTAGTGGAGGTTGAGTGCGCGTTTGCACAGGCAAGAAAACAACAGTGAGTGGGCAATAATTATATGTACTAAAAAGTCTACAGCACCCAGTATTCCCAGGCGGTCACCCGTCCAAGTACTGACTGGGCTCAACATTGCTTGACTTCGGTGATCGGACGAGAACCGGTACTTTCAATGTGATGTGGCCGTAGACAATGTCCACACCTCTGAGCGTCGTAGTGGAGGTTGAGTGCGCGTTTGCACAGGCAAGAAAACAACAGTGAGTGGGCAATAATTATATGTACTAAAAAGTCTACAGCACCCAGTATTCCCAGGCGGTCACCCGTCCAAGTACTGACTGGGCTCAACATTGCTTGACTTCGGTGATCGGACGAGAACCGGTACTTTCAATGTGATGTGGCCGTAGACAATGTCCACACCTCTGAGCGTCGTAGTGGAGGTTGAGTGCGCGTTTGCACAGGCAAGAAAACAACAGTGAGTGGGCAATAATTATATGTACTAAAAAGTCTACAGCACCCAGTATTCCCAGGCGGTCACCCGTCCAAGTACTGACTGGGCTCAACATTGCTTGACTTCGGTGATCGGACGAGAACCGGTACTTTCAATGTGATGTGGCCGTAGACAATGTCCACACCTCTGAGCGTCGTAGTGGAGGTTGAGTGCGCGTTTGCACAGGCAAGAAAACAACAGTGAGTGGGCAATAATTATATGTACTAAAAAGTCTACAGCACCCAGTATTCCCAGGCGGTCACCCGTCCAAGTACTGACTGGGCTCAACATTGCTTGACTTCGGTGATCGGACGAGAACCGGTACTTTCAATGTGATGTGGCCGTAGACAATGTCCACACCTCTGAGCGTCGTAGTGGAGGTTGAGTGCGCGTTTGCACAGGCAAGAAAACAACAGTGAGTGGGCAATAATTATATGTACTAAAAAGTCTACAGCACCCAGTATTCCCAGGCGGTCACCCGTCCAAGTACTGACTGGGCTCAACATTGCTTGACTTCGGTGATCGGACGAGAACCGGTACTTTCAATGTGATGTGGCCGTAGACAATGTCCACACCTCTGAGCGTCGTAGTGGAGGTTGAGTGCGCGTTTGCACAGGCAAGAAAACAACAGTGAGTGGGCAATAATTATATGTACTAAAAAGTCTACAGCACCCAGTATTCCCAGGCGGTCACCCGTCCAAGTACTGACTGGGCTCAACATTGCTTGACTTCGGTGATCGGACGAGAACCGGTACTTTCAATGTGATGTGGCCGTAGACAATGTCCACACCTCTGAGCGTCGTAGTGGAGGTTGAGTGCGCGTTTGCACAGGCAAGAAAACAACAGTGAGTGGGCAATAATTATATGTACTAAAAAGTCTACAGCACCCAGTATTCCCAGGCGGTCACCCGTCCAAGTACTGACTGGGCTCAACATTGCTTGACTTCGGTGATCGGACGAGAACCGGTACTTTCAATGTGATGTGGCCGTAGACAATGTCCACACCTCTGAGCGTCGTAGTGGAGGTTGAGTGCGCGTTTGCACAGGCAAGAAAACAACAGTGAGTGGGCAATAATTATATGTACTAAAAAGTCTACAGCACCCAGTATTCCCAGGCGGTCACCCGTCCAAGTACTGACTGGGCTCAACATTGCTTGACTTCGGTGATCGGACGAGAACCGGTACTTTCAATGTGATGTGGCCGTAGACAATGTCCACACCTCTGAGCGTCGTAGTGGAGGTTGAGTGCGCGTTTGCACAGGCAAGAAAACAACAGTGAGTGGGCAATAATTATATGTACTAAAAAGTCTACAGCACCCAGTATTCCCAGGCGGTCACCCGTCCAAGTACTGACTGGGCTCAACATTGCTTGACTTCGGTGATCGGACGAGAACCGGTACTTTCAATGTGATGTGGCCGTAGACAATGTCCACACCTCTGAGCGTCGTAGTGGAGGTTGAGTGCGCGTTTGCACAGGCAAGAAAACAACAGTGAGTGGGCAATAATTATATGTACTAAAAAGTCTACAGCACCCAGTATTCCCAGGCGGTCACCCGTCCAAGTACTGACTGGGCTCAACATTGCTTGACTTCGGTGATCGGACGAGAACCGGTACTTTCAATGTGATGTGGCCGTAGACAATGTCCACACCTCTGAGCGTCGTAGTGGAGGTTGAGTGCGCGTTTGCACAGGCAAGAAAACAACAGTGAGTGGGCAATAATTATATGTACTAAAAAGTCTACAGCACCCAGTATTCCCAGGCGGTCACCCGTCCAAGTACTGACTGGGCTCAACATTGCTTGACTTCGGTGATCGGACGAGAACCGGTACTTTCAATGTGATGTGGCCGTAGACAATGTCCACACCTCTGAGCGTCGTAGTGGAGGTTGAGTGCGCGTTTGCACAGGCAAGAAAACAACAGTGAGTGGGCAATAATTATATGTACTAAAAAGTCTACAGCACCCAGTATTCCCAGGCGGTCACCCGTCCAAGTACTGACTGGGCTCAACATTGCTTGACTTCGGTGATCGGACGAGAACCGGTACTTTCAATGTGATGTGGCCGTAGACAATGTCCACACCTCTGAGCGTCGTAGTGGAGGTTGAGTGCGCGTTTGCACAGGCAAGAAAACAACAGTGAGTGGGCAATAATTATATGTACTAAAAAGTCTACAGCACCCAGTATTCCCAGGCGGTCACCCGTCCAAGTACTGACTGGGCTCAACATTGCTTGACTTCGGTGATCGGACGAGAACCGGTACTTTCAATGTGATGTGGCCGTAGACAATGTCCACACCTCTGAGCGTCGTAGTGGAGGTTGAGTGCGCGTTTGCACAGGCAAGAAAACAACAGTGAGTGGGGCAATAATTATATGTACTAAAAAGTCTACAGCACCCAGTATTCCCAGGCGGTCACCCGTCCAAGTACTGACTGGGCTCAACATTGCTTGACTTCGGTGATCGGACGAGAACCGGTACTTTCAATGTGATGTGGCCGTAGACAATGTCCACACCTCTGAGCGTCGTAGTGGAGGTTGAGTGCGCGTTTGCACGGCAAGAAAACAACAGTGAGTGGGCAATAATTATATGTACTAAAAAGTCTACAGCACCCAGTATTCCCAGGCGGTCACCCGTCCAAGTACTGACTGGGCTCAACATTGCTTGACTTCGGTGATCGGACGAGAACCGGTACTTTCAATGTGATGTGGCCGTAGACAATGTCCACACCTCTGAGCGTCGTAGTGGAGGTTGAGTGCGCGTTTGCACAGGCAAGAAAACAACAGTGAGTGGGCAATAATTATATGTACTAAAAAGTCTACAGCACCCAGTATTCCCAGGCGGTCACCCGTCCAAGTACTGACTGGGCTCAACATTGCTTGACTTCGGTGATCGGACGAGAACCGGTACTTTCAATGTGATGTGGCCGTAGACAATGTCCACACCTCTGAGCGTCGTAGTGGAGGTTGAGTGCGCGTTTGCACAGGCAAGAAAACAACAGTGAGTGGGCAATAATTATATGTACTAAAAAGTCTACAGCACCCAGTATTCCCAGGCGGTCACCCGTCCAAGTACTGACTGGGCTCAACATTGCTTGACTTCGGTGATCGGACGAGAACCGGTACTTTCAATGTGATGTGGCCGTAGACAATGTCCACACCTCTGAGCGTCGTAGTGGAGGTTGAGTGCGCGTTTGCACAGGCAAGAAAACAACAGTGAGTGGGCAATAATTATATGTACTAAAAAGTCTACAGCACCCAGTATTCCCAGGCGGTCACCCGTCCAAGTACTGACTGGGCTCAACATTGCTTGACTTCGGTGATCGGACGAGAACCGGTACTTTCAATGTGATGTGGCCGTAGACAATGTCCACACCTCTGAGCGTCGTAGTGGAGGTTGAGTGCGCGTTTGCACAGGCAAGAAAACAACAGTGAGTGGGCAATAATTATATGTACTAAAAAGTCTACAGCACCCAGTATTCCCAGGCGGTCACCCGTCCAAGTACTGACTGGGCTCAACATTGCTTGACTTCGGTGATCGGACGAGAACCGGTACTTTCAATGTGATGTGGCCGTAGACAATGTCCACACCTCTGAGCGTCGTAGTGGAGGTTGAGTGCGCGTTTGCACAGGCAAGAAAACAACAGTGAGTGGGCAATAATTATATGTACTAAAAAGTCTACAGCACCCAGTATTCCCAGGCGGTCACCCGTCCAAGTACTGACTGGGCTCAACATTGCTTGACTTCGGTGATCGGACGAGAACCGGTACTTTCAATGTGATGTGGCCGTAGACAATGTCCACACCTCTGAGCGTCGTAGTGGAGGTTGAGTGCGCGTTTGCACAGGCAAGAAAACAACAGTGAGTGGGCAATAATTATATGTACTAAAAAGTCTACAGCACCCAGTATTCCCAGGCGGTCACCCGTCCAAGTACTGACTGGGCTCAACATTGCTTGACTTCGGTGATCGGACGAGAACCGGTACTTTCAATGTGATGTGGCCGTAGACAATGTCCACACCTCTGAGCGTCGTAGTGGAGGTTGAGTGCGCGTTTGCACAGGCAAGAAAACAACAGTGAGTGGGCAATAATTATATGTACTAAAAAGTCTACAGCACCCAGTATTCCCAGGCGGTCACCCGTCCAAGTACTGACTGGGCTCAACATTGCTTGACTTCGGTGATCGGACGAGAACCGGTACTTTCAATGTGATGTGGCCGTAGACAATGTCCACACCTCTGAGCGTCGTAGTGGAGGTTGAGTGCGCGTTTGCACAGGCAAGAAAACAACAGTGAGTGGGCAATAATTATATGTACTAAAAAGTCTACAGCACCCAGTATTCCCAGGCGGTCACCCGTCCAAGTACTGACTGGGCTCAACATTGCTTGACTTCGGTGATCGGACGAGAACCGGTACTTTCAATGTGATGTGGCCGTAGACAATGTCCACACCTCTGAGCGTCGTAGTGGAGGTTGAGTGCGCGTTTGCACAGGCAAGAAAACAACAGTGAGTGGGCAATAATTATATGTACTAAAAAGTCTACAGCACCCAGTATTCCCAGGCGGTCACCCGTCCAAGTACTGACTGGGCTCAACATTGCTTGACTTCGGTGATCGGACGAGAACCGGTACTTTCAATGTGATGTGGCCGTAGACAATGTCCACACCTCTGAGCGTCGTAGTGGAGGTTGAGTGCGCGTTTGCACAGGCAAGAAAACAACAGTGAGTGGGCAATAATTATATGTACTAAAAAGTCTACAGCACCCAGTATTCCCAGGCGGTCACCCGTCCAAGTACTGACTGGGCTCAACATTGCTTGACTTCGGTGATCGGACGAGAACCGGTACTTTCAATGTGATGTGGCCGTAGACAATGTCCACACCTCTGAGCGTCGTAGTGGAGGTTGAGTGCGCGTTTGCACAGGCAAGAAAACAACAGTGAGTGGGCAATAATTATATGTACTAAAAAGTCTACAGCACCCAGTATTCCCAGGCGGTCACCCGTCCAAGTACTGACTGGGCTCAACATTGCTTGACTTCGGTGATCGGACGAGAACCGGTACTTTCAATGTGATGTGGCCGTAGACAATGTCCACACCTCTGAGCGTCGTAGTGGAGGTTGAGTGCGCGTTTGCACAGGCAAGAAAACAACAGTGAGTGGGCAATAATTATATGTACTAAAAAGTCTACAGCACCCAGTATTCCCAGGCGGTCACCCGTCCAAGTACTGACTGGGCTCAACATTGCTTGACTTCGGTGATCGGACGAGAACCGGTACTTTCAATGTGATGTGGCCGTAGACAATGTCCACACCTCTGAGCGTCGTAGTGGAGGTTGAGTGCGCGTTTGCACAGGCAAGAAAACAACAGTGAGTGGGCAATAATTATATGTACTAAAAAGTCTACAGCACCCAGTATTCCCAGGCGGTCACCCGTCCAAGTACTGACTGGGCTCAACATTGCTTGACTTCGGTGATCGGACGAGAACCGGTACTTTCAATGTGATGTGGCCGTAGACAATGTCCACACCTCTGAGCGTCGTAGTGGAGGTTGAGTGCGCGTTTGCACAGGCAAGAAAACAACAGTGAGTGGGCAATAATTATATGTACTAAAAAGTCTACAGCACCCAGTATTCCCAGGCGGTCACCCGTCCAAGTACTGACTGGGCTCAACATTGCTTGACTTCGGTGATCGGACGAGAACCGGTACTTTCAATGTGATGTGGCCGTAGACAATGTCCACACCTCTGAGCGTCGTAGTGGAGGTTGAGTGCGCGTTTGCACAGGCAAGAAAACAACAGTGAGTGGGCAATAATTATATGTACTAAAAAGTCTACAGCACCCAGTATTCCCAGGCGGTCACCCGTCCAAGTACTGACTGGGCTCAACATTGCTTGACTTCGGTGATCGGACGAGAACCGGTACTTTCAATGTGATGTGGCCGTAGACAATGTCCACACCTCTGAGCGTCGTAGTGGAGGTTGAGTGCGCGTTTGCACAGGCAAGAAAACAACAGTGAGTGGGCAATAATTATATGTACTAAAAAGTCTACAGCACCCAGTATTCCCAGGCGGTCACCCGTCCAAGTACTGACTGGGCTCAACATTGCTTGACTTCGGTGATCGGACGAGAACCGGTACTTTCAATGTGATGTGGCCGTAGACAATGTCCACACCTCTGAGCGTCGTAGTGGAGGTTGAGTGCGCGTTTGCACAGGCAAGAAAACAACAGTGAGTGGGCAATAATTATATGTACTAAAAAGTCTACAGCACCCAGTATTCCCAGGCGGTCACCCGTCCAAGTACTGACTGGGCTCAACATTGCTTGACTTCGGTGATCGGACGAGAACCGGTACTTTCAATGTGATGTGGCCGTAGACAATGTCCACACCTCTGAGCGTCGTAGTGGAGGTTGAGTGCGCGTTTGCACAGGCAAGAAAACAACAGTGAGTGGGCAATAATTATATGTACTAAAAAGTCTACAGCACCCAGTATTCCCAGGCGGTCACCCGTCCAAGTACTGACTGGGCTCAACATTGCTTGACTTCGGTGATCGGACGAGAACCGGTACTTTCAATGTGATGTGGCCGTAGACAATGTCCACACCTCTGAGCGTCGTAGTGGAGGTTGAGTGCGCGTTTGCACAGGCAAGAAAACAACAGTGAGTGGGCAATAATTATATGTACTAAAAAGTCTACAGCACCCAGTATTCCCAGGCGGTCACCCGTCCAAGTACTGACTGGGCTCAACATTGCTTGACTTCGGTGATCGGACGAGAACCGGTACTTTCAATGTGATGTGGCCGTAGACAATGTCCACACCTCTGAGCGTCGTAGTGGAGGTTGAGTGCGCGTTTGCACAGGCAAGAAAACAACAGTGAGTGGGCAATAATTATATGTACTAAAAAGTCTACAGCACCCAGTATTCCCAGGCGGTCACCCGTCCAAGTACTGACTGGGCTCAACATTGCTTGACTTCGGTGATCGGACGAGAACCGGTACTTTCAATGTGATGTGGCCGTAGACAATGTCCACACCTCTGAGCGTCGTAGTGGAGGTTGAGTGCGCGTTTGCACAGGCAAGAAAACAACAGTGAGTGGGCAATAATTATATGTACTAAAAAGTCTACAGCACCCAGTATTCCCAGGCGGTCACCCGTCCAAGTACTGACTGGGCTCAACATTGCTTGACTTCGGTGATCGGACGAGAACCGGTACTTTCAATGTGATGTGGCCGTAGACAATGTCCACACCTCTGAGCGTCGTAGTGGAGGTTGAGTGCGCGTTTGCACAGGCAAGAAAACAACAGTGAGTGGGCAATAATTATATGTACTAAAAAGTCTACAGCACCCAGTATTCCCAGGCGGTCACCCGTCCAAGTACTGACTGGGCTCAACATTGCTTGACTTCGGTGATCGGACGAGAACCGGTACTTTCAATGTGATGTGGCCGTA
This sequence comes from Sthenelais limicola, assembly GCA_942159475.1. NCBI lineage: Eukaryota > Metazoa > Annelida > Polychaeta > Phyllodocida > Sigalionidae > Sthenelais > Sthenelais limicola. The sequence continues at coordinate 6,439,832 of OW804099.1, read as the reverse complement.
GACAATGTCCACACCTCTGAGCGTCGTAGTGGAGGTTGAGTGCGCGTTTGCACAGGCAAGAAAACAACAGTGAGTGGGCAATAATTATATGTACTAAAAAGTCTACAGCACCCAGTATTCCCAGGCGGTCACCCGTCCAAGTACTGACTGGGCTCAACATTGCTTGACTTCGGTGATCGGACGAGAACCGGTACTTTCAATGTGATGTGGCCGTAGACAATGTCCACACCTCTGAGCGTCGTAGTGGAGGTTGAGGTGCGCGTTTGCACAGGCAAGAAAACAACAGTGAGTGGGCAATAATTATATGTACTAAAAAGTCTACAGCACCCAGTATTCCCAGGCGGTCACCCGTCCAAGTACTGACTGGGCTCAACATTGCTTGACTTCGGTGATCGGACGAGAACCGGTACTTTCAATGTGATGTGGCCGTAGACAATGTCCACACCTCTGAGCGTCGTAGTGGAGGTTGAGTGCGCGTTTGCACAGGCAAGAAAACAACAGTGAGTGGGCAATAATTATATGTACTAAAAAGTCTACAGCACCCAGTATTCCCAGGCGGTCACCCGTCCAAGTACTGACTGGGCTCAACATTGCTTGACTTCGGTGATCGGACGAGAACCGGTACTTTCAATGTGATGTGGCCGTAGACAATGTCCACACCTCTGAGCGTCGTAGTGGAGGTTGAGTGCGCGTTTGCACAGGCAAGAAAACAACAGTGAGTGGGCAATAATTATATGTACTAAAAAGTCTACAGCACCCAGTATTCCCAGGCGGTCACCCGTCCAAGTACTGACTGGGCTCAACATTGCTTGACTTCGGTGATCGGACGAGAACCGGTACTTTCAATGTGATGTGGCCGTAGACAATGTCCACACCTCTGAGCGTCGTAGTGGAGGTTGAGTGCGCGTTTGCACAGGCAAGAAAACAACAGTGAGTGGGCAATAATTATATGTACTAAAAAGTCTACAGCACCCAGTATTCCCAGGCGGTCACCCGTCCAAGTACTGACTGGGCTCAACATTGCTTGACTTCGGTGATCGGACGAGAACCGGTACTTTCAATGTGATGTGGCCGTAGACAATGTCCACACCTCTGAGCGTCGTAGTGGAGGTTGAGTGCGCGTTTGCACAGGCAAGAAAACAACAGTGAGTGGGCAATAATTATATGTACTAAAAAGTCTACAGCACCCAGTATTCCCAGGCGGTCACCCGTCCAAGTACTGACTGGGCTCAACATTGCTTGACTTTGGTGATCGGACGAGAACCGGTACTTTCAATGTGATGTGGCCGTAGACAATGTCCACACCTCTGAGCGTCGTAGTGG
>OW804099.1:6387903-6390403 GCA_942159475.1 Sthenelais limicola | reverse complement strand
GTATATGCTGTCATTTCGACTGTACTGGGTGGGTTAAGGCTATATGGGGGGGGGGCCCCAAACCGCCCAAACCACCCAAAACCACTCCCAAGGTGTGCGCGGTTAAACGGCGGGAGTAACTGTGACTTTCTTAAGGTGGGGTCTGGAGGTGATGGGTACCACCTGTTCCAGCTGTGTACCAACTGTTCCAGTTGTATATGCTGTCATTTCGACTGTACTGGGTAGGTTAAGGCTATATGGGGGGGCCCCCAAACCACCCAAACCACCCAAAACCACTCCCAAGGTGTGCGCGGTTAAACGGCGGGAGTAACTGTGACTTTCTTAAGGTGGGGTCTGGAGGTGATGGGTACCACCTGTTCCAGCTGTGTACCACCTGTTCCAGTTGTATATGCTGTCATTTCGACTGTACTGGGTGGGCAGCCACATGGGAAGCCAACTTATGGGGCCAAAACCCTGTCACGTTCAGGCATGACACTGTCGGTGCACTATATGGGGAGGACTCGGATGGCTTGACTGGATGGCTAGAGTATTCTGGTGTTGAAAGTCGTGGCTCCAAGTCTGGGTGTGCATCATGCATTTCGGCTCTCACGGGCCGGCCTCCTTGACAAACTTTAAGGCAAAAAAGTGCCAGCCCGGCTGTGAGGCCTCGGTCTCCTGCAAGCTGGACACCGCAAGGACGGGTAATGTTCGTCGGAACGCGTTGGGGATAGGTCGAGTTCTCTCGTGTCTTTGTAAGATGCCAAGATTCGGTCCTGTCGCCTGCCCCTGCAAAGGGAAGCAGGCTTGCGAGTGAAGGTTTCGTAGAGGAGTGCGTTCCCAGTCAGAGCGAAAAATCTCTTTCCGGGGGCGCCTCCCTTGTTTGTTTCGGGAAAAGGTTTCGGGGACGGCCAAACCCCTAACCGTCTGGATCTATGGCAACGGCGGCGGTTCTCTGGGTTCTGCCCGGTTTTCTGCCGTCTCTTGACATTTCGTCCACCCGACAGCTATCTGGTTGATCCTGCCAGTAGTCATATGCTTGTCTCAAAGATTAAGCCATGCATGTGTAAGTACAGACTGTACAACGGTGAAACTGCGAATGGCTCATTAGATCAGTTATGGTTCCTTAGATCGTACAATCCTACTTGGATAACTGTGGCAATTCTAGAGCTAATACATGACGACACTGTCCGACTCTCGCGGGAGGACTGCTTTTATTAGATCAAGACCAATCGGGTGTCCGTTTCGGCGGCCCCGTCGCTCTGGTGACTCTGAATAACTCTGTGCCGATCGCAGGGCCTCGAGCCGGCGACGTTTCTTTCAAATGTCTGACCTATCAATTGTCGATGGTACGTGACCTGCCTACCATGATCGTAACGGGTAACGGGGAATCAGGGTTCGATTCCGGAGAGGGAGCATGAGAAACGGCTACCACATCCAAGGAAGGCAGCAGGCGCGCAAATTACCCACTCCCGACACGGGGAGGTAGTGACGAAAAATAACAATACGGGACTCTTTCGAGGCCCCGTAATTGGAATGAGTACACTTTAAATCCTTTAACGAGGATCCATTGGAGGGCAAGTCTGGTGCCAGCAGCCGCGGTAATTCCAGCTCCAATAGCGTATATTAAAGTTGTTGCAGTTAAAAAGCTCGTAGTTGGATCTCGGATCCGGGCGAGCGGTCCACCTCGCGGTGGTTCACTGCTCGATGGCGTCTGTGTCTAGGTCGGTTCCCTCGCGGGGATGCGGATCGGCAGTCGTCTTTTCCCGGTCTCTCACCCTCTGGACGCTCGTCGGTGCTCTTCACTGCAGTGCCGGCGGTGGCCAGGACGTTTACTTTGAAAAAATTAGAGTGTTCCAAGCAGGCGCGTTCCGCCCGAATAATGGTGCATGGAATAATGGAATAGGACCTCGGTTCTATTTTGTTGGTTTTCGGAACTCGAGGTAATGATTAAGAGGGACGGCCGGGGGCATTCGTATTGCGGTGTTAGAGGTGAAATTCTTGGATCGCCGCAAGACGGACTACTGCGAAAGCATTTGCCAAGCATGTTTTCATTAATCAAGAACGAAAGTCAGAGGTTCGAAGACGATCAGATACCGTCCTAGTTCTGACCATAAACGATGCCGACTAGCGATCCGCCGGAGTTGTTTCCATGACCCGGCGGGCAGCTTGCGGGAAACCAAAGTCTTTGGGTTCCGGGGGAAGTATGGTTGCAAAGCTGAAACTTAAAGGAATTGACGGAAGGGCACCACCAGGAGTGGAGCCTGCGGCTTAATTTGACTCAACACGGGGAAACTCACCTGGCCCTGACACTGTTAGGATTGACAGATTGAGAGCTCTTTCTCGATTCAGTGGGTGGTGGTGCATGGCCGTTCTTAGTTGGTGGAGCGATTTGTCTGGTTAATTCCGATAACGAACGAGACTCTAGCCTGCTAACTAGTCCCGCCGGTTCCCCAAACGGGCCTCGTTCCCGGCCGGCGCCGACTTCTTAGAGGGACAAGTGGCGTTCAGCCACGCGAGATTG
>OW804099.1:6282747-6285703 GCA_942159475.1 Sthenelais limicola | reverse complement strand
CGCGGTTAAACGGCGGGAGTAACTGTGACTTTCTTAAGGTGGGGTCTGGAGGTGATGGGTACCACCTGTTCCAGCTGTGTACCACCTGTTCCAGTTGTATATGCTGTCATTTCGACTGTACTGGGTGGGCAGCCACATGGGAAGCCAACTTATGGGGCCAAAACCCTGTCACGTTCAGGCATGACACTGTCGGTGCACTATATGGGGAGGACTCGGATGGCTTGACTGGATGGCTAGAGTATTCTGGTGTTGAAAGTCGTGGCTCCAAGTCTGGGTGTGCATCATGCATTTCGGCTCTCACGGGCCGGCCTCCTTGACAAACTTTAAGGCAAAAAAGTGCCAGCCCGGCTGTGAGGCCTCGGTCTCCTGCAAGCTGGACACCGCAAGGACGGGTAATGTTCGTCGGAACGCGTTGGGGATAGGTCGAGTTCTCTCGTGTCTTTGTAAGATGCCAAGATTCGGTCCTGTCGCCTGCCCCTGCAAAGGGAAGCAGGCTTGCGAGTGAAGGTTTCGTAGAGGAGTGCGTTCCCAGTCAGAGCGAAAAATCTCTTTCCGGGGGCGCCTCCCTTGTTTGTTTCGGGAAAAGGTTTCGGGGACGGCCAAACCCCTAACCGTCTGGATCTATGGCAACGGCGGCGGTTCTCTGGGTTCTGCCCGGTTTTCTGCCGTCTCTTGACATTTCGTCCACCCGACAGCTATCTGGTTGATCCTGCCAGTAGTCATATGCTTGTCTCAAAGATTAAGCCATGCATGTGTAAGTACAGACTGTACAACGGTGAAACTGCGAATGGCTCATTAGATCAGTTATGGTTCCTTAGATCGTACAATCCTACTTGGATAACTGTGGCAATTCTAGAGCTAATACATGACGACACTGTCCGACTCTCGCGGGAGGACTGCTTTTATTAGATCAAGACCAATCGGGTGTCCGTTTCGGCGGCCCCGTCGCTCTGGTGACTCTGAATAACTCTGTGCCGATCGCAGGGGCCTCGAGCCGGCGACGTTTCTTTCAAATGTCTGACCTATCAATTGTCGATGGTACGTGACCTGCCTACCATGATCGTAACGGGTAACGGGGAATCAGGGTTCGATTCCGGAGAGGGAGCATGAGAAACGGCTACCACATCCAAGGAAGGCAGCAGGCGCGCAAATTACCCACTCCCGACACGGGGAGGTAGTGACGAAAAATAACAATACGGGACTCTTTCGAGGCCCCGTAATTGGAATGAGTACACTTTAAATCCTTTAACGAGGATCCATTGGAGGGCAAGTCTGGTGCCAGCAGCCGCGGTAATTCCAGCTCCAATAGCGTATATTAAAGTTGTTGCAGTTAAAAAGCTCGTAGTTGGATCTCGGATCCGGGCGAGCGGTCCACCTCGCGGTGGTTCACTGCTCGATGGCGTCTGTGTCTAGGTCGGTTCCCTCGCGGGGATGCGGATCGGCAGTCGTCTTTTCCCGGTCTCTCACCCTCTGGACGCTCGTCGGTGCTCTTCACTGCAGTGCCGGCGGTGGCCAGGACGTTTACTTTGAAAAAATTAGAGTGTTCCAAGCAGGCGCGTTCCGCCCGAATAATGGTGCATGGAATAATGGAATAGGACCTCGGTTCTATTTTGTTGGTTTTCGGAACTCGAGGTAATGATTAAGAGGGACGGCCGGGGGCATTCGTATTGCGGTGTTAGAGGTGAAATTCTTGGATCGCCGCAAGACGGACTACTGCGAAAGCATTTGCCAAGCATGTTTTCATTAATCAAGAACGAAAGTCAGAGGTTCGAAGACGATCAGATACCGTCCTAGTTCTGACCATAAACGATGCCGACTAGCGATCCGCCGGAGTTGTTTCCATGACCCGGCGGGCAGCTTGCGGGAAACCAAAGTCTTTGGGTTCCGGGGGAAGTATGGTTGCAAAGCTGAAACTTAAAGGAATTGACGGAAGGGCACCACCAGGAGTGGAGCCTGCGGCTTAATTTGACTCAACACGGGGAAACTCACCTGGCCCTGACACTGTTAGGATTGACAGATTGAGAGCTCTTTCTCGATTCAGTGGGTGGTGGTGCATGGCCGTTCTTAGTTGGTGGAGCGATTTGTCTGGTTAATTCCGATAACGAACGAGACTCTAGCCTGCTAACTAGTCCGCCGGTTCCCCAAACGGGCCTCGTTCCCGGCCGGCGCCGACTTCTTAGAGGGACAAGTGGCGTTCAGCCACGCGAGATTGAGCAATAACAGGTCTGTGATGCCCTTAGATGTTCAGGGCCGCACGCGCGCTACACTGAAGGGACCAGCGTGCACGGCGCCCTGTCCCGGCAGGGTCGGGCAACCCGCTGAACCCCCTTCGTGCTAGGGATTGGGGCTTGTAATTCTTCCCCATGAACGAGGAATTCCCAGTAAGCGCGTGTCACCAGCACGCGTTGATTACGTCCCTGCCCTTTGTACACACCGCCCGTCGCTACTACCGATTGAATGGTTTAGTGAGATCCTCGGACCGGCCCCGGCACGGCGGCACGTCCGTCGAGCCGCGGACGCCGGGAAGACGATCGAACTTGATCATTTAGAGGAAGTAAAAGTCGTAACAAGGTTTCCGTAGGTGAACCTGCGGAAGGATCATTACCGAAAGTACTTGTCAGTCCCCTCAAAAAGGATTGCCACAAGTAGCTCACGCACAAGTCCGAAAGTCCCGGGCGAGAGAGTTGAGGGCGACACACTGTCCTCTCTCCCTTTCTCGGGCCATCTTACTGCTCCGTTCATGGCCCGGTGCGCCGTGTGATGGAGGCAAGCTTCGAGTGTCGACTGGGGTACCTTCCGAGACCTTCGCAAGAAGGTTTTCGGAGAGCATATATACATGCCAGGTTCAAAGACCCCCTCCTGGGGCGCCCCGACAGACGCTCTTTTTTTCCTTTCCACTTACCAAACCCCGTGAGGGGCTGAACAAAACTAGCTTCGGTCGGACGCTTCACGGCGA
>OW804099.1:6208879-6234365 GCA_942159475.1 Sthenelais limicola | reverse complement strand
TGAGATGGGGATGAGAAGGCTGGGAGGGGGCGGGGGCGTACATAACGCATGGAATAGATGGTATACACACTCACTACACTGAGGATAATAGCTGGGCAAACAACACATCGTCCTACAGAAAGTGGAGGGAAAGAGGGAGAAAGAGACGGAGAGAAGCAGAGAGAGAGAAAGAGACAGACAGACAGACAGACAGACAGAGAGCGAGAGAGGGAGACAGAGCTGGAGAGAGGGAGAGACAGAGACATATTGAGAGAGAGACAGAGAACGAGACAGAAACAGAGAGAGAGAAAGACAGGGACAGAGACAGATTGAGAGAGACAGAGAACGAGACAGAGAGAGAGACAGAGAGACACAGAAAGAGACAGAGAAAGAGAAAGAGAAAGAGAACGAAGCAGAGGAGGCAACACGTGAAGTACTATATTGACCTGCACAATATCGATTCCTACTTGGGCTCCGATTTCTCAATGGGAAATCACTAACTCCTCGCATGATTCTCCCCTTACAAACAAGTTCATGGGACGACTCCATAGATTCCTCTTTCATCAGTTCATGTTTCAGTCTCGGTCAGATCAACTAACAGAACATGTATTGTTTTCACCGGAAAATCTAATAATAAATTTGCATGGGAAATATGAGAAATTTAGGAAATCCGATGTAATGGGATGATCTGTGTTGAGTGGCGAGGTGTGAGGATCCCAGGAAATGTGACGATTGATTCACATTAAATAAAAGCGATTTCGGGTATTGGCGCGAATAAGTGATTCGAGTTGACGGCACTTTAAAAACCTAACTTACTGTGGAAAGTTTGTTTTTCATGTAAGCATAGAATTGAGGATATAAATATAACAAATATATAGGGGAACAAAAACATAGGAAGAGATTTAAGATAAACAATTTGACCGTTTGATTTCTTAATTTAATTTCTTTAAACGAAATGTGGTCATACAGTGTGGAATTAGGAGGGAAATGTGACAGTTTTCCGAACCTTTCTATTTTTCTATTATACCGAACTACTACTGATGTCAGAACATATACTGACATCCCGAGTTCAATCAGTGATAATCTAGCTAGACTGACCCACCTATACCTACACATAATGGGTCGGATCGCCTGTAAATGAACAATCAGCAGCTTTACACATTGAGTAAATTCTCCTAAATCACCCTAAAACACGGTCAATTACTTGATACATCTGGGTACATTTGGTATTGAGTTGATTCAAACAATCTGCTCGTTTATGTTGGAACTGAAATCCGGACCTCATTTCAGTCCTTAATTAAGTTTATTAGAGAGGAATGATGAAGGCGAAGTGTACATTTTCTGACGACTGGACCCATATATAGGCCAGTAACAAAGGTTGCCTGCTACTACTGCTATTGTCCGTATGGACCAAGTCACCAGAAAATGTACAATTGACCTTCACCAATCCTCTCAAATAACCCAAATTTAAGAAGAAAATCCGGTTCAAAATACAGTTCAACATAACCAGACTGATCTATTGAATGAATACAATACAGAATACACTCAGATATACCTAGTATTTATCATTTTTCGCTATAATTTAGCTGAATTTGATAGATGTGTAGAACTGTAGATTGTGCATTTTCTGAAGATGTGACCCGTATCTATCGGCCAAGGCTGGTTACTGTAAGTAGTGCACGGGAAGGGTTAATTGTAGCAGGCATGCACCACAGTCCAACACTCCATGTCAAGTGAAAGATACAATCATCCGATTGTGTGGTGGCCACTGGGGAGTTGGTGGGGGAGGGGGGGGGGGGGGAATACTCACGGGAGGGGGTACTCAGGGGGGGGGGGGGGAGGGTGAGAGGTAATGCACACATTGTACCAGTAGCTGTACCCAAATACAGTCCTGTCCAGAGAGCCACATTCTTCAAGCGTTGCAGTTCACCACATACAGAAAATGTACACTTCACCTTCATCATTTCTCTCTAATAACCCTAAATAAGCTTAACCACAATAAGGCTAAGACTAAGGCTTAACGTGTTAACAGTACACAGTACCACTCCCCACCTGTACAGCCGCCTTCCAGCCAATATGACCGCTGCGGCCTTGTTCTCTCGCACCCACAAAAACTGAGGACTAATTCCTGCCAAGGATGCGATAAGTAGACTGGCATCTCATGAATAAATGATAGATTTTAATTCACTTTCTCATTATCAGCCTGTACAAAAATCCCACCCATTCTGTCACGATACACGGCTGATAACCGGTTCATGAATGACATGGCTTTTTCCCTGCCCAGTGATGGATCTACGCTGCTAGTGGGGGCGGGGCGGGGGGGGGGGGCCGGGGTGGGGGGTGGGGTAAAGGGGCGGGGTCTAACCACACAAGGCTCATGCACTACATCGCAGTCAAAAATCAAGGACTTTTTTTAAGGACTTTCAAGGTCAGGATACAGTTTTTCAAGGTCTAAAAAACACAAAATACACGTCTCGATAGAGTAATTAGTACGATATCTTTTCCTCATTGGCTCAATTATTTCCAATTTTCCAGATGAAGCATGCATGCAAGTCAAGGACTTTCTAAGGATTTCCAAGGTCCGGATAAAGTTTTTCAATGACACAATTAGAAGTAACACAAAACATATTTGCTACAATAGTGATTTTGATATCTTTTCTGCAATTGTTGCAAGTTTTCTCCGAGGAAATGGTTTCAACGAACAACCGTCCTTGAATTCTTTTTTAAGGTCTTTCATTTCGCACAAAGTCCTTGAAAAGCTCTGGTGGATATTTCAAACCTGGTACCAGAGCTTTTCAAGGCTTTTGTGCGAAATGAAAGACCTTGAAAAAGAATTCAAGGACGTTCTAGTTACACTTCTCAATTAACATCATCCAAAAGTAAAGATTTTTAAAACTTGCAAAAAGTACAAAAGAAGTCTAGAAACATGACTGACTCCTTTTGCTTTTATCATGTTTGGCCTATCTATGACTCCCCCCCCCCCCCCTCCCCCCTCCCCCATATAGAAGTGTGCGCGCGGCAGGCCGAGGAATCAGCGCACATGTATGCGTGGGACAGATGGCTTATGTCCATTGCAGGTTGATGCACATTTCACGTGCCCCCAGGGCAGCGTCATGTGTGCCTATGGACAGGGACGTATTGTACGACTGACCAGAGCAGAGAAAATAGTACTTTAGGCTCATCTTGTATATAATGTAACTGACTATATATATAATTCTCTGCATGGTTGTTCTTTGTTAATATAATAAATAAAGGTATATCAATGTGCCTACCTCCGTTTTTCTCTTAAGTTAATGTGTGTTCGTGTGATCACTTATGGACATTGTTTATGGACCCTTTATATGCCTCTCTCTCTATCTGTCCCACAGTCTGCCTCTCTCCCTATCTGTCCCTCAGTCTGCCTCTCTCTCTATCTGTCTCTCAGTCTGCCTCTCTCTCTATCTGTCCCACAGTCTGCCTCTCTCCCTATCTGTCCCTCAGTCTGCCTCTCTCTCTATCTGTCCCACAGTCTGCCTCTCTCTATCTGTCCCACAGTCTGCCTCTCTCTCTATCTGTCCCTCAGTCTGCCTCTCTCTCTATCTGTCCCTCAGTCTGCCTCTCTCTCTATCTGTCCCTCAGTCTGCCTCTCTCTCTATCTGTCTCTCTATCTGTCTCTCTATCTGTCCCAGTCTGCCTCTCTCTCTATCTGTCCCACAGTCTGCCTCTCTCTCTATCTGTCCCACAGTCTGCCTCTCTCTCTCTATCTGTCCCTCAGTCTGCCTCTCTCTCTATCTGTCCCTCAGTCTGCCTCTTTCTCTATCTGTCCCTCAGTCTGCCTCTCTCTCTATCTGTCCCACAGTCTGCCTCTCTCTCTATCTGTCCCTCAGTCTGCCTCTCTCTCTATCTGTCCCTCAGTCTGCCTCTCTCTCTATCTGTCCCACAGTCTGCCTCTCTATATCTGTCCCTCAGTCTGCCTCTCTCTCTCTATCTGTCCCTCAGTCTGCCTCTCTCTCTATCTGTCCCACAGTCTGCCTCTCTATATCTGTCCCTCAGTCTGCCTCTCTCTCTCTATCTGTCCCTCAGTCTGCCTCTCTCTCTATCTGTCCCTCAGTCTGCCTCTCTCTCTATCTGTCCCACAGTCTGCCTCTCTCTATCTGTCCCACAGTCTGCCTCTCTCTCTATCTGTCCCTCAGTCTGCCTCTCTCCCTATCTGTCCCTCAGTCTGCCTCTCTCTCTATCTGTCCCACAGTCTGCCTCTCTCTATCTGTCCCACAGTCTGCCTCTCTCTCTATCTGTCCCTCAGTCTGCCTCTCTCCCTATCTGTCCCTCAGTCTGCCTCTCTCTCTATCTGTCCCACAGTCTGCCTCTCTATATCTGTCCCTCAGTCTGCCTCTCTCTCTCTATCTGTCCCTCAGTCTGCCTCTCTCCCTATCTGTCCCACAGTCTGCCTCTCTATATCTGTCCCTCAGTCTGCCTCTCTCTCTCTATCTGTCCCTCAGTCTGCCTCTCTCTCTATCTGTCCCTCAGTCTGCCTCTCTCTCTATCTGTCCCACAGTCTGCCTCTCTATATCTGTCCCACAGTCTGCCTCTCTCTCTCTATCTGTCCCACAGTCTGCCTCTCTCTCTATCTGTCCCTCAGTCTGCCTCTCTCTCTATCTGTCCCTCATTCTGCCTCTCTCTATCTGTCCCTCAGTCTGCCTTTCTTTCTATACATCCCTCAGTCTGCCTGTCTCTCTATCTGTCCCACAGTCTGCCTCTCTCTCTATCTGTCCCACAGTCTGCCTCTCTCTATCCGTCCCTCAGTCTGCCCCTCTCTCTATGTCTCTATCTGTCCCTCAGTCTGCCCCTCTCTCTATCTGTCCCTCAGTCTGCCTCTCTCTCTCTATCTGTCCCTCAGTCTGCCTCTCTCTCTCTATCTGTCCCTCAGTCTGCCTCTCTCCCTATCTGTCCCTCAGTCTGCCTCTCTCCCTATCTGTCCCTCAGTCTGCCTCTCTCTCTATCTGTCCCTCAGTCTGCCTCTCTCTATCTGTCCCTCAGTCTGCCTCTCTCTCTATCTGTCCCTCAGTCTGCCTCTCTCTCTATCTGTCCCTCAGTCTGCCTCTCTCTCTATCTGTCCCTCAGTCTGCCTCTCTCTCTATCTGTCCCACAGTCTGCCTCTCTCTCTATCTGTCCCACAGTCTGCCTCTCTCTCTATCTGTCCCACAGTCTGCCTCTCTCTATCTGTCCCTCAGTCTGCCTCTCTCTATCTGTCCCTCAGTCTGCCTCTCTCTCTAACTGTCCCTCAGTCTGCCTCTCTCTCTAACTGTCCCTCAGTCTGCCTCTCTCTCTATTTGTCCCTCAGTCTGCCTCTCTCTCTATCTGTCCCACAGTCTGCCTCTCTCTATGTCCCTCAGTCTGCCTCTCTCTTTTATCTCTCTCCTCACTCTGTCTTTGCCACTTGCTCATATGATCCCATCCTCTCTGCCACTTCCTGTCTCTGCCACAAAGCTCATCCTCTGTAAAACAAACTGAGACCCCCGTGGGAGTATCTCAGAGCTCTTCTACCTTCCGACACCACCCCCTCCCCTACCGGCTCTTCCTCCACTACCCCCCCCCCCCTCCCTCCCCTGATATCTACCCCCACAAACCTTCCTTTACCAACCCATCCTTCCTCTCCCCCACCCCCTGCCCCCTCCCTCTACCCATCACATACAGTTGCCACTGTCTCTCCTCTTCCTATTCCCACAGGACCTTATACACAACCTGCAAACATCCCACCAAGCCCGGTCTCAATTATTCATATCTGCTGGAAAAAGGCAGGTGTTACACTGTTAAACTTTGGGTTGGAGAGAGAGGGAGAGGGAAGGAGAAGGGAGAAGGAGGGGAGGGAGGGACAGGAGAGAGAGGGAGAGGGAAGGAGAAGGGAGAAGGAGGGGAGGGAGGGACAGGAGAGAGAGGGGAGGGAGGGACAGGGAAGGAGAAGGAGAGATGGAGGGAGGCAGGAGAGAAGGAGAGAGACATCTTTACAAACATAGAAAATGACTTGCTTCAGGTACACGATCCCCCATTCGTTTTTTTCCCCTGTCCCAAGTGGTATTTCACCGATAGAACGCCTGGGCGTTTATTTTTGTCAGACCACTCTTACCCCCGGCGTTTTTTCGAGGCAGGCATTTATACGGGGCAGGCGTTTATTGTTTTAGGTTAATGAGTACCCATGCTGTAATAGTGAGATGTCCCTTCCTAGCAGCTTATTAAGCTTAATATTCATTTATTAGGGTAAAAACAGGAAGAAATAAAATCTAATTAACGGGACCCGACGTTCATTCGGGGCCGGCGTTTATTTATTTCATGACGTTAAATGACCCGGCGTTTTTTCGGGGCAGACGTTTATTTGGGACCCGGCGTTCTATCGGTGAAATACGGTAAGTATGACGGTCGGCAGTAGTATAATTCATAATTTCTAATTAATACACATATTCAAGTCTCAGACTCCACTGCTCACCCACTCATAGTGTATGTAGAGAGCAGTTGTCATATGAGCACCCTTCATTTACCCACCACTGGCTCGCCCTGCTGCCCTGGCCCTCAGTCAGTATTAGCGAATGAAGGGATTTGATGAGACACAGAGGAATAGGCCGTCCCTTGTGTTTATCGCTTAGCTTGGCTAGTGAATACAAGCTGGCTCCTGCTCATAATGGGTGCACCTGACTAGATAGCCTTATGGGTCAGATTGTCAGAAAATGTACAATTCAACTTCGCCAATCTTCTCAAATAATCCTAATTTCAGACGAAAATAAAGTTGAAAATACAGTTCAACCTAACCAAACAGATTGCTAGAATCAATGCAATGCTCAATATACTTGAATTTACCTAGTATTGGCCAAATTGCAGCCTAATTTAGCAGAATTTACTAAATGTGTAAAGCTGACAATTGTACATTTTCTGAAAATCTGACCCTTATAATGTGCAGTGGCTGGGGGTAGTCAAGGGTGCATGCTTGTAAGGCAGGCATATGCATCTCAGGTAGTTGGGTTGGTTTTTTGTGTTATCTTTGTATGTAGGGTTTACTTTAGGTAGATTATTTTTTGTTAATAGGGAGGTTCAGCAAGCAAACTTATCTCAATTACGTAACCGTATCTGTATCCATATTTTTATGTATGAAAAATAAATTGTGAGATGAAACATTTTGCTTGATATGTTACCTAACGTTTTCCCGCTATGTTTTGCTGAACCTCTTTCTTCCTTTTAATGTATGTTTGTATAAAAAAAAACCCAGCTGGGCCATGGGGTCGGCTAGCCTCCCTCGACCCATTTTCGGGGAAAGTTCCTCCTGTCTCCCCTCCAAGCCAGGCCAGATCGGGTAACCGGCGTTTAATGACACTTAATTAACCAGAGCATCTGGCCTTTCCCCACTTCCCTTCCTCCCCCGCCCCCTTCCCTGTTAAGGAATCCAGCGCCAAACTATACCCACGTTTCTCTCTATCCCTGCCTCGTTTGCCCCCCACCCCACCCCCCAACCACACTTTCTCTATCCCGCTCCCTCCCCTCCATCGCACTTTCTATCTTTTTGCAGCCACCCCCGAACATACCAATCATTCATACCATAAAAACAATCCCTTAACACAGACCACACACCTTCCCATGACCGACTCTACTTAATAAAATACAAATAATTCGGATATAATTTATTACAGAAATTTCAAACAAATAAATCCTGATTCCCCCCTGCTGCCAGCGCCTGCACTGAAAGACCCAGGTTTACTTTCCAATACTCAATTATTCACTGCTTCTATTCGGGCTGGCTCAACACCATACTTTATGTATGACCAGGGGTGGGGGGTGGTTCCCAGGGGGTTGGTCCCCCACCCCAATAGCTGCCCTGTTTACATAGGCTAATCAATTCCACCCTGCTGGAGAAAGGGGTGGGTGGGTGGGTGGGTAAAACCATCCATTGATAGTATTAACAATTTTTTTTTTAAATTAAAAAAAGTAAACGATGTATAATGAGTAGAATAGCTCGATGTGCCAAAGAAAGTAGCAGGGCACTACGAAAATCACCCCTAGGGTGAGCGTGTTAAAATTGTAAATGAAAGCCTGAATAAAATTATGTTAAAAAAAAATAAAAAAATCTCAGTAATAAATGGCGCATATTCTATATAACAAGGTTCCCAGGGATTCCCTGACTTTTCCAGGCATGAATGAATAATTTAATGCTCTCAATAATCAGAGTACAGTCTAGGCCCAAAGATAAAAGAGAGCCACTTCAAACAGAGGGACAGCCTCTGACCTCAAAGTGCCATTATAATTCAATTAAGACCGCAAAATGTCATTATAATCCCATTATAATTCCTACTCCTAGGCCAGTGTGTGAGTGAGTGAGGGAGTGAGTTGCACTGATTTCTACCCAGGTAATACATACGGGGAATGGAACAAGGTGTGAATATGTGCTGGGTACACTCTATTTCAGATCTACTTGGAGCGGCTCGCCGTAGGGTTAACATTGGGTCGCTTTGATATTTACTCTAAGTAGGTCTCAAACAGAGTGTATGTTGGGATTTCCTGGGTCCCACATTTAAGGTTTTTTCTAGCCAAGTAACCTCGAATGGAACCTTACAAATGAACCTAATATTGCAATATATTGTCCTCGAGGTTTCTCTCAGGTAAATATCTCATAATATATAGATTTCACTGACGTCACGGCCCTCGCCATGTTTGGGGTCAAGTTAGATGGCTATGTATGCTGCGATACTTGAAAATATCGTTTTCTGGCTGTTTTAACCTTTTCCAGTTTTAATCTGCCTCAACAATACCTTCATGATAGGTTAGATAATCTGCCTATAGTGTAGAATTACCCAAGTATCTACCCTTGTGGGGTTTATCAACTTTGTTTTGATACGCCCGCCATAGACGGCCAGCGTAGCGATGACCCTGGACATGGCGGACACTGTGATACTCCAGCCTTCTGGGTGACGTCATGTGAAACCTATGTATAGGCTTCTTTTCACTGGTTTGAAAATGATTCCACATATTGGATGTTTCGGGATGATAGTGACACTTTCAATTTTGGAGCTTCAATAAAATGACAAAATGAAAACAGACAAATATTATCTAACCCAACAAACACTCTCCTCCATCTTTCTTCTCTTCACAATTCCAATTCTCCGGGAGAAATGCAACCTGAGCACACAACTTCAAAGAGATAATCTTACATTTGAGTTGGCAATCTGGCCTTTCGGCGGGACCTTATATGGATGGCCATAGATCTATGAATGATCCAGTGGGTTGAATAAGATCTGTAATATTGGATGATGATGTTTGGGGGTGATATTGATACCCGGGGAAGGGTAAGTTACACGGACGGCTGGTTGAACACTATCCACCGGGCTCCTCCCGCTCACACCAAGGTAGACAGGAGAGTGATCTGTGATCTCCCCCTAACCCCAGGCCCTTATTGTTATAGTGGGTTTGGCTTACACCACACAGAGCTCAGCTGCCAGGGGCTGAACTCAGGTTACGAAAGAGGGACACATTTGGGTCAGATTTTCAGAAAATGTACAATTGGCCTTCGCCAAACTTCTCAAATAACCCAAATTTCAGACGAATATAAAGTTCAAAATTCAGTTCAACCTAACCAAACAGATTGCTAGAATCAATGCAATGCTGAATATACTCGAATATATCTAGTATTGACCAAATTGCAGCCTATTTTAGCAGAATTTACTAAATGTGTACAGCTGCCAATTGTACATTTTCTGAAAATCTGACCCATTTGGGATGGTGTGTTACAGAAATATGAGTAGGAAAAAAGTCTTGAAAGAACCTGAGATTAAGTGGCTTCCAACGATGTTAATCTAAAAAGTATTTCTAGATATTTTATTAAATATTTGAAAACAAGTTTTCATTATTTCTGGGAGGACAGTTACTAGTAAAATAGCTAATATCGTTCACAGTTTAGACCCTTACCCTCAAATCAGATAAGAATGGTATGCCTACTTCGCTAATCGGTTTCCTAGCCTAAAACTATGCGTTCTATTGGGATTATAATGACATTTTGCGGTCTTAATGGAATTATAATGGCACTTTACGGCTTAAGGCTTTCCCTCCGTTTGAAGGGACCCTCTCATCTTTGGGCCTAGACTTTCCAGGTTCTTTCCATGTGAGGTTGAAGGCAAGGTGAGTACACTCTATTCGAGATCTACATGGAGCGGCTTGCCGTAGGGTTACCATTGGGTCGCTTTGATGTCTACTCTAAGTAGGTCTCGAACAGAGTGTAGTGGAACCGCGCTATAGAAGCTTTATCCGGGCGGGGAAGGGAAGAGGCTCGGGGAGGATGGAGGAGGAGAGGCGGAGTGGGCCTTAATCTTAAACCCAGAATTTGTATGCGGAGAATTGGTGGAGGTGGCGGAGAGGGGGCGGGCGAGGATGGATGGGGCCCACTCGGCCCTTATTATCTCTGCTGGGCATTCCGCTGGATGGAACATCAGGGGCGCACACCAGCATGAGAATGACGGCCCCTAGAAACTGGGGCCCAATCGCCCTGCCATCAAAACTTGACGGGCGCAATAAACTGAATAAACTGGAGGAAAGTTTTGCTAGCGTTAGGTAGAAATGAGGAGGAGGAGGTGGAGGTGGAGGGTGAGGATTGGGGGAGGAAGAGGAGGTGGAGGAGAAGGAGGAGGAGGAGGAGGAGGGGGTGGAGGTGGAAGAGGAGGGAGAGAAGGAGGAGGAGGTGGAAGAGGAGGAGGAGGAGGTGGAGGAGGGAGAGAAGGAAGAGGAAGAGGGAGAGGGAGATGGAGGCCTGTATCTACCACCTGGCCTTACGACATACGGTTCTTTTAATTATTTCCATTTTTTAGAATTTCTGGATTGGCACATCCTACGAATGTTGAGCTTAAAATAGCCCAAACCCTTACTGGACGAAATGGACCGAATCCTTTCGTAATTGACGAGATCCTTGCCTTAGGGTATGAACTAATAAAGTTAAATGGGATCTGACCCATCATAGCAAATACTAAACGAATGAGCAATCTTTTTACCACACCTCTTCCTGACGACATATTCTTAAGAAGTTTATGTTAAAAGTTTGTCAAAGGATAATGCAATGTAGTCGATGGCACCTACACTCTATACGCGACCTGTAGGCAGTAAACACCAAAGCCTGCTATGGTTAACTCTATGGCACGCCGCTGCCTACAGGACGAGTATAGAGTGTATCAGGGTGACCTGGTCCCATATTCACACAGTACCCTGTAGCCCGAAAGCCTTCCACATTTCCATATACTACTACGACCCTAGCCCCATTCTTCATCACCCCTGCCTACCCCCATCACCACAGTCAGATATAAATACAGCCCTATCAACCCCTCACCCTTTATCATAACACCCTACACTGACACTATCATATGAACCCCGGCTCTCCCCTATATATGATATTAGTGGGCTTCGGGTCTAGAGACACGGGAGAGTTGGGGTTCAGTCCTCACTATGGGCATCATTTCTACTCCACCCCAGTCCTGGCTGACAAACAGGGAGTTGGGAAGGGGGAGAAAGGAGGAAAGAGACAGAGAGAGAGAGGAGGGAAAGAGACATAGAGAGACAGACAGACAGAGGGAGAGAGGAGGGAAAGAGACAGACAGAGGGAGAGAGGAGGGAAAGAGAGAGGATGAGGGAGAGATAGACAAAGTGGTAGAGAGTGAGAAACTCAGAAAGTGGCAGCGAGGGAGGGGGAGAGAGAGAGAGAAAGTGGCAGAGAGAGAGAGAAAGAGAGAGAGAGAGAGAGGTGCAGAGATTGCTTCAGATTACATTCCCTATTATACCCCCTCCCACCCTCCTTCAGCTAAATTGGATATTTCATTGGATATTGGCCCTTTTGGACTGTGACAAGTATAAATAACCAATCCAATATGATGACTGGGTGACAGGTGGACCTGGTTCAGGGGGGAGAGAGAGAGAGAGGGTAGTATCCTACCATCTATTGCTATACAACATATGATGTTTTACCATCTGCATACCCCTTTTTCAAAATTGGCCATCATCTCTATCCAACTCCATTCCTCACTCAAAATCCCTTCAAAAACAAACCATTGATATAACCCCAGGTCAATATTGCCATTCTACAGTATTGGATTGCCTGGTTTTATGATAGAGGCCGACACCCCAGTACACGTCCATATGGCGACAGGGCTCAATTGTTTCCTTCCACGTGATAGATTCTAAAGCTAGCTCCGCCCAGCACAGTCGATATATTTTGGATGGAATGACACCGGTTCAATATCTGGAGGGTGCAGACTATGCCCTTAGACCTTAGTTTTATAAGGAGAGAGTCATATAAGCCGACTACTTATACTGCTTCACTGCTACCCCCACTTGTTCCAGGGGACTTAAAAGGGGGAAGGGGAAGTGGAGGGGGTAAAGAGAGGTTTGAAGTATTGGTGAGGGGTACAGGGAAGGGGAAGTGGAGGGGGTAAAAGAGAGGTTTGAAGTATTGGTGAGGGGTACAGGGAAGGGGAAGTGGAGGGGGTAAAAGAGAGGTTTGAAGTATTGGTGAGGGGTACAGGAGGAGGTATTGTATAACTTAAATGAGGGGGCAGGAGGAAGAACAGGAGAAGGAGGAGAAGGAGCAGGAGGAAGCGGAAGAGGAGTAGGAAGAGGAAGGAGGAGGAGAAAGAAGAGCAGAAGGAGGAAGAGCAGGAGTAGGGGAGGAGGAGGAAGAGAAGCAGGAGGAGGGAGGGAGGAGGAGCAGGAGAAGGAGGAAGAGAAGGAGAAAGAGGATCAGGAGGAAGCGGAATAGGAAGAGGGGGAGGAGGAAGAGGAGCAGGAGCAGGAGCAGGAAGAGAATGAAGAAGAATATGTGCTTATAAACCCTTTTAAAATAATCATGATTATGAGATACAAAGAATATCTAGAAAGCGAAATACAGGTGCAACACAACAACATTATTCCGGAACACATTGACCCTATCCTTAGATCAGATCAATAGCGCTCTATCCAATCTGTTTGTCAGCGGAAAGAGCAACAAAAACAGAAAGAAATCGCCATGTACCGCGACAAGACTGACTTTTATTTTATGTCTCCAGACCATGGTAAATCAAATGTTGGTCTTGGGGAGAGGTGGGGAGGGGGAGGAGGGAGGAGGGAGGAGAGGGAGAAGGAGGAGAGAGCACATTGTATGTTCCTGATCAACAGAACAAATACAAACTACAAACAAGCCCGACCATTGCAGCAAACAGTGCTTGCATGTATTTACCTAGTGCATTCACCTATAGATGCCTCAACACGTTTAAGTGGGCTTCTCCTGCCCAGGGTATGTAAGAAATCTAGACCCGATATTCATCATTTCCCTGGGTTTTTTAAAAATCACTTGGAGATTAAATTGTTCGATTATGCCCTCCGTCTAAAGTAATTAACTCGAGGTACAATTTACAAAATATAGAATTTCCATCGATTTGCTCCACTGTTTTTGTACTTCTAGGCTATTTAAGCATGTTATAAATAAGATTGATATTATACTATAATATCAGCTCATATTAAGCTATGTCTCGAAAATTGCTCTAGGGAAAATGTACAATCGGCAGCTGTACACATTTAGTAAATTCTGCTAAATGTTAGTAGATCCTGCTAAATCAGCCCGAAAAGTGATGAATACGAGGTATATCTGAATATATTGGGACTTACTTTGGACTTTGTTAAATAGAGTTAGATCTAGATAGACACAGCAGTGGGCGGAAGACCATGGTTATTCTGTATTGGATTTTCATCTGTGAACCCATATCTCAATGTAAATGCCATTTGATTATTGAACTTTACTGTACAATGTACTTGTTTGTTGATAACTTAACTGTCGTTATTACAGATGTGCTGTATAAAAATACTAAATTAAAAAAAATAAAAAATATTACGTTTTGTGGTGAGGCACAGAATCTGCTTGGTTATGTCGAACTGCACTGTGAGCCTCAAATGTGCGGCCTTATATTTGGTTTATTTGAGTGGATTGGTTTTGTTGAATTGTACATCATCTGGAGACTTCACCCTCAGATAGCTAACCACCAACCGCCCCAGGGTGACCGCACTGACCACACTAATGGGGAGTATAGAGTAATATGGGTCAGATTTTCAGAAAATGTACAATTGTCAGCTGTACACATTTAGTAAATTCTGTTAAATTAGGCTGCGATTTGGTCAATACTTGGTAAATTCGAGTGTATTCGGCATTGCATTGATTCTAGCAATCTGTTTGGTTAGGTTGAACAGTATTTTGAAGTTTATTTTCGTCTGAAATTTGGGTTGTTTGAAAAGATTGGCGAAGTTGAATTGTACATTTTCTGAAAATCTGACCCATATATCGACTAGTTGGCGGACACTACAATCATGTACCTAATTCAGCTCTCAGAATGAGTTACCTAACCTTTCCCATTATTGAATTCCCCTCAAGTGGTGATGAAGTAATGATAAATCCATGACTTGTGGTGAATTGATCGAGCACATTCAGGGATAATTCAAATGTTCAGCGGATGCACTCACTAGTTATTGTCCACCCAAATTTTCTTTTTAAAAAATAAAAATATCTAACTTGAAATATAGAAATATGTAGTATATGCCCTACTTTCTACTATCATTGGAATTGGCTTGATGTCATCTTTTCAAAATTATGATGAGATCTCAAAATCCATTTTTGGCGACTTGTGACTCATTTTCCTGAAACTCATCACAAATGTTCTCACCAAGACCAGTGACCAATAAGGAACATTTGAATTGAATTGACCTTACAGTCTAGGTCCAAAGTTGAGAGAGTCCCTTCAAACGAAGGGAAAGCCTCGCGCCTCAAACCACAAAGTGCCATTATAATTCAATTAAGACCTAAAATATCATCATATTCCCATTTAAACGCCGATTCCTAGGCCTTAAACCGATTAGCGAAGTAGGCTGACATGCCATTCTTATCTGATTTGAGGGTTTGGACCTAGAGTGTATAGGAAATTATAGTGTTAAAAGGGCATACACCAAGCACCCCCCCCCCCCTTACACAGAACCCCCTCCCAGCCAACCATAAGCAGATTAAGGAGAAGTTACAAGTATTTATCTTACAGTATATATATTATATACTTAATGCATCAAAGACAGAGTGCCCCTGCCCCGACCTTTTGGAAAGAGTAGGGTATGGCATCCCATTAGCATGTTTCCCTCTCGCCCTGATATGAGCCCCCCCCCCCCGCACACACACAACCCCCTCCCAGCCCTCCATAACCAGGTTAAGGAGAATTTACAATTATTTACCATACAGTATATACACTTAATGCATGAAAGAGGAGTATATAGGTGAAGTAGAAGCATCTCTGAGCAGCTGGCCACCCACTCCACCCTACACAGGGAGCAATAAGGAGAGCATAAGGAGGCATTTTTAAGATTTGAGGTCAGGCCTTATGTTCAGGGTTAATCGATTATAGTGTCCAGCATTGGTTGGAGGCAGTGGGGGTCAATGGCCTATATGTCCACTAATGGTCATCTACTGTGGGAACAGGGGGCAGGGGCAGGGGAGAGGAACAGACTGACCAGTCCATTTACCCCGTACAACAGCTGTTGACCACTCACCCGCCTATATACATATATACATTATATAGATAGAGTGGATTCTTTTTTTTCTTTTTCATTTTTTTGGGGAAAGAGTAGATTCGGATTATTCAGAGCCTCTACTAGCTGTACTACTGTAGAGAACATATTAAACTGATTTAAAAGTTAAAGACAAGCGTTTTGATGACCAAAAAGTATTAGATTTTGAGAGTTTTGTCAGATTTTAAGAATTGTTTTGCAACTTTGATGAAATTGATCGTAAATGATTATGACATCTGGTATTGTTCACAAATTATTGATTTCAGTACAAACACTGGAGACTTATATCTCTGAATCAACTAGCCGGCCCTTGCTGTCCATAATAACGAATTGTTCAGATTACAGAGATGCCCACACGAATAATACTCAGTATCTCTCCACCTATTGCCAGTATTGTCAGTCTAGGCCCAAAGATGAGAGAGTCCCTTCAAACGGAGGGAAACCCTCTCGCCTCAAACTGCCATTATAATTTCCATTAAGACCACAAAATGTCATTATAATCCCATTAGAACGCCTAGTTATAGGCTAGGAAACCGATTAGCGAAGTAGGCGTCCAATCACTAACACTGTTAGGGATTGGACGCCCATAAGAATGGTGTGTTACACACCATTCTTATCTGATCTGAGGGTTTGGGGCTTTTCGCCGAAAATAAACACAAGCTTACGACCGCCACCCATGCCTCTATTACAGAGAACCTATGTATCCCCGAACCCCATCTAACTCACTTTACTCGCCTAACTTGATCTTAGCCTTTCTAATTCTTTGACAGATCGAAAGGGAATTGCATCAATAACTACATGTGTGAGCTTAAAAGAAAACCGAGCCCCAGATGTGAAGATATTAGTGAAATTAGAAAATAAAATGACTTGAAAATGAGACAAATGTAAAAAGGCAGCCTGTCCAGTTTGGCAGTCTTAGATGCTAACCACTTGACCATAGGGGACTGTGGAGATCATGCATATAAACAATGGGCATAGCCGTTGAGGAGAATGGGGCAATACATTTTGACGGTCCCTGTGTTTGCTGTAGGCGATTTAATGATTCAAATTAATCATAAAAATACATCATGCATCTGCAAACTATGTCTATAATATGCGAATGCAGAACCTCTAGGTCTGCACGCTTCCTGGACGTACTCTGTGTGTGGAATGCATACTTCATCGCTATGGAGGCGTCTATTGGTCAGATTTTCAGAAAATGTACAATTCAACTTCGCCAATCTTGTCAAATAACCCAAATTTCAGACGAAAATAAAGTTCAAAATACACTTCATCCTAACAAAACAGATTGCTAGAATCAATGCAATGCCGAATATACTCAAAGTTACCTAGTATTGACCAAATTGCAGCTTAATTTAGCAGAATTTACTAAATGTGTACAGCTGCCAATTGTACATTTTCTGAAAATCTGACCCCTGTAATGCTTCCACGCATGTACTCGCCTATGTAATATAAGGGCTTGCAGGCTGGACATCTCTCCCCACCTCACTGCTCCACTGCCTTATACCATATGATAAATGGGTGGTCAGCTATGTGTGGCATGCCTCCAGGGCTGGATATGCAGGTAATAAGTCTCAAGGTCATTCATTCCAACCCATTTCATGTGTAGGTCAGTCAACCTCCGACACATAGCCCGTGGGTGTGGGAGAGGTAGAATGTATGGCAAGTAGCAGTATGGCTATAGTCTATCCGAAAATAGTTGAAACGTGATTCCTTAGTCCCTTTAAGGGGAGGGAAAAGTGGGAGATTTTATATTTATATTTATGACAAGGACCTGTCAACCCTTTGCCCAGGGAGTTGCTCATTGCAATCAACCATGGAGTAACAGGGCCAGTATAACCAGCTCTTCCTTCCTTTTAAGCAAAACAACAGCTGCTGCACATGGAACAGCAATACAATACAGCTGTATATGTGGCCATGGTCGGTCGCAAAGGGCGATTCAGGGGGCAAAGGTTTGAAGTAAAAAATCCCCCACTTTTCCCTCCCCTTAAAGGAATCACGTGTCAACTACTTTTCGGACAGACTATACTACTTGAAGTGTTCAAGGTCATTAGTAACCATAGAGTTGGACTGTGAATGGGTCAGACGATGTACAATAGGGGATTTGCATGTGCCACTATGCATGTCTGTTACTTGTTCTGTTGAAATCTGACATACAAATATTCAGCAAGCTTTCTACTTCCGCTTTTCAACCAATAGAATCACAGAGAATTAGGTCAGATACCTAGGTCATATTTCTTCCCTAGGGAGAATGATCTAGCTCGTGTAAGTCTGTTGATAGTAAGGCTGTTCCAGAGGTGGAATAAATAAAGTAAATTTACCTTGGCACCACAGGACACTTTAGCAATATAAATCTGAACCTCACCTGCAAGGTAAAAAGTAAAACATGGGTTAGGAAAATTGATAGTGGGGAAAAAAACCAAGATTCAACCACAAAATGAAACAAGTTAACAAAAAGGAAGAATGGAGAGGGCGAAAGATGTAAAAAAAAAATTGTGGCTGGTGAAAGAAATGAACTAAAAAATCAGTCCGTTGCCAGGAGCTTGGCTGAGTTCCTTTCTAAAAAGTCCATGTGCAAATCCTGACCCACTTTCAAGCTGCCCGTTAAAGACCCAAGTCAAGTTGGCAGGAGCGAATTGGGTTCCTGGAGAAAAAAACAACTTATTGAAAGGTAAGAAAGGTTCAATGAGGGTAGGTGAGATGTTGACAACTCTCACTCACGGATTCCCCTCAAATCAGGGCTAAGGGACTGTTCATTTTTAACCACTGGTGGGGGGGGGGGGAAAGGAGAATTCTCGGGGGCGGGGCGGGGCAAGGCACCTTTTTTTGCCCAGACTCTGAAGGGGAGAGTGAGTGAGTGAGATTGGTGGCTTTACGCCCTCATCAACACTTTGAAGTGTTATATCAAGGGAGGGAGAGCAGAGAGGGAGGCAGTTTATGATCATACCCAGGAAACAGAGATAGAGAAGAAGGGAGAGAGAGACAGAGAAAAGAGACAGAAAGGCACTTTAAGGTCCCACCCAGGACCAGGCACTTTAATAAGGTCTTACCCAGGACCATACTCTGACGGGGAGGTACCTTTTTTTTGCACAGACTCAGAAATACAATGATGTAGGGGGTCATGAAATTGTGCGCAAACTTTCAAGGGGGGCGGGGGTGTCATACAATTTTGCACAAGAATTTTTCGCAAATTCTCCATCCCCCTAGTGGTTAATTATGAAGCCCCTAATGACCTGAGTACTTCTAGAAGGTCCTTATTATGGCCAGTTGCAAATTCTGACCCATTTTCACAACGACATCCCCCCCACCTCCCAACTGCACCAACCCCTCACCCCTAACACTCTACCCCCCCCCCCCTCCAGACAAAATTGGCACAGGAAAATTATGTCTTTTCTTGGCCCCCAAACTAAGTCAAATGGGTTGGTACTCCCCAGTAAAACTTGGCCTGAGAAAATGTGATAATTGACCAAAAACCTAAGTCAAAAGGGCGAAGCGGAAGAAGTTAAGTTCAGTCCTTTTATGCTGACCAATTCCAACTTGGCCACACACACCCCCACCCCCCACCCCCGCGCCGACCCACCCACCCCCCAAAGCCCAAGTTGGCAGAGGACCGGAGAAGGGCTTTCTGCCGGCCTACAGATAAAACTGGACTGTTATTACATAGCAAGCCAAAGAGCCAGCCTGGCAATCTTTATTACGACTAAACTGCCTACATTTAAGGCCATGAATACAAATCAATGTTAAATACACCATGAAAAACATGCCACTCGGAAAATATCCATAGGAATATCTCCTTGTTTTTTTATTTTATAACCCAGTGGGTTATTTATTGATTGAGATATTACATTTTTATTTGGTCCTAAAAAAGGAACTGTGTGTGTTTAGACAGGGGGTAAAGGGTTAGGGAGAGATTTGGGTTTAGGGTTTTCTGGTATCTGTTGCACTGCTACCAATTGGGGATTGGGGATGATTGGGGGAATATGTAGTTGTCCCTGCTGTCTCTCCCTGCCTCATCCAACTCTCCCTTTCTCCTTACTTCTTCTCCTCCTCACCACTCCCTTTCTTCCATTCCTCTCTCCCCTTCCTCTTTGCTTCTCTCCTCTGCCCTACCTTCTCTCTCTCTCTCTCTCTCTCTCTCTCTCTCTCTCTCTCTCTCTCTCTCTCTCTCTCTCTCTCCCCTCCCTCTTCATTTCTCCCCCTTTCTCTCTCCACCCCCTTCCTGGTTCTTCCACCCCTGTCTCCTTCTGTCTTGTCTGTCTCCTCCCCTTCTCTCTCTCATTCTGTCTCTTCCTCTCCCTATCTCCCCTTTCCTCCCTTTCTCTTTCCCCCTCTCTCTCTCCTTCTTCATTTCTCCCCCTTTCTCTCTCCACCCCCTTTCTGGTTCTTCCACCCCCTGTCTTCTTCTGTCTTGTCTGTCTCCTCCCCCTTCTCTCTCTCTCATTCTGTCTCTTCCTCTCCCTATCTCCCTTTTCCTCCCCCACCTCTCTCTCTCCCCTCCTCTCTCTCTCCCCTCCTCTCTCTCTCTCTCCCCTCTCTCTCTCTCCCTCTCTCTCTCCCCCTCCCTCTCTCTCTCTCTCTCTCTCTCTCTCTCTCTCTCTCTCTCCGCGGGTCGATATTGCAGGAAGGGTTAGTGGTGGGAAATGGAGCAAATGAAGTAGATTTCACTACATTGACATGTAATGTTGTTTATACTGGAGTGAGGGCAGCAGGAGTGACTGGAGGGACTCCCTCCCCGGCTAACCTACTCACTCTACTTACCCTCCTCCCCTAGGCCACCCATTGATTATTGCCTATTGAACCCTCTTTATAGGTCTCTCACTTAGAGTAGGGACATAAAACCAGGCTTGCAAATAACGAAACTCTCTCTACCTTCTAATCTGTACTATCATTCATGCTCTAATTCTGCAATTATCTCTGTAGGAAGGCTATATTGGAGAGGGTGGCAAAACATATACAATTCGCCCGCACAAATCCTCTCAAATAAGACAAAGATGAGGTGAAAATTAATCAGCACAAGACTTATGTAATCAATACGATACCAATTGTACTCAGATATACCTAGTATGTATCATTGTCAGCTTAATTAGCAGAAATGAGTCTCAATGTCTCCAACTGTCGATTGTAATTTCTTGTCGCCCTGAGATTTCGGACGCCTTGATAGCATACTATAATTATTTGATTTGAATATTGTTCATAAAGTAACAGTTATATGTATAATAGTGTTGAACCACATAGTTCGAGACGATTAAGTAATTGGTATTGATACCATTCTGCCCGCTTGAACATTTGTATTTTGAAATATGATGTTGATTTTGTAATCTGGCAACGCACGAAAAGCACGATACTTATGGTCATGCTTAATTTATTAACGACAGTTAAAATGTTAAATGTGGCTAATAGAAATATTAAAAAAAAAATTCGGACCAATATGCCATGACCCATATAAAATAGCCCACGACCTAGTATACAGTTCCGTAGGTCGGCAATGTGGATGGGTTATATGGGTCAGATTTTCAGAAAATGTACAAATCAACTTCGCCAATCTTCTAAAAAAACCCTCAAATTTCAGACGAAAATAAAGTTCAAAATACAGTTCAACCTAACCAAAAAGATTGCTAGAATCAAGGCAATACCAAATATACTCGAATTTACCTAGTATTGACCAAATTGCAGCCTAATTTAGCAGAGTTTACTCAATGTGCGCAACTGCCAATTGTACATTTTCTGAAAATCTGACCCATATAATTCGGTTGGAGATATAATATTATATAGGTGGAATACGGACACGTATTTAGTTACGACCAAAAACAAGCTTAACCAAGCAATTCCTCCCTTCGAAACCTTCTTCTCCTACAACCCAATCCCCCTCAGCTTCCACACAATGAAGTATTACCACTAAGAATAAAAACTATGGAATTCTATTAAAGAGAAAAGTACTAAAAAGTCAATGAGTTAGCACTCATAGAGAATACCATTATTCATCCCCACCCTAACGCGACCGAGTGAGGAAGGGGAGAGAAAGGGTGTTGGAACCTAATCATTTATAATTTCATGTCATCTTGATTATGAACAAATTAAATAATATTATTATTTTGTCTCAAATTGGTTAATTACAATTATTAAATATTAACACAAGCTTTAGAATATTTACAGAATCAATTGGTGGCATCAGACCTTCCAAGGCTGGCCCTTACACAATTTGATTAAGACAGACTTCGTAAAAAGAAAAGAAAAATGGAATAAAAAAGAAGTCATCATTCCCTTCAAGGAAATCCCTTTCCCCCACACATCCCCATAAGGGAGGTATAAATGGGCCATGGGGGAGGGAACCCTCATCCCTCCAACCCAATGATATACAACTCCCATTCCTTCAGGGACTTTTTTTTAATTATTTATTTTTTTACCCCCGCTTAATACCCCACCTTAGAGTAAATCACCCATGCTAATGGAATGTCCCGAGAGACAAATATGTTATGTTTTTAAGGCCACCGTTGGTACTTTGTGTGTTGTTAGGGGCCTAATACGTCAGTCACATATATCAACTAATATAATACGAACAACAACAATTTCGGGGAACATTATAATAATGTTTCTCAAGCCTAAATGATAATTGAAAGGGACTTCTAGCAACATCAGGGGATGGGATGTTAATGCTACACTAATATAGTACTAAATATAGTAAAACTAAGGGGGAAAAACTGTTATGAAACAAATGAAATAGAATTATCAAAGAATAAATACATAAAATATCAATTAGATTTATCATACTAGAATGGAAGAACCGCTTTCATTTCATTGAATTATGTAAAAAATTTCGCTAATAATTCAGGCTGTCCTGAGAATATTCGTGCTTTATGTATGGAAATGTTCATAGACCTGAATAAAATATTCTTAAATCTTTAAATCTTCTTTAAATCTTTAAAATCATACACTACCACCTCCGGCGGTTCTCTCACACTCTCCCTCTTCCACCACCACCTCCACCACCACCACCTCCACCACCACCACCTCCACCACCTCCACCACCACCACCAACACCACCAACTAAAGAAATGCAGCAGCTTTTCCTTCTTGATAATGGCAACATAAACATCACAACTTCCCCCCGTCTCAACCCCCTAAATCAGCCCCCACAATAAGCACTATGTTGGCTTTTTTGGTTAAACTGTTTATGGCAGGTGATTTAGAAGGGTGGGGAGAGATACACAAAGCCGCTAAAAGCACTACATAAACCTTCTTGCATATATAAGCTATTCACAAATGCGCCTCCTCTCAACGCCAGCCGATTTCACCAGTGGTGTCTGTTGCGTAACAGATCCTTCCACAGATTCCACCAAAACTATTCTTATTAAAGGGTGGTCTCCACTGGCTGCGGTAAGCTCTGCGGTATGCCTTGCGATGGTTTGTGCTGGTTCTGTAGGTTGAGAGGAATGGCGAGGTCCTGCCTATATGGATCACTGGCCATGTAGGCAGGACATTGACACATCTCACCATCACAGCACCATCGCAAGGGTTACCGCAGAGCTTACCGCAGAGCTTACCGCAGCCAGTGGAGGCCACCCTTTATTCTGCTGTCTTTCACCCTTAGCGTTTATGGCATGGGGTAAAGAAATTCCTTAGCTTTTAGATGAACCTATTTATACAATGATCTCCTGTCATGCACGGGAGAAGATTTGGTTTTATACACTAAGAGGAACACCTCCTAATCCTTTAATGGGTCCTATTCTATCTTGGTGACTCTCAGATGGATTGAATAGGCCACAATATTGTCAAAATCGTAGTTGAAAGTTGCACACCAAAACACAAAACTTAAAGTATTTTTTTTAAAGATTCTTTATTTCCTAAACATTTCGGTCTGAATGGGGATTTTCCTCCGTGGTGAACATAAAAGAATATCTCTTTTGTGTGAAGAGAAATGTCCCTTTTAAAAGGGAAATTGGTTTCATAATGGTACTACTGTAGTCCTACCTTTTTATAGCTCATAGAAAGTGGAATAAACAATTCAATTCAATTGTATGAACTGATAGCCAGTAGTAGTGCAAATTGAATACTCAGGCCCTATATGAATACATGGGAATATATCAGGCCAGGCTATTTCCATTACAAATCTATATTAATGGAGTTTTATGTAGCTCTCGATTCCAGTGGTTACAGGGACAAAATCCCACTACGCAAATTTCACACATGACTACATTTTACGACATTTCCTTGCCGGAAACTGTACCAGAATCAATCCCATAGTCCTCTACTTTGCACATGCGCAGTTGCTGATACAAGTGACTTCCTTTTTTTACCACACTTGGGTACATAAGTATAAATCCGGTTTATATGGATATTGGGTAGGATTTCACAGTGACTGGGGCAGAAGGCAGTTTGCATATACTACTAGGTCTTCTCCTACACGGTACTCTATATGGCAGAGGTCGCCTCAAGATGGACAATTCGCCTTCACCAATCTTCTCAAGCAACCCAAATTTAAGACAGAAATTGGCTTCACAATGCAGTTCAACATAACTAAATAGATTCGTTTGAATCAACGCAATACTAAATATACTCAGATATACCTAGTATTGACCATTTTTTCTTTAGCAGAGTTGCTGAATGTATATTTTCTGACGACCTAAGTAGTCATTTGATGTAGCAGGCTGCTCCAGGGTGTAATAGTACATGGGTCAGATTTTCAGAAAATGTACAATTGGCAGATCAAATAGTGTGTAAAGTCTGTTAAATTGGACTGAAAAATCAACACTAGGTCAACACTAGTTGGTATTGTATATGGTATTGGTATATGTATTGCCTTGATTCAAACAGTCTGTTTGGTTATGTTAAACAGTATTTTGAACCTGATTTTTGGCTTAAATTTGGGTTATTTGAGAGAATTAGTGAAGGTGAATTGTACATTTTCTCAAAATCTTACCCATATGGACATATTTTTCAACGGTGGAAGTCGCTACTAAGATAGTGCTAAACGAGAGCTGCATATGCGATGGCGTATTCACAAAACACAAGTGGCTTTGGGTGCATGTTTTTCACAAGTGCCAAGATTCAATTTTTGCACAAAAAACCCCAATTGTACACATGTCGGTACCTGTACCCAGCCACCATATATAAGCCCCTGGGGGGTAAGAGTCGAGGGCCTGGTCAGTCACGCTGTCTATCAACTCTGGACACTATCTGTGGTCAGTTTGACCAGGCTATATGGCATACATCAGCATAACTGACCAGTGGCCAGGCAAGGAGGTCATGACCCGCCCTGGAGGCCATTTATTTTCATATTATTAAGGTTATAAATATATAGCGAGATCCGGTTGACTGGAGAGAGAGATGTGGAATGATGGGTGGGGTTAATGTATTGATTCACACAGGGCTATAGTCCAATATTGAGCAACATACCTACTGCATCTTACTCTGTCTCAAAAACCTGAATTATGTATAAGCGTTTGAATTATATAGATATTGTGTGCTATATAGAAAAAATGCCACTAAATATGTATAAGTACAAATAGAAATACTATATTGTATTAATTTAGTTTTGTAACCAACTCGCTATCTGTAAATTTTTTGGCAAATCAGGCTGTCCTGAGAATATTCGTGCTGTATGTATGGAAATGTTCAGAGGCCTCAGAGGATATCAGATGAGATAAGATCGGTATGCCAATGGCTTTCCCGGCGCTGGAGTAGACCCAGCACTGCCGTCATAATGGGATTTTGGATTTTGGATTTTAGAAGATCTACAGAGCGAAATTTATAAACTTTTATATTATATATTAATATTTAGACCAATAAAAAGAATTTAGAATAGGCAAATATTTTGAGAATGAAACTGAGCGCGTGTGTGTAAGAGCTGCGCATGCGTGATCTCATAGTCTCGTAAACACTATCGTGATGGACGAGACTCAATAATTGAGGATTAGCGGACGACAATTTACAAGGATCACCCATG
>OW804099.1:6053178-6079131 GCA_942159475.1 Sthenelais limicola | reverse complement strand
TTGCATCAACACATGTGGTACAGACTGTAGTATATATACAGGCCTTGCATCAACACATGTGGGACAGACTGTAGTATATATACAGACCTTGCATCAACACATGTGATACAGACTGTAGTATATATACAGACCTTGCATCAACACTTGTGATACAGACTGTAGTATATATACAGGCCTTGCATCAACACTTGTGGGACAGACTGTAGTATATACAGGCCTTGCATCAACACATGTGATACAGACTGTAGTATATATACAGACCTTGCATCAACACATGTGGGACAGACTGTAGTATATATACAGACCTTGCATCAACACTTGTGATACAGACTGTAGTATATATACAGGCCTTGCATCAACACTTGTGGGACAGACTGTAGTATATACAGGCCTTGCATCAACACATGTGATACAGACTGTAGTATATATACAGGCCTTGCATCAACACATGTGGTACAGACTGTAGTATATACAGACCTTGCATCAACACTTGTGGGACAGACTGTAGTGTATACAGGCCTTGCATCAACACATGTGGTACAGACTGTAGTGTATACAGGCCTTGCATCAACACATGTGGGACAGACTGTAGTATATATACAGGCCTTGCATCAACACATGTGATACAGACTGTAGTATATACAGGCCTTGCATCAACACATGTGGTACAGACTGTAGTATATACAAGCCTTGCATCAACACATGTGATACAGACTGTAGTATATACAGGCCTTGCATCAACACATGTGGTACAGACTGTAGTATATACAAGCCTTGCATCAACACATGTGATACAGACTGTAGTATATACAGACCTTGCATCAACACATGTGATACAGACTGTAGTATATACAGGCCTTGCATCAACACATGTGATACAGACTGTAGTATATACAGGCCTTGCATCAACACATGTGGGACAGACTGTAGTATATATACAGACCTTGCATCAACACTTGTGGTACAGACTGTAGTATATATACAGGCCTTGCATCAACACATGTGATACAGACTGTAGTATATATACAGGCCTTGCATCAACACATGTGATACAGACTGTAGTATATATACAGACCTTGCATCAACACATGTGGTACAGACTGTAGTATATACAGGCCTTGCATCAACACATGTGATACAGACTGTAGTATATACAGACCTTGCATCAACACATGTGATACAGACTGTAGTATATATACAGACCTTGCATCAACACATGTGGGACAGACTGTAGTATATACAGGCCTTGCATCAACACATGTGGGACAGACTGTAGTATATATACAGGCCTTGCATCAACACTTGTGGTACAGACTGTAGTATATACAGGCCTTGCATCAACACATGTGATACAGACTGTAGTATATATACAGACCTTGCATCAACACATGTGATACAGACTGTAGTATATACAGGCCTTGCATCAACACATGTGATACAGACTGTAGTATATACAGGCCTTGCATCAACACATGTGGGACAGACTGTAGTATATATACAGGCCTTGCATCAACACTTGTGGTACAGACTGTAGTATATATACAGGCCTTGCATCAACACATGTGATACAGACTGTAGTATATACACAGACCTTGCATCAACACTTGTGATACAGACTGTAGTATATATACAGACCTTGCATCAACACATGTGATACAGACTGTAGTATATACAGGCCTTGCATCAACACATGTGGGACAGACTGTAGTATATATATACAGGCCTTGCATCAACACATGTGGGACAGACTGTAGTATATATACAGGCCTTGCATCAACACATGTGGGACAGACTGTAGTATATATAGGCCTTGCATCAACACATGTGGGACAGACTGTAGTATATATACAGGCCTTGCATCAACACATGTGATACAGACTGTAGTATATATACAGGCCTTGCATCAACGCATGTGATACAGACTGTAGTATATATACAGGCCTTGCATCAACACATGTGATACAGACTGTAGTATATACAGACCTTGCATCAACACATGTGATACAGACTGTAGTATATATACAGGCCTTGCATCAACACATGTGATACAGACTGTAGTATATATACAGACCTTGCATCAACACATGTGATACAGACTGTAGTATATACAGGCCTTGCATCAACACATGTGGTACAGACTGTAGTATATTCAGGCCTTGCATCAACACATGTGATACAGACTGTAGTATATACAGGCCTTGCATCAACACATGTGATACAGACTGTAGTATATACGGACCTTGCATCAACACATGTGATACAGACTGTAGTATATACAGACCTTGCATCAACACATGTAGTACAGACTGTAGTATATATAAAGACCTTGCATCAACACATGTGGTACAGACTGTAGTATATATACAGACCTTGCATCAACACTTGTGGGACAGACTGTAGTATATATAGGCCTTGCATCAACACATGTGATACAGACTGTAGTATATACGGACCTTGCATCAACACATGTGATACAGACTGTAGTATATACAGGCCTTGCATCAACACATGTGATACAGACTGTAGTATATACAGGCCTTGCATCAACACATGTAGTACAGACTGTAGTATATGCAGGCCTTGCATCAACACATGTGGGACAGACTGTAGTTTATACAGGCCTTGCATCAACACATGTGGTACAGACTGTAGTATATACAGGCCTTGCATCAACACATGTGATACAGACTGTAGTATATACAGGCCTTGCATCAACACATGTGGGACAGACTGTAGTATATACAGGCCTTGCATCAACACATGTGGGACAGACTGTAGTATATACAAGCCTTGCATCAACACATGTGGTACAGACTGTAGTATATACAAGCCTTGCATCAACACATGTAGTACAGACTGTAGTATATACAGACCTTGCATCAACACATGTGGGACAGACTGTAGTATGTACAGACCTTGCATCAACACATGTGGGACAGACTGTAGTATATACAGGCCTTTCATCAACACATGTGGGACAGACTGTAGTATATACAGGCCTTGCATCAACACATGTGGTACAGACTATAGTATATACAGGCCTTGCATCAACACATGTGATACAGACTGTAGTATATACAGGCCTTGCATCAACACATGTGATACAGACTGTAGTATATATATACAGGCCTTGCATCAACACATGTAGTACAGACTGTAGTATATACAGGCCTTGCATCAACACATGTGATACAGACTGTAGTATATACAGGCCTTGCATCAACACATGTGGGACAGACTGTAGTATATACAGACCTTGCATCAACACATGTGGTACAGACTGTAGTATATATAGGCCTTGCATCAACACATGTGGTACAGACTGTAGTATATATACAGGCCTTGCATCAACACATGTGATACAGACTGTAGTATATATACAGGCCTTGCATCAACACATGTGATACAGACTGTAGTATATACAGACCTTGCATCAACACATGTGGTACAGACTGTAGTATATATAGGCCTTGCATCAACACATGTGGTACAGACTGTAGTATATATACATGCCTTTCATCAACACATGTGATACAGACTGTAGTATATACAAGCCTTGCATCAACACATGTGATACAGACTGTAGTATATATACAGGCCTTGCATCAACACATGTGGGACAGACTGTAGTATATACAGACCTTGCATCAACACATGTGATACAGACTGTAGTATATACAAGCCTTGCATCAACACATGTGATACAGACTGTAGTATATACAGACCTTGCATCAACACATGTGGTACAGACTGTAGTATATATAGGCCTTGCATCAACACATGTGGTACAGACTGTAGTATATATACATGCCTTTCATCAACACATGTGATACAGACTGTAGTATATACAGGCCTTGCATCAACACTTGTGGTACAGACTGTAGTATATACAGACCTTGCATCAACACATGTGGGACAGACTGTAGTATATATAGGCCTTGCATCAACACATGTGGGACAGACTGTAGTATATATAGGCCTTGCATCAACACATGTGGTACAGACTGTAGTATATACAGACCTTGCATCAACACATGTGGGACAGACTGTAGTATATATAGGCCTTGCATCAACACATGTGGGACAGACTGTAGTATATATAGGCCTTGCATCAACACTTGTGATACAGACTGTAGTATATACAGACCTTGCATCAACACATGTGGGACAGACTGTAGTATATATAGGCCTTGCATCAACACATGTGGTACAGACTGTAGTATATACAAGCCTTGCATCAACACATGTGATACAGACTGTAGTATATATACAAGCCTTGCATCAACACATGTGATACAGACTGTAGTATATACAGGCCTTGCATCAACACTTGTGGGACAGACTGTAGTATATATACAGACCTTGCATCAACACTTGTGATACAGACTGTAGTATATATACAGGCCTTGCATCAACACATGTGGTACAGACTGTAGTATATACAGACCTTGCATCAACACATGTGATACAGACTGTAGTATATATACAGACCTTGCATCAACACATGTGGGACAGACTGTAGTATATACAGACCTTGCATCAACACATGTGGTACAGACTGTAGTATATACAGACCTTGCATCAACACATGTGATACAGACTGTAGTATATACAAGCCTTGCATCAACACATGTGGTACAGACTGTAGTATATATACAGGCCTTGCATCAACACATGTGGGACAGACTGTAGCCTACCACAGACACCACAGGACGCTGGTAGAGCGTTCCACCGTGGAGGAGGTACATGTTACTCACATGTTTCCCTGGTAACCCATGTAGCGCCTGGAGCAGCGTCTACCAGACTGACATATGTAGTGTGATGAGCGACAGATAGAGGGCGCAACTCCATTAAGGTCTGACTGCACTAACTGGTTATAGGCAGTACTTCAGGTAGCACTACAGTCTATTACAGGTACAATTAAGGTCTGACTACACTAACTGGTTATAGGCAGTACTTCAGGTAGCACTACAGTCTATTACAGGTACAATTAAGGTCTGACTACACTAACTGGTTATAGGCAGTACTTCAGGTAGCACTACAGTCTATTACAGGTACAATTAAGGTCTGACTACACTAACTGGTTATAGGCAGTACTTCAGGTAGCACTACAGTCTATTACAGGTACAATTAAGGTCTGACTACACTAACTGGTTATAGGCAGTACTTCAGGTAGCACTACAGTCTATTACAGGTACAATTAAGGTCTGACTGCACTAACTGGTTATAGGCAGTACTTCAGGTAGCACTACAGTCTATTACAGGTACAATTAAGGTCTGACTACACTAACTGGTTATAGGCAGTACTTCAGGTAGCACTACAGTCTATTACAGGTACAATTAAGGTCTGACTACACTAACTGGTTATAGGCAGTACTTCAGGTAGCACTACAGTCTATTACAGGTACAATTAAGGTCTGACTACACTAACTGGTTATAGGCAGTACTTCAGGTAGCACTACAGTCTATTACAGGTACAATTAAGGTCTGACTACACTAACTGGTTATAGGCAGTACTTCAGGTAGCACTACAGTCTATTACAGGTATAATTAAGGTCTGACTACACTAACTGGTTATAGGCAGTACTTCAGGTAGCACTACAGTCTATTACAGGTACAATTAAGGTCTGACTACACTAACTGGTTATAGGCAGTACTTCAGGTAGCACTACAGTCTATTACAGGTACAATTAAGGTCTGACTACACTAACTGGTTATAGGCAGTACTTCAGGTAGCACTACAGTCTATTACAGGTACAATTAAGGTCTGACTACACTAACTGGTTATAGGCAGTACTTCAGGTAGCACTGCAGTCTATTACAGGTACAATTAAGGTCTGACTGCACTAACTGGTTATAGGCAGTACTTCAGGTAGCACTACAGTCTATTACAGGTACAATTAAGGTCGGACTACACTAACTGGTTATAGGCAGTACTTCAGGTAGCACTACAGTCTATTACAGGTACAATTAAGGTCTGACTACACTAACTGGTTATAGGCAGTACTTCAGGTAGCACTACAGTCTATTACAGGTACAATTAAGGTCTGACTACACTAACTGGTTATAGGCAGTACTTCAGGTAGCACTACAGTCTATTACAGGTACAATTAAGGTCTGACTACACTAACTGGTTATAGGCAGTACTTCAGGTAGCACTACAGTCTATTACAGGTACAATTAAGGTCTGACTACACTAACTGGTTATAGGCAGTACTTCAGGTAGCACTACAGTCTATTACAGGTACAATTAAGGTCTGACTACACTAACTGGTTATAGGCAGTACTTCAGGTAGCACTACAGTCTATTACAGGTACAATTAAGGTCTGACTACACTAACTGGTTATAGGCAGTACTTCAGGTAGCACTACAGTCTATTACAGGTACAATTAAGGTCTGACTACACTAACTGGTTATAGGCAGTACTTCAGGTAGCACTGCAGTCTATTA
This sequence comes from Sthenelais limicola, assembly GCA_942159475.1. Classification (NCBI taxonomy): domain Eukaryota; kingdom Metazoa; phylum Annelida; class Polychaeta; order Phyllodocida; family Sigalionidae; genus Sthenelais; species Sthenelais limicola. The sequence continues at coordinate 6,072,680 of OW804099.1, read as the reverse complement.
CAGGTACAATTAAGGTCTGACTGCACTAACTGGTTATAGGCAGTACTTCAGGTAGCACTACAGTCTATTACAGGTACAATTAAGGTCGGACTACACTAACTGGTTATAGGCAGTACTTCAGGTAGCACTACAGTCTATTACAGGTACAATTAAGGTCTGACTACACTAACTGGTTATAGGCAGTACTTCAGGTAGCACTACAGTCTATTACAGGTACAATTAAGGTCTGACTACACTAACTGGTTATAGGCAGTACTTCAGGCTAATATCACTTTCTTGGAGGCGGTTAGTCGCTTTTACTCAAACACGCTCAAACCCGGCTAGTGGTGCCTCATTTTGCACATTGATTTGTTATTGTTTGTTCACTGACTTAGGACCACCAATTTAAGGTTAGGGTTAGGGTTATAGTTAGTATTGGTTTCTATCTAGAGTTGACTAGGCCTAACTGGCATTGATACCCAAAATTCTCCCTTTTTTTCGCCTTATTTACAGCTATTTACGGCTTGACAACTAATGCACCGCACGCCTGGCCGCGGCGGCCATCTTGGATTTGTTTGAGTAAAAGCGACTAACCCTCTCCAAGAAAGTGGGTCTTGCGTACTTCAGGTAGCACTACAGTCTATTACAGGTACAATTAAGGTCTGACTACACTAACTGGTTATAGGCAGTACTTCAGGTAGCACTACAGTCTATTACAGGTACAATTAAGGTCTGACTGCACTAACTGGTTATAGGCAGTACTTCAGGTAGCACTACAGTCTATTACAGGTACAATTAAGGTCTGACTACACTAACTGGTTATAGGCAGTACTTCAGGTAGCACTACAGTCTATTACAGGTACAATTAAGGTCTGACTGCACTAACTGGTTATAGGCAGTACTTCAGGTAGCACTACAGTCTATTACAGGTACAATTAAGGTCTGACTACACTAACTGGTTATAGGCAGTACTTCAGGTAGCACTACAGTCTATTACAGGTACAATTAAGGTCTGACTGCACTAACTGGTTATAGGCAGTACTTCAGGTAACACTACAGTCTATTACAGGTACAATTAAGGTCTGACTACACTAACTGGTTATAGGCAGTACTTCAGGTAGCACTACAGTCTATTACAGGTACAATTAAGGTCGGACTACACTAACTGGTTATAGGCAGTACTTCAGGTAGCACTACAGTCTATTACAGGTACAATTAAGGTCTGACTACACTAACTGGTTATAGGCAGTACTTCAGGTAGCACTACAGTCTATTACACGCATTGAGGAGGGGCAAGGGGAAGTGAGGGAGGGGCAAGTGTGTGTGGGGGAGGGGCAAGGGGGTGTAGGGGAGGGGCAAGGGGGTGTAGGGGAGGGGCAAGGGGGTGTTGGGGAGGGGCAAGTGTGTGTGGGGGAGGAGCAAGGTGGTGTAGGGGAGGGGCAAGTGTGTGTGGGGGAGGAGCAAGGTAGTGTAGGGGAGGGGCAAGTGTGTGTGGGGGAGGGGCAAGGTGGTGTAGGGGAGGGGCAAGTGTGTGTGGGGGAGGAGCAAGGTGGTGTAGGGGAGGGGCAAGTGTGTGTGGGGGAGGGGCAAGGTGGTGTAGGGGAGGGGCAAGTGTGTGTGGGGGAGAAGCAAGGTGGTGTAGGGGAGGGGCAAGTGTGTGTGGGGGAGGAGCAAGGCAAATTTCACTGTCCACAAATATCACAGTTACCCATAGTTACACAGAGTTACCTACAGTTACACACAGTTACCCATAGTTACCTACAGTTACACACAGTTACCCACAGTTACCTACAGTTACCCATAGTTACACACAGTTACCTACAGTTACCCATAGTTACACAGAGTTACCTACAGTTACACACAGTTACCCATAGTTACCTACAGTTACACACAGTTACCCACAGTTACCTACAGTTACACATAGTTACACACAGTTACCTACAGTTACACACAGTTACACACAGTTACCCATAGTTACACACAGTTACCTACAGTTACACATAGTTACACACAGTTACCTACAGTTACCCATAGTTACACACAGTTACCTACAGTTACCCATAGTTACACACAGTTACCTACAGTTACCCATAGTTACACACAGTTACCTACAGTTACCCATAGTTACACACAGTTACCTACAGTTACACATAGTTACACACAGTTACCTACAGTTACCCATAGTTACACACAGTTACCTACAGTTACCCATAGTTACACACAGTTACCTACAGTTACCCATAGTTACACACAGTTACCTACAGTTACCCATAGTTACACACAGTTACCTACAGTTACTCATTGGTGCCATGACAATGCATGGATGTTACCCAGAATTCCATGAGCTGCCAATGTTTTTCCAATTCCTGTAATTTCTGACCATGACTTGCACTTTCTTGTACCACGCCGGGTTCAGCGCTCCACTTCCGCTAATGCACTTTACAGATGAATTATGGGAAATTAATCCTTAAATGAGCCTCGTTCTGAGATGAGGATAAACCACCACGCCACCTAGGGGCCCGCTGGCACATCATAATCCCACCAGCCAATCAGATTGATTGTTCTAGCGGAAGTGATGATAAGAGCGCCACATATTCCCCTGGTGGCTGACCATTGCGCTACATCCTGGCGGGAATCAGATAAACTAACTCTGTGAAACCCTAGAATTATGGGATGGGGAAGCTGGGTTGTGGGGAGAGAGGGGAATGACCTTGGGAATACAGATATATTGACATACATTTATAGAAAAGTACTTATTAGATGTGCTTAAAGACTAGCATCATCTGAATCCGCTTCCCCCTCTCTCTACTGAAACTATTTCCTGAAGATTAAAGATCACCAAAGATTCAAAACGTTGGCATCAACAACTCCATCAATAATCAATATTACCAAGCACCAAGGTTAACATAAAGTTTGAACATAAAGTGACGATTCTTGCTTTCACAGCTGCCCTTGGTAGTAATATCCAGCTTGCATTAATCTATTATGCTTCAGATTTGAGCACATAGAAATTTGAAAGAAATTACACAATCATTTCTCCCTGTCTCCCCCTGTCTCCCCCTGTCTCTCCCTGTCTCCCCCTGTCTCTCCCTGTCTCCCCCTGTCTCCCCTGTCTACCCCTGTCTCTCTGTTTCTCCCCTGTCTATCCCTGTCTCACCCTGTCTCCCCCTGTCTCTCCCTGTCTCACCCTGACTCTCCCCTGTCTCTCCCTGTCTCCCCCTGTCTCTCCCTGTCTCCCCATGTCTGTCTCTCCCTGTCTCCCCCTGTCTCTCCCTGTCTAACCCTGTCTAACCCTGTCTCCCCTGTCTCCCCCTGTCTCTGTCTCTCCCCCTGTCTCTGTCTCTCCCCCTTTCTCTCGCTGTCTCCCCCTGTCCCCCCTGCCTCTCCCCCTGTCCCCCCTGCCTCTCCCTGACTCCCCCTGCCCCCCCTGCCTCTCCCTGTCTCCCCCTGTCTCTCCCTGTCTCCCCCTGTCCCCCCTGCCTCTCCCTGTCCCTCCCTGTCTACCCCTGTCTCTCCCCCTTTCTCTCGCTGTCTCTTGCTGTCTCCCCCTGTCCCTCCCTGTCTCCCCCTGTCTCTCCCCCTGTCTCTCCCTGTCTCCCCCTGTCTCTCCCTGTCTCTCCATGTCTCCCCCTGTCTCTCCCTGTCTCTCCCTGTCTCCCCCTGTCTCTCCCTGTCTCTCCCCCTTTCTCTCGCTGTCTCTCGCTGTCTCTCCCTGTCTCACCCTGTCTCCCCCTGTCTCTCCCCCTGTCTCTCCCTGTCTCCCCCTGTCTCTCCCTGTCTCTCCCTGTCTCCCCATGTCTCACCCTGTCTCCCCCTCTCTCTGTCTCTCCCCCTCTCTCTGTCTCTCCCCCTGTCCCTGTCTCTCTCCGCCTGTCTCCCTGTGCCTCCCTGTCTCTCCCTGTCTCTCCCTGCTGTAGATCACTGCATAATTCTGATTATATTAAATCCCATTTGTAATAATTTTCTCTCTTCTCATATTGCAGGTACGTATGGTTGCTGTTTTCTCCCCCAGGTGGCTAAGTATCAATCATTGCAGGTTTCTCTATATTCTACTGTAGACACCAGAGTATGTGTGTATGTATGGTAGTTCCACTCTATGCAGGGTAGATCCACTCTATGTATGGATGCCTTTATTACAAATATCGACTGTTGGTCAGTTTGTGATAGATATGTCTGGCCTCAAGTATGAATAATGTGGAATAGTTTCCCACTCTGTGACATCTATAATATACATCATATATATACCATACTTGTGTAGTGACCTTGTCTGGGCAAGCACAAGATGTGACCTTGACCTTGAAGGAGAAATGTCGTCTGCTGGAAACTTTACTTTGAGGGAAGCCAGACAGTGTCTCTGCATGCCACTAGGTGGTTACCAGGGCGACGCGGCAGATAAACACTGATAAGGCTTGAGATAAAAAGCAGATAAATATAGATATTAAGTGAAGGAAGAGATCACATAGATCAGACGGCCTCAGAAAAACAAACAAAATGTCTGGAGATCTGACATAGTGCACAACGCCATCGGTAGAGGGCAGTGCTGTATTGATTTCCGGTGGTTGATGACCTCATTGTAGGACATGTACACTGCATGATGGGAAGGTTACTTGCACAAGGAGAGAACAATTGGCTGCTGTAGGGGGGAAGGGGGGTGGGGAGTGTAGTTGGAACAGCCATATCTATGTGTGTATGTGGGGGGGGGGGGGAGTGTAGTTTGAACAGCCATATCTATGTGTGTATGTGGGGGTAGGGGGGTAGGTGGAACAGCCATATCTATGTGTATATGGGGGGTTAGGTGGAACAGCCATATCTATGTGTGTATGGGGGGGGGAAGTTTAGTTTGAACAGCCATATATATGTGTATATGTGGGGTTAGGTGGAACAGCCATATCTATGTGTGTATGGGGGGTTAGGTGGAACAGCCATATCTATGTGTGTATGGGGGGTTAGGTGGAACAGCCATATCTATGTGTATATGGGGGGTAGGTGGAACAGCCATATCTATGTGTGTATGGGGGGTTAGGTGGAACAGCCATATCTATGTGTGTATGTGGGGGGGGGGAGTGTAGTTTGAACAGCCATATCTATGTGTGTATGTGGGGCGGGGGGGTAGGTGGAACAGCCATATCTATGTGTATATGGGGGGTAGGTGGAACAGCCATATCTATGTGTGTATGGGGGGTTAGGTGGAACAGACATATCTATGTGTTTAGGGGGGGTTAGGTGGAACAGCCATATCTATGTGTTTATGGGGGGTTAGGTGGAACAGCCATATCTATGTGTGTATGGGGAGGGGGATATATGGATTATGGTATAAGTGTAACAGTCAGGCAGGGGTATAAGTGTAACAGTCAGGCAGGGGTATAAGTGTAACAGTCAGGCAGGGGTATAAGTGTAACAGTCAGGCAGGGTTATGGTATAAGTGTAACAGTCAGGCAGGGGTATAAGTGTAACAGTCAGGCAGGGGTATAAGTGTAACAGTCAGGCAGGGGTATAAGTGTAACAGTCAGGCAGGGTTATGGTATAAGTGTAACAGTCAGGCAGGGGTATAAGTGTAACAGTCAGGCAGGGGTATAAGTGTAACAGTCAGGCAGGGGTATAAGTGTAACAGTCAGGCAGGGTTATGGTATAAGTGTAACAGTCAGGCAGGGGTATAAGTGTAACAGTCAGGCAGGGGTATAAGTGTGACAGTCAGGCAGGGGTATAAGTGTAACAGTCAGGCAGGGTTATGGTATAAGTGTAACAGTCAGGCAGGGGTATAAGTGTAACAGTCAGGCAGGGGTATAAGTGTGACAGTCAGGCAGGGGTATAAGTGTAACAGTCAGGCAGGGGTATAAGTGTGACAGTCAGGCAGGGGTATAAGTGTAACAGTCAGACAGGGGTATAAGTGTAACAGTCAGGCAGGGGTATAAGTGTAACAGTCAGGCAGGGGTATAAGTGTAACAGTCAGGCAGGGGTATAAGTGTAACAGTCAGGCAGGGGTATAAGTGTGACAGTCAGGCAGGGGTATAAGTGTAACAGTCAGGCAGGGGTATAAGTGTGACAGTCAGGCAGGGGTATAAGTGTGACAGTCAGGCAGGGCTATGGTATAAGTGTAACAGTCAGGCAGGGGTATAAGTGTGACAGTCAGGCAGGGGTATAAGTGTGACAGTCAGGCAGGGGTATAAGTGTGACAGTCAGGCAGGGGTATAAGTGTAAGAGTCAGGCAGGGGTATAAGTGTGACAGTCAGGCAGGGGTATAAGTGTGACAGTGAGGCAGGGGTATAAGTGTGACAGTCAGGCAGGGGTATAAGTGTAACAGTCAGGCAGGGGTATAAGTGTAACAGTCAGGCAGGGGTATAAGTGTAACAGTCAGGCAGGGGTATAAGTGTAACAGTCAGGCAGGGTTATGGTATAAGTGTAACAGTCAGGCAGGGGTATAAGTGTAACAGTCAGGCAGGGGTATAAGTGTAACAGTCAGGCAGGGGTATAAGTGTAACAGTCAGGCAGGGGTATAAGTGTGACAGTCAGGCAGGGGTATAAGTGTAACAGTCAGGCAGGGGTATAAGTGTGACAGTCAGGCAGGGGTATAAGTGTGACAGTCAGGCAGGGCTATGGTATAAGTGTAACAGTCAGGCAGGGGTATAAGTGTGACAGTCAGGCAGGGGTATAAGTGTGACAGTCAGGCAGGGGTATAAGTGTGACAGTCAGGCAGGGGTATAAGTGTAAGAGTCAGGCAGGGGTATAAGTGTGACAGTCAGGCAGGGGTATAAGTGTGACAGTGAGGCAGGGGTATAAGTGTGACAGTCAGGCAGGGGTATAAGTGTAACAGTCAGGCAGGGGTATAAGTGTAACAGTCAGGCAGGGGTATAAGTGTAACAGTCAGGCAGGGTTATGGTATAAGTGTAACAGTCAGGCAGGGGTATAAGTGTAACAGTCAGGCAGGGGTATAAGTGTAACAGTCAGGCAGGGGTATAAGTGTAACAGTCAGGCAGGGGTATAAGTGTAACAGTCAGGCAGGGGTATAAGTGTGACAGTCAGGCAGGGGTATAAGTGTGACAGTCAGGCAGGGGTATAAGTGTAACAGTCAGGCAGGGGTATAAGTGTAACAGTCAGGCAGGGGTATAAGTGTAACAGTCAGGCAGGGCTATGGTATAAGTGTGACAGTCAGGCAGGGGTATAAGTGTGACAGTCAGGCAGGGTTATGGTATAAGTGTAACAGTCAGGCAGGGGTATAAGTGTAACAGTCAGGCAGGGTTATGGTATAAGTGTAACAGTCAGGCAGGGGTATAAGTGTGACAGTCAGGCAGGGGTTTAAGTGTGACAGTCAGGCAGGGGTATAAGTGTAACAGTCAGGCAGGGGTATAAGTGTAACAGTCAGGCAGGGGTATAAGTGTAACAGTCAGGCAGGGTTATGGTATAAGTGTAACAGTCAGGCAGGGGTATAAGTGTAACAGTCAGGCAGGGGTATAAGTGTAACAGTCAGGCAGGGCTATGGTATAAGTGTAACAGTCAGGCAGGGTTATGGTATAAGTGTAACAGTCAGGCAGGGGTATAAGTGTAACAGTCAGGCAGGGGTATAAGTGTAACAGTCAGGCAGGGGTATAGGTGTAACAGTCAGGCAGGGGTATAAGTGTAACAGTCAGGCAGGGTTATGGTATAAGTGTAACAGTCAGGCAGGGGTATAAGTGTAACAGTCAGGCAGGGGTATAAGTGTAACAGTCAGGCAGGGGTATAAGTGTAACAGTCAGGCAGGGGTATAAGTGTAACAGTCAGGCAGGGGTATAAGTGTAACAGTCAGGCAGGGGTATAAGTGTAACAGTCAGGCAGGGGTATAAGTGTAACAGTCAGGCAGGGGTATAAGTGTAACAGTCAGGCAGGGCTATGGTATAAGTGTAACAGTCAGGCAGGGGTATAAGTGTAACAGTCAGGCAGGGGTATAAGTGTAACAGTCAGGCAGGGGTATAAGTGTGACAGTAAGGCAGGGTTATGGTATAAGTGTAACAGTCAGGCAGGGCTATGGTATAAGTGTGACAGTCAGGCAGGGTTATGGTATAAGTGTAACAGTCAGGCAGGGGTATAAGTGTAACAGTCAGGCAGGGGTATGGTATAAGTGTAACAGTCAGGCAGGGGTATAAGTGTAACAGTCAGGCAGGGGTATAAGTGTGACAGTCAGGCAGGGGTATAAGTGTAACAGTCAGGCAGGGGTATAAGTGTAACAGTCAGGCAGGGGTATAAGTGTAACAGTCAGGCAGGGGTATAAGTGTAACAGTGAGGCAGGGGTATAAGTGTAACAGTCAGGCAGGGGTATAAGTGTAACAGTCAGGCAGGGGTATAAGTGTAACAGTCAGGCAGGGGTATAAGTGTGACAGTCAGGCAGGGGTATAAGTGTAACAGTCAGGCAGGGGTATAAGTGTAACAGTCAGGCAGGGGTATAAGTGTGACAGTCAGGCAGGGGTATAAGTGTGACAGTCAGGCAGGGGTATAAGTGTAACAGTCAGGCAGGTGTATAAGTGTAACAGTCAGGCAGGGTTATGGTATAAGTGTAACAGTCAGGCAGGGGTATAAGTGTAACAGTCAGGCAGGGGTATAAGTGTAACAGTCAGGCAGGGGTATAAGTGTGACAGTCAGGCAGGGGTATAAGTGTAACAGTCAGGCAGGGGTATAAGTGTAACAGTCAGGCAGGGTTATGGTATAAGTGTAACAGTCAGGCAGGGGTATAAGTGTAACAGTCAGGCAGGGGTATAAGTGTAACAGTCAGGCAGGGGTATAAGTGTAACAGTCAGGCAGGGGTATAAGTGTAACAGTCAGGCAGGGTTATGGTATAAGTGTAACAGTCAGGCAGGGGTATAAGTGTAACAGTCAGGCAGGGGTATAAGTGTAACAGTCAGGCAGGGGTATAAGTGTAACAGTCAGGCAGGGGTATAAGTGTAACAGTCAGGCAGGGTTATGGTATAAGTGTAACAGTCAGGCAGGGGTATAAGTGTAACAGTCAGGCAGGGGTACAAGTGTAACAGTCAGGCAGGGGTATAAGTGTAACAGTCAGGCAGGGGTATAAGTGTAACAGTCAGGCAGGGGTATAAGTGTAACAGTCAGGCAGGGGTATAAGTGTGACAGTCAGGCAGGGGTATAAGTGTAACAGTCAGGCAGGGGTATAAGTGTAACAGTCAGGCAGGGTTATGGTATAAGTGTGACAGTCAGGCAGGGGTATAAGTGTAACAGTCAGGCAGGGGTATAAGTGTAACAGTCAGGCAGGGGTATAAGTGTAACTGTCAGGCAGGGGTATAAGTGTGACAGTCAGGCAGGGGTATAAGTGTAACAGTCAGGCAGGGCTATGGTATAAGTGTAACAGTCAGGCAGGGGTATAAGTGTAACAGTCAGGCAGGGCTATGGTATAAGTGTGACAGTCAGGCAGGGTTATGGTATAAGTGTAACAGTCAGGCAGGGGTATAAGTGTAACAGTCAGGCAGGGGTATGGTATAAGTGTAACAGTCAGGCAGGGGTATAAGTGTAACAGTCAGGCAGGGGTATAAGTGTAACAGTGAGGCAGGGGTATAAGTGTAACAGTCAGGCAGGGGTATAAGTGTAACAGTCAGGCAGGGGTATAAGTGTAACAGTCAGGCAGGGGTATAAGTGTGACAGTCAGGCAGGGGTATAAGTGTAACAGTCAGGCAGGGGTATAAGTGTAACAGTCAGGCAGGGGTATAAGTGTGACAGTCAGGCAGGGGTATAAGTGTGACAGTCAGGCAGGGGTATAAGTGTAACAGTCAGGCAGGTGTATAAGTGTAACAGTCAGGCAGGGTTATGGTATAAGTGTAACAGTCAGGCAGGGGTATAAGTGTAACAGTCAGGCAGGGGTATAAGTGTAACAGTCAGGCAGGGGTATAAGTGTGACAGTCAGGCAGGGGTATAAGTGTAACAGTCAGGCAGGGGTATAAGTGTAACAGTCAGGCAGGGTTATGGTATAAGTGTAACAGTCAGGCAGGGGTATAAGTGTAACAGTCAGGCAGGGGTATAAGTGTAACAGTCAGGCAGGGGTATAAGTGTAACAGTCAGGCAGGGGTATAAGTGTAACAGTCAGGCAGGGTTATGGTATAAGTGTAACAGTCAGGCAGGGGTATAAGTGTAACAGTCAGGCAGGGGTATAAGTGTAACAGTCAGGCAGGGGTATAAGTGTAACAGTCAGGCAGGGGTATAAGTGTAACAGTCAGGCAGGGTTATGGTATAAGTGTAACAGTCAGGCAGGGGTATAAGTGTAACAGTCAGGCAGGGGTACAAGTGTAACAGTCAGGCAGGGGTATAAGTGTAACAGTCAGGCAGGGGTATAAGTGTAACAGTCAGGCAGGGGTATAAGTGTAACAGTCAGGCAGGGGTATAAGTGTGACAGTCAGGCAGGGGTATAAGTGTAACAGTCAGGCAGGGGTATAAGTGTAACAGTCAGGCAGGGGTATAAGTGTAACAGTCAGGCAGGGTTATGGTATAAGTGTAACAGTCAGGCAGGGTTATGGTATAAGTGTAACAGTCAGGCAGGGCTATGGTATAAGTGTAACAGTCAGGCAGGGGTATAAGTGTAACAGTCAGGCAGGGGTATAAGTGTAACAGTCAGGCAGGGGTATATGTGTAACAGTCAGGCAGGGGTATAAGTGTAACAGTCAGGCAGGGGTATAAGTGTAACAGTCAGGCAGGGGTATAAGTGTAACAGTCAGGCAGGGTTATGGTATAAGTGTAACAGTCAGGCAGGGGTATAAGTGTAACAGTCAGGCAGGGGTATAAGTGTAACAGTCAGGCAGGGTTATGGTATAAGTGTAACAGTCAGGCAGGGGTATAAGTGTAACAGTCAGGCAGGGGTATAAGTGTAACAGTCAGGCAGGGTTATGGTATAAGTGTAACAGTCAGGCAGGGGTATAAGTGTAACAGTCAGGCAGGGGTATAAGTGTAACAGTAAGGCAGGGTTATGGTATAAGTGTAACACAGTCAGGCAGGGGTATAAGTGTAACAGTCAGGCAGGGTTATGGTATAAGTGTAACAGTCAGGCAGGGGTATAAGTGTAACAGTCAGGCAGGGGTATAAGTGTAACAGTCAGGCAGGGGTATAAGTGTAACAGTCAGGCAGGGGTATAAGTGTAACAGTCAGGCAGGTGTATAAGTGTAACAGTCAGGCAGGGGTATAGGTGTAACAGTCAGGCAGGGTTATGGTATAAGTGTAACAGTCAGGCAGGGGTATGGTATAAGTGTAACAGTCAGGCAGGGGTATGGTATAAGTGTAACAGTCAGGCAGGGGTATAAGTGTAACAGTCAGGCAGGGGTATAAGTGTGACAGTCAGGCAGGGGTATAAGTGTAACAGTCAGGCAGGGGTATAAGTGTAACAGTCAGGCAGGGTTATGGTATAAGTGTGACAGTCAGGCAGGGGTATAAGTGTAACAGTCAGGCAGGGGTATAAGTGTAACAGTCAGGCAGGGGTATAAGTGTAACTGTCAGGCAGGGGTATAAGTGTGACAGTCAGGCAGGGGTATAAGTGTAACAGTCAGGCAGGGGTATGGTATAAGTGTAACAGTCAGGCAGGGTTATGGTATAAGTGTAACAGTCAGGCAGGGGTATAAGTGTAACAGTCAGGCAGGGTTATGGTATAAGTGTAACAGTCAGGCAGGGGTATAAGTGTAACAGTCAGGCAGGGTTATGGTATAAGTGTAACAGTCAGGCAGGGGTATAAGTGTAACAGTCAGGCAGGGTTATGGTATAAGTGTAACAGTCAGGCAGGGGTATAAGTGTAACAGTCAGGCAGGGGTATAAGTGTAACAGTCAGGCAGGGTTATGGTATAAGTGTAACAGTCAGGCAGGGTTATGGTATAAGTGTAACAGTCAGGCAGGGTTATGGTATAAGTGTAACAGTCAGGCAGGGGTATAAGTGTGACAGTCAGGCAGGGGTATAAGTGTGACAGTCAGGCAGGGGTATAAGTGTAACAGTCAGGCAGGGGTATAAGTGTAACAGTCAGGCAGGGGTATAGGTGTAACAGTCAGGCAGGGTTTCGGTATAAGTGTAACAGTCAGGCAGGGTTATGGTATAAGTGTAACAGTCAGGCAGGGGTATAAGTGTGACAGTGAGGCAGGGGTATAAGTGTGACAGTCAGGCAGGGGTATAAGTGTAACAGTCAGGCAGGGGTATAAGTGTAACAGTCAGGCAGGGGTATAGGTGTAACAGTCAGGCAGGGTTATGGTATAAGTGTAACAGTCAGGCAGGGGTATAAGTGTAACAGTCAGGCAGGGTTATGGTATAAGTGTAACAGTCAGGCAGGGGTTTAAGTGTGACAGTCAGGCAGGGTTATGGTATAAGTGTGACAGTCAGGCAGGGGTATAAGTGTAACAGTCAGGCAGGGGTATAAGTGTAACAGTCAGGCAGGGGTATAAGTGTAACAGTCAAGCAGGGGTATAAGTGTAACAGTCAGGCAGGGGTATAGGTGTAACAGTCAGGTAGGGTTATGGTATAAGTGTAACAGTCAGGCAGGGGTATAAGTGTAACAGTCAGGCAGGGGTATAAGTGTAACAGTCAGGCAGGGGTATAAGTGTGACAGTCAGGCAGGGGTATAAGTGTGACAGTCAGGCAGGGTTATGGTATAAGTGTAACAGTCAGGCAGGGTTATGGTATAAGTGTAACAGTCAGGCAGGGGTATAAGTGTAACAGTCAGGCAGGGGTATAAGTGTAACAGTGAGGCAGGGTTATGGTATAAGTGTAACAGTCAGGCAGGGCTATGGTATAAGTGTAACAGTCAGGCAGGGGTATAAGTGTAACAGTCAGGCAGGGGTATAAGTGTAACAGTCAGGCAGGGGTATAAGTGTAACAGTCAGGCAGGGTTATGGTATAAGTGTAACAGTCAGGCAGGGCTATGGTATAAGTGTAACAGTCAGGCAGGGGTATGGTATAAGTGTAACAGTCAGGCAGGGGTATAAGTGTTACAGTCAGGCAGGGGTATAAGTGTAACAGTCAGGCAGGGGTATGGTATAAGTGTAACAGTCAGGCAGGGGTATAAGTGTAACAGTCAGGCAGGGGTATAAGTGTAACAGTCAGGCAGGGGTATAAGTGTAACAGTCAGGCAGGGGTATAAGTGTAACAGCCAGGCAGGGTTATGGTATAAGTGTAACAGTCAGGCAGGGGTATAAGTGTAACAGTCAGGCAGGGGTATGGTATAAGTGTAACAGTGAGGCAGGGTTATGGTATAAGTGTAACAGTCAGGCAGGGGTATAAGTGTAACAGTCAGGCAGGGTTATGGTATAAGTGTAACAGTCAGGCAGGGGTATAAGTGTAACAGTCAGGCAGGGTTATGGTATAAGTGTAACAGTCAGGCAGGGGTATAGGTGTAACAGTCAGGCAGGGGTATAAGTGTAATAGTCAGGCAGGGGTATAAGTGTAACAGTCAGGCAGGGGTATAAGTGTAACAGTCAGGCAGGGGTATAAGTGTAACAGTCAGGCAGGGGTATAAGTGTGACAGTCAGGCAGGGGTATAAGTGTAACAGTGAGGCAGGGGTATAAGTGTAACAGTGAGGCAGGGTTATGGTATAAGTGTAACAGTCAGGCAGGGCTATGGTATAAGTGTAACAGTCAGGCAGGGGTATAAGTGTAACAGTCAGGCAGGGGTATAAGTGTAACAGTCAGGCAGGGGTATAAGTGTAACAGTCAGGCAGGGGTATAAGTGTAACAGTCAGGCAGGGTTATGGTATAAGTGTAACAGTCAGGCAGGGGTATAAGTGTAACAGTCAGGCAGGGGTATAAGTGTAACAGTCAGGCAGGGTTATGGTATAAGTGTAACAGTCAGGCAGGGGTATGGTATAAGTGTAACAGTCAGGCAGGGGTATGGTATAAGTGTAACAGTCAGGCAGGGTTATGGTATAAGTGTAACAGTCAGGCAGGGGTATAAGTGTAACAGTCAGGCAGGGGTATAAGTGTAACAGTCAGGCAGGGGTTTAAGTGTAACAGTCAGGCAGGGGTATAAGTGTAACAGTCAGGCAGGGGTATAAGTGTAACAGTCAGGCAGGGTTATGGTATAAGTGTAACAGTCAGGCAGGGGTATAAGTGTAACAGTCAGGCAGGGGTTTAAGTGTAACAGTCAGGCAGGGGTATAAGTGTAACAGTCAGGCAGGGGTATAAGTGTAACAGTCAGGCAGGGGTATAAGTGTAACAGTCAGGCAGGGGTATAAGTGTAACAGTCAGGCAGGGTTATGGTATAAGTGTAACAGTCAGGCAGGGGTATAAGTGTAACAGTCAGGCAGGGGTATAAGTGTAACAGTCAGGCAGGGGTATAAGTGTAACAGTCAGGCAGGGTTATGGTATAAGTGTAACAGTCAGGCAGGGGTATAAGTGTAACAGTCAGGCAGGGGTATAAGTGTAACAGTCAGGCAGGGGTATAAGTGTAACAGTCAGGCAGGGGTATAAGTGTAACAGTCAGGCAGGGGTATAAGTGTGACAGTCAGGCAGGGGTATAAGTGTGACAGTCAGGCAGGGGTATAAGTGTAACAGTCAGGCAGGGGTATAAGTGTAACAGTCAGGCAGGGGTATAAGTGTAACAGTCAGGCAGGGGTATAAGTGTGACAGTCAGGCAGGGGTATAAGTGTGACAGTGAGGCAGGGGTATAAGTGTGACAGTCAGGCAGGGGTATAAGTGTGACAGTCAGGCAGGGGTATAAGTGTGACAGTCAGGCAGGGGTATAAGTGTGACAGTGAGGCAGGGGTATAAGTGTGACAGTCAGGCAGGGGTATAAGTGTAACAGTCAGGCAGGGGTATAAGTGTAACAGTCAGGCAGGGTTATGGTATAAGTGTAACAGTCAGGCAGGGGTATAAGTGTAACAATGGTAAGATGCAGGAGTCACCGTCCCCACACTGTCTGCTGCTATTGACGGCACAAACCAATATTGGCCGTCATCCATTACACTTGATCCCAACACCCCAGTGCCCCCTATCTCACATCTCTCCAACTAAAATCAATATGGTGGCGTCAGCGGAGGTCCCGGATGTTCCCTGGTGGCGGGAGGAGGCACTACACTTGTCTCATTCCCCTTCATTTCCGGTGCTGCTTCTCATTGTGGCCACAGTGCGGCGCCAGTGACACTACCTATACATACCATGGGAGCAATGGAGCATCGATATGACTTTATCATGACACGTCACAAGCCTAGAACTCCTTTACCAGCCGCTCCTATACTATACTATACATACATGGCCCTGTACATGCCCCTGTACCTCCTCCTGTACCACCTCCTATGCATGCCCCTGTACCAGCCCCGCCTGTACCACCTCCTGTACCCCCTCCTATACATGCCCCTGTACCAGCCCCGCCTGTACCACCTCCTGTACCCCCTCCTATACATGCCCCTGTACCAGCCCCGCCTGTACCACCTCCTATACATGCCCCTGTACCAGCCCCTGTACCACCTCCTATACATGCCCCTGTACCACCTCCTATACATGCCCCTGTACCAGCCCCTGTACCCCCTCCTGTACATGCCCCTGTACCCCCCCCTGTACCTCCTCCTCTACACCCTCCTATACATGCCCCTGTACACCCTCCTATACATGCCCCTGTACCACCTACTGTACCTCCACCTGTACATGCCCCTGTACCTCCTCCTGTACCCCCTCCTATACCTGCTCCTGTGCCTGCTCCTGTACCTGCTCCTGTACCTGCTCCTGTCCCTCCTCCTGTACCTGCTCCTGTACCTGCTCCTGTACCCCCTCCTGTACCTGCTCCTGTACCCCCTCCTGTACCTGCTCCTGTACCCCCTCCTGTACCTGCTCCTGTACCTGCTCCTGTACCCCCTCCTGTACCCGCTCCTGTACCTGCTCCTGTACCTCCTACTGTACCTCCTACTGTACCACCTCCTGTACTAACCCTAACCCTAACCTCTTCCTGTACCTCCTCCTGTACCCCCTCCTGTACCTCCTCCTGTACCCTCTCCTGTACCACCTCCTGTACCTCCTCCTGTACATGCCCCTGTACCCCCTCCTGTACCTGCTCCTGTACCACCTCCTGTACATGCCCCTGTACCCCCTCCTGTACCTGCTCCTGTACCACCTCCTGTACCACCTCCTGTACCTGCTCCTGTACCCCCTCCTGTACGTCCTCCAGTACCCCCTCCTGTACCTCCTACTGTACCACCTCCTATACATGCCCCTGTACCTGCTCCTGTACCCCCTCCTGTACCCCCTCCTGTACCCCCTCCTGTACCTGCTCCTGTACATGCCCCTGTACCTGCTCCTGTACCTGCTCCTGTACCCCCTCCTGTATGTCCTCCAGTACCCCCTCCTGTACCTCCTACTGTACCACCTCCTATACATGCCCCTGTACCTGCTCCTGTACCCCCTCCTGTCCCTCCTCCTGTACCTGCTCCTGTACCTGTACCACCTCCTGTACCACCTCCTGTACCTGCTCCTGTACCTGCTCCTGTACCACCTCCTGTACCACCTCCTGTACCACCTCCTGTACCACCTCCTGTACCTGCTCCTGTACATCCTCCTGTACATCCTCCTGTACCCCTATATTACTCCTATTGCCCTATATTACTCCCATTCCCCTATATTACTCCCATTCCCTTATATTACTCCCATTCCCCTATATTACTCCCATTGCCCTACATTACTCCCATTGCCCTACATTACTCCTATTGCCCTATATTACTCCCATTGCCCTACATTACTCATATTGCCCTATATTACTCATATTGCCCTATGTTACTCCCATTGCCCTATATTACTCCCATTGCCCTACATTACTCCTATTGCCCTATATTACTCCCATTGCCCTACATTACTCATATTGCCCTATATTACTCATATTGCCCTATATTACTCCCATTGCCCTATATTACTCCCATTCCCCTATATTACTCCCATTGCCCTACATTACTCCTATTGCCCTATATTACTCCCATTGCCCTATATTACTTCCATTGCCCTATATTACTCCCATTGCCCTATATTACTCCCATTGCCCTACATTACTCCCATTGCCCTATATTACTCCCATTGCCCTATATTACTCCCATTGCCCTATATTACTCCCATTCCCCTATATTGCTCCCATTGCCCTATATTACTCCCATTGCCCAATATTACTCCCATTCCCCTATATTACTCCCATTGCCCTATATTACTCCCATTGCCCTACATTACTCCTATTGCCCTATATTACTCCCATTGCCCTATATTACTCCCATTGCCCTATATTACTCCCATTGCCCAATATTACTCCCATTCCCCTATATTACTCCCATTGCCCTACATTACTCCTATTGCCCTATATTACTCCCATTGCCCTATATTACTCCCATTGCCCTATATTACTCCCATTGCCCTACATTACTCCTATTGCCCTATATTACTCCCATTGCCCTATAT
This sequence comes from Sthenelais limicola, assembly GCA_942159475.1. Lineage (NCBI taxonomy): Eukaryota > Metazoa > Annelida > Polychaeta > Phyllodocida > Sigalionidae > Sthenelais > Sthenelais limicola. The sequence continues at coordinate 6,055,339 of OW804099.1, read as the reverse complement.
TACTCCCATTGCCCTACATTACTCCTATTGCCCTATATTACTCCCATTGCCCTATATTACTCCCATTGCCCTATATTACTCCTATTGCCCTATATTACTCCCATTGCCCTATATTACTCCCATTGCCTTACCACACCTCCCAGCCTAGTAGAAAGTTAAGTAGTCGTATAGAGAGACATGAAGAGGGATTATTGTCATCAGCCTGAGTGTTTTTATTGAAGTGCTGGGGCGGGGGTGGGGGCGGGGGTGGGGGTGGGGTTGGGGGTAGGTAGTGTAGGTGTAGGGGGTGTAGGGGGCATCTGCCCTTAACCACCCCCTCCCCCAGCCCCTATCCACCCCTTAACCACCCCCTCCCCCACCCCTATCCACCCCTTAACCACCCCCTCCCCCAACCCCTATCCACCCCTTAACCACCCCCTCCCCCACCCCTATCCACCCCTTAACCACCCCCTCCCCCCAACCCCTATCCACCCTTTAACCACCCCCAGCCCCTATCCACCCCTTAACCACCCCCTCCCCCAGCCCCTATCCACCCCTTAACCACCCCCTCCCCCAGCCCCTATCCACCCCTTAACCACCCCCTCCCCCAGTCCCTATCCACCCCTTAACCACCCCCTCCCCCAGCCCCTATCCACCCCTTAACCACCCCCTCCCCCAGTCCCTATCCACCCCTTAACCACCCCCTCCCCCAGCCCCTATCCACCCCTTAACCACCCCCTCCCTCAACCCCTATCCACCCTTTAACCACCCCCTCCCCCAGTCCCTATCCACCCTTTAACCACCCCCTCCCCCAGCCCCTATCCACCCCTTAACCACCCCCTCCCCCAGTCCCTATCCACCCGTTAACCACCCCCTCCCCCAGTCCCTATCCACCCGTTAACCACCCCCTCCCCCAGTCCCTATCCACCCGTTAACCACCCCCTCCCCCAGTCCCTATCCACCCCTTAACCACCCCCTCCCCCAGTCCCTATCCACCCGTTAACCACCCCCTCCCCCAGTCCCTATCCACCCGTTAACCACCCCCTCCCCCAGTCCCTATCCACCCGTTAACCACCCCCTCCCCCAGTCCCTATCCACCCGTTAACCACCCCCTCCCCCAGTCCCTATCCACCCGTTAACCACCCCCTCCCCCAGTCCCTATCCACCCGTTAACCACCCCCTCCCCCAGTCCCTATCCACCCGTTAACCACCCCCTCCCCCAGTCCCTATCCACCCGTTAACCACCCCCTCCCCCACCCCTATCCACCCGTTAACCACCCCCTCCCCCACCCCTATCCACCCTTTAACCCGTTTCTCCCTATATCCCCCTGTTCCCCCCCCTACCCACCCTGTTCCCCCTCTACCCCCCGTCCCCCACCCCTACCCCCTGCTTTCCCCCACCCCTGTTCCCTACCAATACCCCCCCTTCCCCCCTGTCCCCTACCCCCCTGTCCCCCCTACCCCTCGTACCCCCCTGTCTCCCACCCCTACCCCCCTGTCCCCCCCACCCCTACCCCCCTGTCCCCCACCCCTACCCCCCTGTCCCCCACCCCTACACCCCTGTCCCCCATACCTACCCCCCCTTGTCCCCTATCCCTCCCCCCCTGTCCCCTACCCCTCCCCTCTGTTCCCCCCTACCCCCCTGTCCCCCCCTACCCCCCCTGTCCCCCCTCCCCCATGACTTGTTGTACCCAGAATGCCTGTCAGTCCTCATCATGACAACATCCGGGTGCTCCCGCACGTCACCTCCACATCCGGTGCACGTTACACCAGGAAGCGGAAGTTACTGGATTCTAGTTCCTATGGCTGACACTAGGCAAGGTTTCCCTCTCTGTCATGGAAGTAGGGAGGGGGGGAGGGGGGAAGGTTAGGGTGCTATACCATACTATACTGCTATATACCATGTGTGGGTTGGTGCTATACCATACTATACTGCTATATACCATGTGTGGGTTGGTGCTATACCATACTATACTGCTATATACCATGTGTGGGTTGGTGCTATACCATACTATACTGCTATATACCATGTGTGGGTTGGTGCTATACCATACTATACTGCTATATACCATGTGTGGGTTGGTGCTATACCATACTATACTGCTATATACCATGTGTGGGTTGGTGCTATACCATACTATACTGCTATATACCATGTGTGGGTTGGTGCTATACCATACTA
>OW804099.1:6026996-6052978 GCA_942159475.1 Sthenelais limicola | reverse complement strand
ACAACCAGTTGGTCCTGGTGAGAGAAGTATGAAGTAAAAATATCTAGCTTTTGACCTGAGCATACAGTGAGGGGGAGAAGTGGGGTGGGGACAAAGCAGCGAGACGCGGCAATGTGACAGTCAGTATGAGCCTTATAAAGTGTCTTTATAAGATCATTTGTCACTCCCAGACACACGCTAATGCTGCCATATGTATACAGACTACAGTAACACCCCTCTATAAAGTATATAAATACACCATTGGGATTGATTCTAACTGTCCACAATGGTGAGGTGTCTGGATTAGAGAGGGTTCACTATAATAGAAATGTACAGTATAGGGACTGGCTCTAACTGTCCATAATGGTGAGGTGTCTGGATTAGAGAGGGTTCACTATAATAGAAATGTACAGTATAGGGACTGGCTCTAACTGTCCATAATGGTGAGGTGTCTGGATTAGAGAGGGGTCTATATTAGGAATATACAGTTTCTAACTGTCCATAATGGTGAGGTATCTGGATTAGAGAGGGGTCACTATAATAGAAATCTAGAGTATAGGGACTGGCTCTAACTGTCCATAATGGTGAGGTGTCTGGATTAGAGAGGGTTCACTATAATAGAAATGTACAGTATAGGGACTGGCTCTAACTGTCCATAATCGTGAGGTGTCTGGATTAGAGAGGGGTCACTATATATATAATAGAAATGTACAGTATAGGGACTGGCTCTAACTGTCTATAATGGGGAGGTGTCTGGATTAGAGAGGGGTCACTATAATAGAAATGTACAGTATAGGGACTGGCTCTAACTGTCCATAATGGTAAGGTGTCTGGATTAGAGAGGGGTCTCTATAATAGAAATCTACAGTATAGGGACTGGCTCTAACTGTCCATAATAGTAAGGTGTCTGGATTAGAGAGGGGTCACTATAATAGAAATGTACAGTATAGGGACTGGCTCTAACTGGCCATAATGGCGAGGTGTCTGGATTAGAGAGGGTTCACTATAATAGAAATGTACAGTATAGGGACTGGCTCTAACTGTCCATAATGGTAAGGTGTCTGGATTAGAGAGGGGTCTCTATAATAGAAATCTACAGTATAGGGACTGGCTCTAACTGTCCATAATAGTAAGGTGTCTGGATTAGAGAGGGTTCACTATAATAGAAATGTACAGTATAGGGACTGGCTCTAACTGGCCATAATAGTGAGGTGTCTGGATTAGAGAGGGGTCACTATAATAGAAATGTACAGTATAGGGACTGGCTCTAACTGGCCATAATGGTGAGGTGTCTGGATTAGAGAGGGGTCACTAAGTATAGGTTATACTGTACACATCAAGTCTATACAATAAAGCTGGCCTTTTAAAGGATTTACTGAGTATCATATTACAATTTTCTCCTTTTATTGGATTAAAATCATCCACGGTTTATTTGCTTACAATTCTGCTTATGTTACCAGGATTTTGATGCCTTTTAACACCAGATACTGAGTTGGTTTTTATCAACCGAATGAAAGATGAATAGCAAAGCAATACACGACATTTAAAAAGAGCAAGTTGGCTACAAAATTGGACATTTAAGTTACATTATGGCACAAAGTCGTGATGAGAATACTTGAATAAATGTCTGGCAAAGAATAGAACCTGTATTCTATTGAGGAAAAACATTCCCTTTGACTTGCTAGCTGTGTATGGGAAAACAGTGCATAAGTAGCCACATTTATTTTTGATGATTAGAGTGAGTGAGTGAGATTGGTTGCTTTACGCCCTTATCAACACATTGAAGGTTATATCAAGGGCGGGAGAGCTGAGAGGGAGTGAGTGAGTGAGATTGGTTGCTTTACGCCCTTATCAACACATTGAAGGTTATATCAAGGTTGGGAGAGCTGAGAGGGAGTGAGTGAGTGAGATTGGTTGCTTTACGCCCTTATCAACACATTGAAGGTTATATCAAGGGCGGGAGAGCTGAGAGGGAGGCAGTTTATGATCATACCCAGGAAATAGAGATAGAGAAGAAGGGAGAGAGAGACAGAAAAAGAGACAGAAAGGCACTTTAAGGTCATACCCAGGACCATTTGATGATTAAATATTTGATATATTACCAGACTGAGTTCAGCTCCATAGCTGTTCATCAACCCTATCACAGGGTAGTTTAGTAGAGAGAAATCATGCTAACTTATTCACTCTGGGCTCAGAGTTGAGAGAGTCCCTCCAAACTGAGGGAAAGCATCTCGCTCCAAAATATAAAATGCCATTAGAATTCCATTAACATTAGGACGTCGAGTCTGAAAGCCATTAGCGCAATAGGCGTCCAATCACAGACATACCATTTATATCTGATCTGAGAGGCTCTATCTGAGGGTTTGGACCTAGAACCTAGACTGTATCCTTCTGTTTCAAATATCACCCATTACTTCTAACCTGTCACCAATCTCCCCAAATAAGGGATATTTTATACCAACGCCACTAAACCATATCCTAACACTAAGATCAGGTTGGATTAAAGTTCAGTGTATGCCTGAGCGTGCATTAGGCCTGTTTATCTACTGTGTACCAATATTATACAGGTAAATATGGCCGCTAGTGGTGGTCAATACGCACTACTACCAGTAGCCACTATATACCCTGTATGGGTCAGATTTTCAGAAAATGTACAACTCATCTTCATCAATCCTCTCAAAAAAACTCAAATTTCAGACGAAAATAAAGTTCAAAATACAGTTCAACCTAACCAAACAGATTGCTAGAATAAATGCAATGCTGAATATACTCGAATTTACCTAGTATTGGCCAAATTGTAGCCTAATTTAGCAGAATTTATTAAATGTGTAGAGCTGACAATTGTACATTTTCTGCAAATCTGGCCCACATATGGCCACCATAACACAGCAGCTGCTGGGCCATGATTAAACTGTTCAAAAGGGACAAATCTCCCAGGTCAGGTTTTCATACTAAAATTTAAAAGCTAACAAAACGAGATAAACCTACTATACAGTTTACAGTTCAGATGTATATAGAGTATTCACCATGTGTGTGTGTATTGACTAGGTTGTTATGCCCCCCCCCCCCCCCCCAGGTCTACTTGTCCAATACTCGACTATTAACTGCTGTGTCCAACACCTGCAGTATGACCCACTATGTATCACACGCAGCGAAAGGTTGTCATATAAATATCATCGTGTATTTTCTCTAGCTTTAATAGATTATATTTATATCTATTTTAATAGATTATTTAATAGATTATATTATCTTAATATCACCAAGAAGCCAAAACCTGTTCTACAACCAAGGCATCAACCCTTAACACAGAGTTAATACAAGGCACTCGGCGGAAGAACTGATTATTCACAGCTGAATTACCTATTTGTATAAATATGATCAACAAATAAAAGAATTCTTGAATTGAATTGATTTTAAATTGTTGTTTAAATATTAAAGAACTGCATATCACCATTTTAAGTTATAGTTAAATATATCGTACGGATCAAGGAGGGTCCAAAAGTAACATATTTCCTAGAACCTACTTAAGATCTTTACGGCTAAAATTCTGCACTGAATTGAACTGAGTTCAAATGAATTGAACTAAAGTCAAATAAATGGCAGCACTGGTTATACCGGTAATGTTTGTAGCTGTGGGGTAAACCTTGTGTTGAATGGAGGCCCTGAGTGCAGCAGGAATAAATGTTTGCACTTATTGGGTCTAATTATTTAACTAAGCACGTACCATGGGTGGTATTGTGTCACCCCCCCCCCCCCCCCCCACACACACACACAGTGCGTGTGTATAACGGCAGATCGTCAGGAAATGTACAATCGGCAGCTCGACACTTTTAGTATATTCTGATAAATTAGGTCGGAAAATGGTAAATACTGAGTCCATTTGAGTCCATTGATATTGTCTTCATTTAATGTACTGTTCGGTTTATAGAACTGTATTTTTAACTGCACTTTTGCCTTAAATTTGGGATATTTGAGAGGATTGGTGAAAGGCCAATTGTACATTTTCTTACGACGTTGCCCCCCCCCCCCTGCCCCACACTTAGTACATGTATATACGTGACCTGTTGCTCTGCTGATCATTTGTAGGCATTAACTATTGACTTATGAGAGCACAGGTCAATACAGTGAAACCTCTCTATATACTATGGCTGACATCACAATAGTAGTAGCGTCCGGGTTGACGGAGGGTCACAATATTACAAGGATTGGTCCTTATACCTCTGTGCCCCCTCCCCCTCCCCCTTTGCTCCCTGTCCTTCTCTCCTCAGCCCCACTCCCCCCCCCCCCCCCCCGCATTACCATATATGTACCCCAGTCAATACGTTAGCCAGTTATTGGTGTATATTGATGAGTTATTGACTGTATAAATACCACTATTAACCCAGCCCGTATGTACCGCCCCGGGCACAGTACTCATATAGTCTGGTAGAAATGGATGAAATACCACTATTAACCCAGCCTGTATGTACCGCCCCGGGCACAGTGACTGCACCTCATATAGTCTGGTAGAAATGGATGAAATACCACTATTAACCCAGCCTGTATGTACCGCCCCCGGCACAGTGATTGCACCTCATGTAGTCTGGTAGATATGGATGAAATACCACTATTAACCCAGTCTGTATGTACCGCCCCGGGCACAGTGATTGCACCTCATATAGTCTGGTAGAAATGGATGAAATACCACTATTAACCCAGCCTGTATGTACCCGCCCCCGGGCACAGTGATTGCACCTCATATAGTCTGGTAGAAATGGATGAAATACCACTATTAACCCAGCCTGTATGTACCGGCCCCCGGGCACAGTGATTGCACCTCATATAGTCTGGTAGATATGGATGAAATACCACTATTAACCCAGCCTGTATGTACCGCCCCCGGGCACAGTGATTGCACCTCATATAGTCTGGTAGAAATGGATGAAATACCACTATTAGACCAGCCTGTATGTACCGCCCCCGGGCACAGTGATTGCACCTCATATAGTCTGGTAGATATGGATGAAATACCACTATTAGACCAGCCTGTATGTACCGCCCCCGGGCACAGTGACTGCACCTCATATAGTCTGGTAGATATGGATGAAATACCACTATTAACCCAGCCTGTATGTACCGCCCCCCGGGCACAGTGACTGCACCTCATATAGTCTGGTAGATATGGATGAAATACCACTATTAACCCAGCCTGTATGTACCGGGCACAGTGATTGCACCTCATATAGTCTGGTAGATATGGATGAAATACCACTATTAACCCAGCCTGTATGTACCGGGCACAGTGATTGCACCTCATATAGTCTGGTAGATATGGATGAAATACCACTATTAACCCAGCCTGTATGTACCGGGCACAGTGATTGCACCTCATATAGTCTGGTAGATATGGATGAAATACCACTATTAACCCAGCCTGTATGTACCGCCCCCGGGCACAGTGACTGCACCTCATATAGTCTGGTAGATATGGATGAAATACCACTATTAGACCAGCCTGTATGTACCGCCCCCGGGCACAGTGACTGCACCTCATATAGTCTGGTAGATATGGATGAAATACCACTATTAGACCAGCCTGTATGTACCGCCCCCGGGCACAGTGATTGCACCTCATATAGTCTGGTAGATATGGATGAAATACCACTATTAGACCAGCCTGTATGTACCGCCCCCGGGCACAGTGATTGCACCTCATATAGTCTGGTAGATATGGATGAAATACCACTATTAGACCAGCCTGTATGTACCGCCCCCGGGCACAGTGATTGCACCTCATATAGTCTGGTAGATATGGATGAAATACCACTATTAGACCAGCCTGTATGTACCGCCCCCGGGCACAGTGATTGCACCTCATATAGTCTGGTAGATATGGATGAAATACCACTATTAGACCAGCCTGTATGTACCGCCCCCGGGCACAGTGATTGCACCTCATATAGTCTGGTAGATATGGATGAAATACCACTATTAGACCAGCCTGTATGTACCGCCCCCGGGCACAGTGATTGCACCTCATATAGTCTGGTAGATATGGATGAAATACCACTATTAGACCAGCCTGTATGTACCGCCCCCGGGCACAGTGATTGCACCTCATATAGTCTGGTAGATATGGATGAAATACCACTATTAGACCAGCCTGTATGTACCGCCCCCGGGCACAGTGATTGCACCTCATATAGTCTGGTAGATATGGATGAAATACCACTATTAGACCAGCCTGTATGTACCGCCCCCGGGCACAGTGATTGCACCTCATATAGTCTGGTAGATATGGATGAAATACCACTATTAGACCAGCCTGTATGTACCGCCCCCGGGCACAGTGACTGCACCTCATATAGTCTGGTAGATATGGATGAAATACCACTATTAGACCAGCCTGTATGTACCGCCCCCGGGCACAGTGATTGCACCTCATGTAGTCTGGTAGATATGGATGAAATACCACTATTAGACCAGCCTGTATGTACCGCCCCCGGGCACAGTGACTGCACCTCATATAGTCTGGTAGATATGGATGAAATACCACTATTAGACCAGCCTGTATGTACCGCCCCCGGGCACAGTGACTGCACCTCATATAGTCTGGTAGATATGGATGAAATACCACTATTAGACCAGCCTGTATGTACCGCCCCCGGGCACAGTGACTGCACCTCATATAGTCTGGTAGATATGGATGAAATACCACTATTAGACCAGCCTGTATGTACCGCCCCCGGGCACAGTGATTGCACCTCATATAGTCTGGTAGATATGGATGAAATATTCTCTAAAGATGATTAATGCTGCCAAGTGGATCTCAACTCACTTCGTCACAATACAATGCATTATATATTCGTCACTTCATTTCAATAGAGGCTCCAGTATAACAAAGTTTGACAACATTTAAAATGTACCTTTTTATACAGATGATCAAATAAAGGAGAAAAGACGATGTCTAATGCTTCGAAAAAGAAAGGAGGGACATCTTAAAGTACCTGAGAACTAAAACAAGAGTATTTAATAAAATTCAATATCTCAAATTAATTCCCTCTACGCCTATATCACTTTAAGGTACACATACTTCCGTGTCTGATATTTTAGAAATCAACACAAAAATCTTAATCCAACCAAGCCTATATCAAGCTATCAAACAAAGACCATCTAAGAAACAGACACACAACACTAAAGAAAAGATAGGAAAGGCAAGAGACTATAGTTGTCCTGTGTGTAGAGTGAAGGGTTGTGTTGAATCTAGCTAAGCACAGATGTACATGGACAACATGGGCCTGGTGTATGTAGCATACTAAACACCCTCCACCCCCTCCCATCCTCCACCATTCACCCCCCTCCCCCCAGTATTCACCCCCAACCCATCACTTCCCCCACCATTCACCCCCACCCCCTCTTGGGGGCAGGAAGGCACCATGTCATGTACAGAGAGCTGCTACTGTGGTGGTGGGAAAAATCAATAAAGTGCCCCATTGACATAGTGATGTCCATCTATTTAGTGCTGGGCGTTACGTGGATTATGTCAACTTATTGAGTTAGTCTATTGGTAATAAAGTGTTTGGGGATAAGATACGTGAATTACAAGTACTGTGTGTTGTCATGTAGATATAGCCTGTGACAGTACGAGTGTGGGATGATGGAGGTAATGTTGACTGTATGTTGGTCATGTTTCCTGTACCCACTCAGACGACACAAGGCTTTTGTACACTATTTACTGCTAATTTACTCTCTAGTTCATCATCCCCCCCCCCACCCACCCCCTACAGGTGAACAGCCACCCTAGTGTTATAGCTAACTCTCTCTATACCTGTCCCCCTCAGCCCCCGCCCCCCCCCCCCCACCCCACTCTCCTCCTCCAGTCTTCCTTTTTTCTCTTCCTATTTTATAATTTATATTTCTTATACCCTGTCTTTCTCTACTCTATCTCTATTTCCTGGGTATGATCATAAACTGCCTCCCTCTCAGCTCTCCCGCCCTTGAGTGAGTGAGTGAGTGAGATGGGTTGCTTTACGCCCTTATCAACACTTTGAAGTGTTATATCAAGGGCGGGAGAGCTGAGAGGGAGGCAGTTTATGTCGTACCCAGGAAATAGAGATAGAGAAGAAGGGAGAGAGAGACAGAGAAAAGAGACAGAAAGGCCCTTTAAGGTCTTACCCAGGACCAACTCCCGCCCTTGATATAACCATATTAAATGTGTTGATAAGGGCGTAAAGCAACCAATCTCACTCACCTGTCTTTCTCTATCCTCTCCCTCTCTCCTTCCACCATGCCCCCCCCCCCCCACCTCTCTATCTATTCTATCCTCTATGCTTAAATTTCTATCTCCCCATCCCCTGTCTTTTCTCTCCCCCCGCCCCTTTCTCTGTATCGCAACCCTCTCTAAACCCCCACCTTACCAGCAGCAGTATTACTGTATCTGGGTGTGATACAGGAGGAGGTGTGTGTGTGGGAGGTGGCCATGTGTCCATGTTAATATTACATGTTATATTACATGCTACCCATGACACATGCTACTAGACACACCAGACTGTAAGCCTACACCAGCCACACCTTCACCAGGCTAGACGTGCTTATATCTATAATAGATATAAGCACGTCTAGCCTGGTGAAGGTGTGGCACTATACATTGATTCAGTATTGCTACACAACAATGGTATTAATACACTCCTGTTACCTCACCTGTAGTCTATTGTAGCAAGCTGTATTTTACCTCCCTAATCCTTTATTTAGTTGTTATAATTCTTTAGGCCTAGACTGTTAAGACAGCTCCTTCCCCACCTCCTCTCCTTCCTACTCTTTCTCAGCCTCCCCTTCCCCTTCCACCACCTCCACCCAGCAACCCGTGCCTGTTTATCACTGATAATACACCCTCCCTGTATGTGTCCATAATAATAACACCTCCCCAGCTAATCTCCATGGAGGCAGTATAACATCAGCCACTCATACCTCCTTCATATGCTACCTCTATATTAATATACTCCATCAAGCTCTTAAGCTGACAACTTCTTTTTTATTCAGTGTGTCTATTATATGCAATCCTCACCAAAAAGCTCGAGATAGACTTTAGTTAATAGCAGCTAAGCCCCTGAAGTGAATTCTAAAAAATTACTTTTTGAAATTATGCTGTCTCCCAATACCAAATGGATGCTGTTGCTTGTGAATGAGATGTGTTTTGTAATAGATTAAGAAAATGAATTTTTTTTAGATTTTGTAATAGACTATTTCAATCTCATTTAAGGTCAATAATCTATTTCAGATTTTGTTAAGTTTACACAGTGTGGGGTTAGTTATAATAATTTCTGCCTACTAGTGCATGCTGGTACAACTGTATAAGTTAGAAGGAGGGGGAGAGGTGAAGGATCGTGTATTATGAATTGATAAGTCTGGGAGCGTCTCATCAGATGTATTGATTATACCAGGAGGAGGAGATTGATCCATGGTAGTGATGTTATCATGGTGTTATGGTTATATGTACCCCAGGCAACCCGTCCAATAATACAACCATACACACATCCTTCTAACCATGGATGTTATCATGGTGTTATGGTTATATGTACCCCCCCCCCCCCCCCCCCCAGGCAACCCGTCCAACAATACAACCATACACACATCCTTCTAACCATGGATGTTATCATGGTGTTATGGTTATATGTACCCCCCCCCCCCCCCCCCCCAGGCAACCCGTCCAATAATACACACATACATACACACATCCTTCTAACCATGGATGTTATCATGGTGTTATGGTTATATGTACCCCCCCCCCCCCCCCCAGGCAACCCGTCCAACAATACAACCATACATAGACACATCCTTCTAACCATGGATGTTATCATGGTGTTATGGTTATATGTACCCCCCCCCCCCCCCCCCAGGCAACCCGTCCAACAATACAACCATACATACACACATCCTTCTAACCATGGATGTTATCATGGTGTTATGGTTATATGTACCCCCCCCCCCCCCCCCAGGCAACCCGTCCAATAATACACCCATACATAGACACATCCTTCTAACCATGGATGTTATCATGGTGTTATGGTTATATGTACCCCCCCCCCCCCCCCCCAGGCAACCCGTCCAATAATACAACCATACATACACACAGCCTTCTAACCATGGATGTTATCATGGTGTTATGGTTATATGTACCCCCCCCCCCCCCCCCCCCCCAGGCAACCCGTCCAATAATACAACCATACACACATCCTTCTAACCATGGATGTTATCATGGTGTTATGGTTATATGTACCCCCCCCCCCCCCCCCCCCCCCAGGCAACCCGTCCAATAATACACCCACACATACACACATCCTTCTAACCATGGATGTTATCATGGTGTTATGGTTATATGTACCCCCCCCCCCCCCCAGGCAACCCGTCCAATAATACAACCATACATACACACAGCCTTCTAACCATGGATGTTATCATGGTGTTATGGTTATATGTACCCCCCCCCCCCCCCCCCCCCAGGCAACCCGTCCAATAATACAACCATACACACATCCTTCTAACCATGGATGTTATCATGGTGTTATGGTTATATGTACCCCCCCCCCCCCAGGCAACCCGTCCAATAATACACCCATACATAGACACATCCTTCTAACCATGGATGTTATCATCGTGTTATGGTTATATGTACCTCCCCCCCCCCAGGCAACCCGTCCAATAATACAACCATACATACACACAGCCTTCTAACCATGGATGTTATCATCGTGTTATGGTTATATGTACCCCCAGGCAACCCGTCCAATAATACAACCATACATACACACATCCTTCTAACCATGGATGTTATCATGGTGTTATGGTTATATGTACCCCCCCCCCCCCCCCAGGCAACCCGTCCAACAATACAACCATACATACACACATCCTTCTAACCATGGATGTTATCATGGTGTTATGGTTATATGTACCCCCCCCCCCCCCCCAGGCAACCCGTCCAACAATACAACCATACATACACACAGCCTTCTAACCATGGATGTTATCATCGTGTTATGGTTATATGTACCCGCAGGCAACCCGTCCAATAATACAACCATACATACACACAGCCTTCTAACGTCTAATAGTGGGGGGAGAGGAGAGGGCGAGGGGGTGGGAGAAAGGAGAGAAAACATACAGCGGAGGGAGAGGGAGAGAGAGAGGAGAAAGAGAGAGGAGAAAGAGAGAAAGGAAGCCACAGAGTGAGTGAGTGAATGAGTGAATGAGTGATTTAATAAGGTTATATCAAGGGCGGGAGAGCTGAGAGGGAGGCAGTTTATGGTCATACCCAGGAAATAGACATAGAAAGAAGGGAGAGAGAAAGAGAAAAGAGACAGAAAGGCACTTTAAGGTCTTACCCAGGAAATTGAGATAGATAGATAGAGAAGTAGGGAGAGAGACAGAAAGCCACTTTATGGTCATACCCACAGAGAGAAAACAAGACTGATATAGTTATAGTCAGAAACAAGAGGTTGTTCAAATCCACTCTAACTCAATACTGTTGAGGCTTTTTCATTTGTACTTTAAGCTAATTTTCATCTATTATTTCTGATATAACCATGGTTACGACCCGCCTAGTCACCCCATCTCCCTGCTGTCACTCTCCTCCTCCTGGCACTGTGCCAACTGTATCTATGTGACAGACGCTATATATTGTTAATCTAAAAAGTAAACAGAGAAACAATACTCAGGTGTTTGGACTCCACCTGTACGTGCATAAAGTGACATGTCAATGCACCCACAGGTTGAATAGTGCATGATAATGTTGTATCGGTCGGCCTCTCTACAACTGTACACCCCTTTATATCAGCTGCCTCTCTACAACTGTACACCCCTTTACATCAGCTGCCTCTCTACAACTGTACACCCCTTTACATCAGCTGCCTCTCTATAACTGTACACCCCTTTACATCAGCTGCCTCTCTACAACTGTACACCCCTTTACATCAGCTGCCTCTCTACAACTGTACACCCCTTTACATCAGCTGCCTCTCTACAACTGTACACCCCTTTACATCAGCTGCCTCTCTACAACTGTACACCCCTTTACATCAGCTGCCTCTCTACAACTGTACACCCCTTTACATCAGCTGCCTCTCTACAACTGTACACCCCTTTACATCAGCTGCCTCTCTACAACTGTACACCCCTTTACATCAGCTGCCTCTCTACAACTGTACACCCCTTTACATCAGCTGCCGCTCTACAACTGTACACCCCTTTACATCAGCTGCCTCTCTACAACTGTACACCCCTTTACATCAGCTGCCTCTACAACTGTACAACCCTTTACATCAGCTGCCTCTCTACAACTGTACACCCCTTTACATCAGCTGCCTCTCTACAACTGTACACCCCTTTACATCAGCTGCCTCTCTACAACTGTACACCCCTTTACATCAGCTGCCTCTCTACAACTGTACACCCCTTTACATCAGCTGCCTCTCTACAACTGTACACCCCTTTACATCAGCTGCCTCTCTACAACTGTACACCCCTTTACATCAGCTGCCTCTCTACAACTGTACACCCCTTTACATCAGCTGCCTCTTTACAACTGTACACCCCTTTACATCAGCTGCCTCTCTACAACTGTACACCCCTTTACATCAGCTGCCTCTCTACAACTGTACACCCCTTTACATCAGCTGCCTCTCTACAACTGTACACCCCTTTACATCAGCTGCCTCACTACAACTGTACACCCCTTTACATCAGCTGCCTCTCTACAACTGTACACCCCTTTACATCAGCTGCCGCTCTACAACTGTACACCCCTTTATATCAGCTGCCTCTATAACTGTACACCCCTTTACATCAGCTGCCTCTATAACTGTACACCCCTTTACATCAGCTGCCTCTATAACTGTACACCCCTTTATATCAGCTGCCTCTATAACTGTACACCCCTTTACATCAGCTGCCTCTCTACAACTGTACACCCCTTTACATCAGCTGCCTCTCTACAACTGTACACCCCTTTATATCAGCTGCCTCTATAACTGTACACCCCTTTATATCAGCTGCCTCTATAACTGCACACCCCTTTACATCAGCTGCCTCTCTACAACTGTACACCCCTTTACATCAGCTGCCTCTCTATAACTGTACACCCCTTTATATCAGCTGCCTCTATAACTGTACACCCCTTTACATCAGCTGCCTCTCTACAACTGTACACCCCTTTACATCAGCTGCCTCTCTACAACTGTACACCCCTTTACATCAGCTGCCTCTCTACAACTGTACACCCCTTTACATCAGCTGCCTCTCTACAACTGTACACCCCTTTACATCAGCTGCCTCTACAACTGTACACCCCTTTACATCAGCTGCCTCTACAACTGTACAACCCTTTACATCAGCTGCCTCTCTACTGGGGCCTCTCTAATGAAAACGTCAAATTCTGTTCAATTTCTAGATTTCCTGACCCTCTATATAAATGAAAACGTCAAATTCTGTTCAATTTCTAGATTTCCTGACCCTCTATATAGATGAAAACGTCAAATTCTGTTCAATTTCTAGATTTCCTGACCCTCTATATAGATGAAAACATCAAATTCTGTTCAATTTCTAGATTTCCTGACCCTCTATATAGATGAAAACGTCAAATTCTGTTCAATTTCTAGATTTCCTGACCCTCTATATAGATGAAAACGTCAAATTCTGTTCAATTTCTAGATTTCCTGACCCTCTATATAGATGAAAACGTCAAATTCTGTTCAATTTCTAGATTTCCTGACCCTCTATATAGATGAAAACGTCAAATTCTGTTCAATTTCTAGATTTCCTGACCCTCTATATAAATGAAAACGTCAAATTCTGTTCAATTTCTAGATTTCCTGACCTTCTATATAGATGAAAACGTCAAATTCTCTATATTTCCTGATCCACATATTTTTGTCCTAGATCATTGGTATTGTTAATCTGTACCTCCTTGTGTCTTATTACATGTATATACCTTATACTAGGATACTAACATTTCAATATGAGTTATTATATTTCAGCCCCTATGTTAGCTTCACCCCACCCCCTATATCAGTTACTCAGCCAACTCAGTACTAATATGATTAACTTGTATGACCCACACAGTACAGCCAACATCAGGGGTATAATCCCCACAAAATGGAGGTTTTTAAACCCTCCAGTCCTGACTCCTCTCTTTTAGTTGCCCCCTCCCCCCCGTCCCATGCCTGTCTCTGTCTGCCTATCCTCCCCCACCCCTCTCTTTCCCCCTCCCTCCTCCCCCCCCCCTCTCTCTGTCTCTGTCGTTCTCCCTCTCCTTCCCCCCCCCCCCCCCACACACACACTAAACCCTGTGCTTACCCTAGGGTGAGAGGTCCACCAGATGTAAGTGAGGCACATAATGTGTAGAGATTTATAACTAATTCACTCACATTGTAGTATCTGGGTGAATACCAGCCTTTCACTCACCAGTAAACTCTACAGACTGACATTATCACATCTCACAGCCTAGACTGGATATCCCCAGTAAACCATCCTTTCATCACTTTACTCATGCTCATCATCCACCATATTGTTCTCTCTAAAGCACTGACTCAGATGTTAATCACTAGCCAATTAACCCAGAGCTCTACAAGCTTGTAATACCTAAGTGTAATGTGAACATTCAGGATACGGGGGAAGACCAGGTTTATGAAATATTGTGCTTAATATTTAATGTTACGTTTTTCCTGCCATGTTTTGCTGAACCTCTTTCTTCATTTTCAGGTATATTTGTATATCAAAGATACGGATACGTTTACGTTGCTGAACCTCCCTATTAACAGACAAAAGCCTTATCCCCACCCTATCCTATTACCAATGCTAACCCTAACCCTATATTAACCCCCTTTTCACCCTCTCCCCTGGTACAGATCTGGGCAAATCTCTTCATCAAGTAAACTGAGATTCAATTTTATCCTCGGATCTTGTCAGCCAAATAATCTGATGTGAGAATTTATCACAAATTAAAGGCTTTCAAGGCTTTGTGAATAGAAGAGGATGTAAATTAAACTACTTTTATTGTGTGGAAATGCGGCCGATATTGTGTCGAATTGTTGTGATATTTCTAAATGTTTTTGTGCAAGACATGGTTTGATCTACATATGCATGAGAAAGTTTGAAAGAAAAAAGATGAGAATCTCTGAATGTCTCTCTCGACTTTCCTATTCAGTCTAGGCTCAGAGTTGAGAGAGTCCCTCCAAACTGAGGGAAGCCTCTCCAGTCTAGGCTCAGAGTTGAGAGAGTACCTCCAAACTGAGGGAAAGCCTCTCCAGTCTAGGCTCAGAGGTGAGAGAGTCCCTCCAAACTGAGGGAAGCCTCTCCAGTCTAGGCTCAGAGTTGAGAGTCCCCCCAAATTGAGGGAAACCTCTCCAGTCTAGGCTCAGAGTTGAGAGAGTCCCTCCAAACTGAGGGAAAGCCACTCCAGTCTAGACTCAGAGTTCAGAGAGTCCCCCCAAGTTGAGGGTAAGCCTCTCCAGTCTAGGCTCAGAGCTGAGAGAGACCCTCCAAATTGAGGGAAGCCTCTCCAGTCTAGGCTCAGAATTGAGGGAGTCCCTCCAAATTGAGGGAAAGCCAGTCGCTCCAAACCGCAAAATCCCATTAAAATCCCATTAAGACACCAGGGTCAGGTTATACATGACCCACAAGGTGATATTTAACCAATTATTTTAAAATAAATGCAATGAATATGGAGGATACCACAGGTCAATCCTAGACCACACAACAGGCTTGGTACACTTGCTCAGGTGAACCCAGCGTAACCCAGAGTGACCAATCACCTGTATCTACCAGTGAGATCAGGGTAAATAGGTACCAGTGTGAATAAGGTAAGTCAGTGATGGTGGCAGGAGTGAGTGAATGAGACACAGTGATCCTATACCAACCACCAGTAGCCCTACTCACATGCACACAGACAGGCTATCAGTTAATTAATCTAAACACAGCCATAAATGCTGCATTCAACACAGATATAGAGCATACAGTGCCTAGGTGTACAGTGAGTCAGACTCCTCACACTTGTACAATCTCTATTTTAACCATTTTTTAAATATTTTGTACCACTAAAAAGTACCACTGACTTCTAATCCAGAGTTTCCAAAAGGTGCAGGTTTTGTTGGGTTTTTTTAAAAAAAAAATATTTGTATAGGCCGCAATTGCTTCCATCACCGTTTCAATCCCATACAAGCAAATGTTTTCCCACCAAAACAAAACAAAAAAATATTTTACAATTTAATAAAAAATAAGCTGGAAATTTCTAAAAGTATATTCAGACATGTCTTATGTCTATACAATAAATTGTCTATTTGAACCAAGTTCAGACATAACAGACATGAATTCCGAACCAGTTTTATCAATAATTTGTGCTTTTATTTGTGAATTTTAAAACCCAAAATGTCCATATTCCACCACCCTTCCCCATGTACAGCGAGATCAGGAATCAGTGCACAGTATCAGGTATCAGCCAGCAACACAAAGCAACCAGAATAAATATTTCCCTTCACCATTCACTCCTCAATAGTATAAATATCCAAACTACAGGTCTATGAACCATATGTATCACATTTATTGGTGCTAAATATAAGGGTTTATCCACGTATTGTAGGCCTTTCTATCAGTCTATAGTATAAATATCCAATCTACAGGTCTATGAGCCCAATGTATCCCATGTATTGGTGCTAAATATAAGGGTTTAACCACGTATTGTTGGCCTTTCTATCAGTCTCTAGTATAAATATCCAATCTACAGGTCAGGGATCTCAGTGTACCATGTGTGTTGGTAACTAATATAGACCGACATAAAGAGTTAATGTCCTCAACACTGGGTGGGCAAGTATAGGAGGATATCTCTTTGCTATAACAATGTTTCCAAGAAACCATAAAAGCAATTGGAAAAACTGATTGAAAAACATGGCAACAAGTATTTTGGGCCCCAAACTCGAACTAAAAATAAACATAATTTCAAACCCTCGGGGTCTGTTGGTTGCACTTTACCGTCTAGGTTCAGAGTTTTCAGTCTGGGCTCAGAGTTGAGATAAGTCCCTCCAAACTGAGGGAAAGCGTTTGGCTCCATACAACAAAATCCCATTAGGAAGCCTACTCCCTGACATACTATTTTTATCCTGTTTTGTTTTTCATTTTCATTTTCATTTCTGACTTTGATGTAGTCCAACGTTTCAGACCCCTTTGGCCTTTAGGATTGTCGTATTTTTTTTTTACACCCTTCCCCTGGATCGAATTACAATGTATTGCAGTTTCATGAATATAACTTAAACTCAATATTTTTAACAGAATGTTATAAAAATGTGTCGCCCAATAATGTACTGGCTGTAGCACTAGATGCCCCTGCCATAGCGGCACAAGGGTGAAATCGCCAGAAAATGTACAATTCACATTCGCCAATTCTCTCAAATAACCCAAATTTCAGACGAAAATACTGTTCAACCTAACCAAACAGATTGCTAGTATCAATGCAATGCCAAATATACTCGAATTTACCTAGTATTGACCAAATTGTAGCCTAATTTAGCAGAATTTACTTAATGTGTACAGCTGCCAATTGTACATTTTCCGACAATCTGACCCACAAATACCAGCACAGAGGCAGCAGGCGGGGTTGTCCGCCAAATAACGGGTATTACTCAGTATTGACAGCATCAATATTTCGCCCTTTTCTAGCGGACAGGAAGTGAACAAAGGCGCGGCAACCAGTTGCAACAATGGCGGAGGCGGCGTACCCTGTTGTCATGGCGACCTTTAAAGTTTGTGTGTTGCTGCCTTGTCGCACCTCGACGTGTTGTGGCATCACAAAGAGACGGATCGTTAGGCCAAGGCAAGGTACTGCTAGAAATTTGTTTCACAACTCACTCTCCTCAGGAGTTTTTCATGATCAGTGCTTAACACTTAGCACCTGAGAAGTAAGAGGTGAATTAACCAACAGTATTTTTTTTTAAAAAAAAAAGAGAAGTTAAAATGGATTAAATCGCACACAACTAATCATTAGGCCAAGGCAAATTGACTCTGGACGTTCGTTTCTTAACTCACTATTCTCATTAGTTTATTATCAAAACTATTCAACAAATTTAATAGGTAATACCTGAGGCATAAGTCTCTTATTTTTTAACGAAATCTGGTAAATTCGAGATTTTGTTGTTGGAAGTTTGGACGAAATTAGGTTATAAATGTGGAATTTGGGCGAGATTTTATGATTTTTCTAAGCTTTCAAAAACATCTGATTTCAGTTCAAAGACTTACCCTGAGTTAGCTCTATAGGCCCTCAAGTACCCTATAGCCCAGCTATCAGCACCTAAGCCCCCAGTGCAGACATATAGAGTGTAATCTGTGGCCACTCTAACACAAACCCCTCGTACTGTATACTCACGTTTATTTGTGCCCTTATCTCCCCACACCCTCTGTTAGCACCAGCCAATTGGTACCAGATAACAGCCAGATAGTGCAGCCAGGGTGGTATCAGCCCATTCACTACAGCTTATAACCTTAGACTCGCTCTATATGAACAGAAGGAACAGGGAGGTAGATTAGGGTGGATGGGTGGTATCAGCCCATTGACTACAGCTTATAACCTTAGACTCGCTCTATATGGAGAACAGGAGAAGGAACAGGGAGGTAGATTAGGGCGGATGGGTGGTATCAGCCCATTGACTACAGCTTATAACCTTAGACTCGCTCTATATGGAGAACAGGAGAAGGAACAGGGAGGTAGATTAGGGCGGATGGGTGGTATCAGACCATTGACTACAGGCTATAACCTTAGACTCGCTCTATATGGAGAACAGAAGGAACAGGGAGGTAGATTAGGGCGGATGGGTGGTATCAGCCCATTCACTACAGGCTATAACCTTAGACTCGCTCTATATGGAGAACAGGAGAAGGAACAGGGAGGTAGATTAGGGCGGATGGGTGGTATCAGCCCATTCACTACATGCTATAAGGTTAGACTCGCTCTAGAGTGTGCCACTAAGAAATAGAGTAGATAGAAGATATCTGAGAAATGTTGGGGTTTTCTTTAAAAAAAAATAATACATGGATTAAAACAGGGAGGTTCATCAGGGTTTAGGGAGGTACATCAGGGTGTTTCTGTAACTTCTGTAACGCTGATATACAACTCCAGTTGCATGCGAGTAAACCAGTGTTGATGCTAGTGCTCTATTGGTGGGAATAATCCACTATTTCCTGGGTTGAGTAGATGTAACGAGACAAGGACTACAGGCTGTGTTATTGAGGGGGGCGTGGCACCTATACACACCCACACACCATATCCCTGTCTATGTGGTGCACACACGGTGTGGTGGTGTCCCTATACCGGGTCTACGTGCATCATACACCTATGTCTATTGTAACGTTACCTTTGTATTGGTTACATCTCTTTCCCATCATATGTTGCTGGTGGGTTTCTTTGTCTAACGGTGAGAACCACCACCCGAGACTGAGGGGGAATAATGGTGTTTCTAATATACCAGAGCCTGAGGGGGACTAATGGTGTTTCTAATACACCAGACACTGTGGTGGTTATCACACACATAGATCCCTGTAGACACAACCCCAGCACCAGTCATAATATCTTTGGTTCAACTGTTTTTTATCTTTATTGGCGTTGTTCTAAGCAAGATGTCGGCGGCTGTGAACCATTGTAACACACCCCACACACCCACACATACAAGCCTACACACAACAGCCAGACGCTACCCTGTAGCACATGTATAAACGTATATATGTGGGTCAGATTTTCAGAAAATGTACAATTGGCAGCTGTACACATTTAGTACATTCTGCTAAATTGGGCTGTAATTTGGTCAATACTAGGTAAATTCGAGTATATTCGGTATTGCATTGATTCTAGCAATCTGTTTGGTTAGGTTAAACTGCATTTTGAACCTGATTTTTGTCTGAAATTTGGGTTATTTGAGAAGATTGGTGAAAATGAATTGTACATTTTTTGGGCGACTTCACCCTTAGACTTACACAACAAGGTATAAGGGGTTGGGCGTGGGAACATTAACCTATACATGGCTATATAATGGATCTATACCAGCCGACACACACATAAGTAACCGTGGTAATTATAAGTCATAATACTTCTAACGGGCCGACACTCCGCCTAATCTCCCCATCAGGGTGAGTCTAATTATTTTGCCATTTCAAGGCAAATTTCCTCTCAGCATAATTTCACATCATCTTTTGGGCCAAGCATAACGAGGTAAATGATGTATTCTGGCTGGAGAAAGACATGAAAGAAGGTTGCTTTAATGCCTTGACTTGTAATCAACCTCAGTCTAGGCTCAGAGTTGAGGGAATCCCTCCAAACTGAGGGTATTCTTGTGGGCTTTTTTATGTTCATTTATAAATTGAATCAATAGAATCCAGGACCAATCGCCCTTCCACCAACCCTTGTACATGTATAGAGCTGGCATGGAGCCGATGGTAGAGTGCCAGATGTGCTATAGGGATGTAGCATGTTCGCCCCATCATGGCCATGTAGGTGTGTGAGTAGTATAGTAGAGAGTAGTATGCTGCACCCACACTGGACCTACTCCAGTCACCGACCATTCACTCCACATTCTACACCATTCTAGGGCTACATCCTCCTCCCTAACCCCACATACCTTTCTCTCCCCACTCTTCTTTCTCTCTCTCCCCCCCTCTCCCCCCCCCCCGGGTGTTCACCCATGCCTGGCGGGGCTCGCCTGCTGCCATGGTTTAGTACAGAGGCAGTGAGGCGTGGCCACCATTAGCCTACATGTAGCAACCCTCCATGCTTCACCAGGCACCATCACACACTGCCAAGTGAACAGCACAGCCAGCCTGGGGTTTAGGGCTATAGGGGTTTAGGGTGGGGTGGGGGAACAGAGAAAGAGCATCTGAGGAACAGAAATGGACTGGAGTACAGAGAGAGTAGATGAGAGGGAAAGCGATATGAGACAATGACGGGGAGGGAAGGGGGAGAGAGATAGAGAGGGGGAGAGAGAGGAAGACAGAGAGAAGGGGGAGAAAGAGAGGGAGGGAGGGGGAAAGAGCAGGAAGTGAAAAATGTGTTGAGGGTGAGAAAAGACACATCAAACATGACAAGAATGAACTGAAGTCTGTCTCCTCCCCCTCTACTCTCTCTGTACCATCTTTATCAAAGCCGCCTCACCTCAGTAAAACCCTTCATGTTAACATGATCAGCAATGATCCCGTCACACAGGAACTTCACTCAGTGCAGGAGGCTTCAAGTGGGCTCAGGTTCCACACAGATCTACTGTGAAGTTTTACTCCGGTCTCTATGTGAGAATAAACTACACAGTGAACAGCCTCATTACCATCATCAAAGGACAAGGCGCTTTTCTCCACCTGAGAATATCCCGATTTACCTGGAACAACTGCCAGAACTGTCAATAGTATGGATGGATGGATGGATGGATGGATGGATGGATAGATATAGATTAGATAGATAGTCATAGATGGATATGTTATATGATGGATTAGGTATAACATTAAGATGTTATAGTAGGAGTAGGTACGGGAGCCTTGGGGTGAGCAACTCAGGAGAGCTCAAAGTGAGAGCTTGAAGACACAAGTTTCCCTACAAGAGTACATTGGTTGTAACAGGTATAATTGATAGTAAGGGAGGAGGAGGAGGAGCTGGGATAAGCTATGGACAGACAGACCCACTGTCTACCCTGATATAAGGACATAGGAGGAAGGCAGGCAAATATTCATGAAATAAAAACAGGGACAGAGAGTGGAGGAAATACTGAGAGATTAATGGATGAAGGGAGAGTTTGTAACCTGTCTATCCCCCTCCTCACTTTAAGGGCTTTTATACCTCCCCCCCCCCCACCTCCCCGGGTAGATGTGAGGGAAATATTGATAGCCCTGTGCCTAGGCACACACCCACCCACCATTGATCTTACAGTGGAAGCCATCAATAAATCCATGTCATCCACACAGCACCAGCCATACACCACATTTATTATACATTATACAAAAATAAACTTCTCTTTAATGATGTAATAAATGTAGAATGTGGATAACAATGGTGTGGGGGGGGGGGGGGAGGTCGATTGGTGGGGGGAGGGAAATACTACACTTGGCCCTGAATGCAGTGTAATTAGAGTAAAACCCAGATTAGGTAATAACCACAGAGAGATTACTTGTAAATAAAATGTATTGATTAATACTATAAAGGAAGGACTGGCCCATTACATGTTCAACAACTGCCTGGAGTAACCTTAGCCTACCCACAGAATATATATCAGTGGAAACTTCTCCCCCCCCCCCCTCTCACCCAGGTACAATGTGGGTGAATTAGTTTGTAAATCTCTACACATTATCTGCCTCACTTACATCTGGGGGACCTCTCACCCTAGGGTAAGGACAGCTCAGCACAGGGTTTAGTGGGAGGAAGAGGGGGGAGACAGAGAGAGTGTGTGTGTATCTGTCTCTCCTCCCCCTCCTTCTGCCCCCCCCCCCTCTCTCCTCTCTCTTTCTCCTCCCCCTCCTCTCTCTCCCTCCTCCCCCCCCCCTCTAACCGACCATGTTGACGTAGGGCCCTAATGCTAAAAGCCAGGCCCAGTATGACAATACAGCCTTATGTTGACACACACGACTTTACACCCAAGCCTATAATAGGCACATTAGGGCTCAACCCTCACCCCCCCCCCCCCCTCCCCTACTCACACCATACCTGTAAGTAGGGTTTAACACTTACGTCTCAAACGTTAATGCTTGACCCTAGACTCCAGATCACAAACTGCCTTTGCCCCTCTCATTCACTATATCGAGTGGTATTTGGTCTTAGCATGGTACACAATTTCTAAGTTCTAAGATACAATGACTTAATTCTGAATCTGATACTTTAAAAGTGTAGAATTATGTGGTCAACCAACCATACGATATACTCCTCAAAACACAACACATTAGTCATATTTTAAACGTTTCATTGTATTGTAGAAAGTATAACCTAACACTGATGTGGTCAGGGTGTGGTGCCACATAGAAAAATGTTTTTCTGTAGAATTATATTGTGACTGAGACTGAATAATGAATGATTAAAAGAGTTTCTTTAAAAAGCTCTGAACCCCTCCCGCCCCCATTATTATAGAGAGACCAGCCCGCCCCATATTGTGATAATGGTGTATTGACGATTAGTTCAATAGTGTGTCTAGAGAGAGCCACGGGAGGGGCTGAGGGTAAGCAGACATTAGCATTACCCCCCAGTACAATATTGATGTTTATAATGCACGGGATTTATACGCTAGCAAACATCATACAGTGAGGGAGGGGGAGGGTGGAGGGAGAGAGAGAGAGAGAGAGAGAGAGAGAGAGAGATAGGAGCGAAAGAGAGAGAGAGAGAGAGAGAGAGAGAGAGGGACAGAGAGAGAGGAAGGGGGAGAGAGAGGGGGAAAGAGGGAAAGAGAGAGAGAGAGAGAGAGAGAGAGAGGGAGAGAGGAGAGAGGGAGAAAGAGAGAGGGAGAGAGAGAGGGAGAGAGAGAGGGAGAGAGGGAGAGAGAGACAGAGAGAGAGAGGGAGAGAGAGAGAGAGAGAGAGAGAGGGAGAGAGAGAGAGAGAGAGAGAGAGAGAGAGAGAGAGAGAGAGAGAGAGAGAGAGAGAGAGAGAGAGAGAGGAATAATCCGAATTAGTCTACCGTAATTTCTGCACACCACTTATAAAGTCAATATGCACATTACAGTACTGGCCACAAGTGGAAATTTCACGGCTCTGTGGCGCCGCCAGGTATTACATAACAGGCCATTACAGCACCACGACCGAGGGTCCTGTCAGACCTAAACAAAACCATGTGTTTCATAATGGAGCCATCCCCCTCTCTCCCTTCTCTCCCCCTCTTAATACCCGGCCTCTCTCCCTCCCTTGTATAAGAATCTACCCACTCACAGTCACATCACAAATACAAAGCTTTAATATCTTTCCTCATAGTCGTCACACATTGATGAAATAAAGATGAGAATAGTTCTTATGGCTAGGAGAATACTTCCAAAAAATATTTAGTTAGTATATTTCACTATTTAAAAAAAAGTTTAAAGATGAGTGGACCACCTGCTGATTGATACTGACACCACTTGCAGATGGGTACTAATTGATATATATTTATGTTAGGGATTAGGGTCAAGGAACCCTTCGCCATACCGATATGCCCATCCCGGATGGAGCCAGTACTGATTAATATGAAAATGCATATCGATTATCACACACACATATGTTGCCTAACATTTCTGAATTAATAGATTTTTTCAAGTATCCAAAGAGAAGAATAACATTAAATGTCCCTCAATTTACACTCATACATTTCCCAGCTTACGGTGATACCCAAACAGACCCAGGCAGCTAACATTAAATGTTTTCTCTAAACGGGAGAGACCAGAGAGGGAGGCCAGGGACTTGAGACAAAGGTCGAGTGGCTTTTGGCTCTTGTTTATGTTTGGTTTAGAGAAAGCTTCTAAAAGATGTGAAGTCTTGTTTTTACAGCAGAAAAGACAGATTTTGTCAATATTTTGAAGCTCTTTACGTTGATGTGTTTTGTGTGCTAAGTACTGTTGTGACCATTTTACCTTTCTGTGTATTGTTTGGTAACTTATTGTTGTGGCCATTTGGGTGGTTTGGGGGAAGGAAATAGTGCTCAGTCTGGGCCAAGAGCTGAGAGTCCCTCCAAACTGAGGGAAAGCCCTCTCCAGTCTGGGCTCAGAACTGAGAGAGCCCCTCCAAACTGAAGGAAAGCTTCTTCAGTCTGGGCTCAGAGCTGAGAGAGTCCCTCCAAACTGAGGGAAAGCTTCTTCAGTCTGGGCTCAGAGCTGAGAGAGTCCCTCCAAACTGAGGGAAAGCTTCTAGCCCCATGAATGCCATTAGGAAATATTGTTGGATATAAAAACCTCTTACCGGACATTTGCGTTTCATATTTTGTAAGTTTAGTAACTCGTACTCACCTAAAACGTGAAAAATAACATAATCAATATTTAGTTACACAGGGAAAAAATGACAAGTTAAATATCGGTAATAACTAGTTGTTAAGAGACATAAAGACAGACATAGACATAGCTCGAGGTTAGACTAAGAAAGAAAGAAAGGCAGAAAGAAAGGCAGAAAGAAAGGCAGAAAGAAAGAAAGAAAAGAAATGGTGGAGAATTAACTATGAGTATGATAACTTATACAATAAAAAGTGGGGGGTAGGCAAGGTCAGAAAGGGAAAGAGACTGTCAGAGAAAGATTATTTTACACCCGCAGGGTAAAACTGTTTTGTTTACATGTGAAATCACCAGCCATCACTCGGCAATGTCCGGCATCACTCGGCAATGTCCGGCCATTGCCTTAGATGTGAACCATGCACCTCCCACCTGCCTGTTCACCCAGATAACCCTGTGGTCCAACACATGCACACAATGTGACTATATCATGTTGTTGTTGTTCTGTCAGGTTTTTATTACCGTATAAATCACAGACAGACGTTTATTATGGAGGCCAATGGGGACATGTCGTATACCTTACAATAAACGATCGAACTCCAACATTGTAAACACAAATATATGTGTTTATATGAGAGGTTGTAAACCAATGACATAGTTACCCTGTCAATGTCATTCCTAGTATGGGTCTTTCATTTATGTGTTAAATCATTACACTGTTTATATGATAGATTTTAACATATAAAATGTATTGCTGTCATTTATTCCTATGTGCCCGTTTCATTAATGTGAAAATTTGCTTACAAATTTCACAAATTTAATGCCGAAGTAAAGGCGTCAGAATAATTTTCGTGGGAAGAAAATTCGAGACTTTTAGCTTTGGGGGAAGTAGGTGAATCACTTTGACTGTAGGTGCGACATTGATGACATGATAAAATGATAAACATATCATACAGGACATGTGTGGGTGTGGGGGGACATTACACCTGGTCACCCCCCACACCACATATTACAGGTAAATATAAACACCTTAGCGTCTGTCCCCAGGTAATAATTCTCTCTACCATAAACCAGTGATAATAC
>OW804099.1:5974062-6000342 GCA_942159475.1 Sthenelais limicola | reverse complement strand
TAGACAGTGGAAGGTGGAGCCTAATATAATATTTCAGAACTTTAGCTCCTCCCATGTGAAGTAATATCCAAATAAGGGCTATGCTCATGACTCTAGAGATACATTAATTTCTGGCTGATCAACACTCACCATTTGCCAGGGTTTTGACTCTGACTGCCAGAGGGAATGGTTCTAATTCCCCCCAAAGCTCCACTCAGAATGCACCGATTTGAATAAATCATTTTGTTTAATTTAGACCCACATTTTCTCCAAATGTACCTTTATGTTTCAAGTCCCCCACATGCTTTAAAAAGTGCCGTTGCTAGGGGCAACTGAATTCAATACCCTCTACTGGTCTTTACCGAAACCAAATGTGTTACTTTTAACCAGCTTTTCTTCATTTAAATCGTTTCTCCAGGACATATGATAGGTTTAGAGTGTTTATCTCAAGGATAGTCATTTCATTTCAGGATCTTTGACAAACTTTTAAAGGTTGTAGGATTGATTCCCGTCCAGAGTTGCTTATAATTTCCTACCCAGGTTCATAGCTTCTTTTTCTACCCAGTAGAAAATGGTATAGCATTGTTGAAATACGTTTTCCTCCCCCAAAATATTGGTGCATGGGTGCATGTGTCATGACCCTAGAAGCGCGTTAATGTCTGGCACTGCTATATCCAATGTGTATTCTTTTGTCCACCAATGTGGGCGTTACAATTTGACGCAGTATGCACCTTGCTATTAGATGCCTGTGGGCGGGAGCTACGAGACCCTGCATCGGTCTACAGGTCACGGGAAGGCCGGGGTGCCTTGTGGCAGGCAAGCGCGCAACGCCTGTTCGCGGAAGTGGTTGGTCGCGGTTGTGTTTGTGCGCGGTTCGGTCCTGGTGCGCTTTGGTCTTGGCGCGGAAAGGTCGGCCCCCGTGGGGGTCAATCGGAAAAACACCTATTTTTTTTTGCCTTAGTACCATTTCAGGAATGATAAGATTAAATGATCTACTACATTTAGAATTGAGGGACTGGTATAGTAGGGGGGTAGCAATTTTTTTTCCATGACACCCTCCGGTAACTGTCTATCTCATTTCTCCTGTCTTCACTCTTTCCCTCTCCCCTTCCTTCAATCATGCTCTCTCTCCCTCCCTCTCTCCTTTATTTTGTATTTCCTGATTAAATTCTGATTAGAATAAACTTAAATCCTCATTATTTCTGTTTTCAAATAGATTCCCAGTGTTAAATATTGCAAGTCTAACATTCAAAATAATGAAGATATTGTTCCATTTTTCTTGGGATATACCCAGAGAAAGAACAGGAGGGGAGAGAGAAGAGTGGAGAGGCAAAAGAAAGAATGGAAATTACAGACCTAACCTGCTCTATGCCAAGTGCCGAAGGCACTTATTTAACGAAAAAACTCACTCCATGGCTACACTCATAGTATCCCTTATTGTAATCATGAGGAAAAGGGGGATTGAGAAGGGAAGGGGGGAAACTAATTACAGCTGGAGCGAGGGGGAGGGAGATAAAACATGACTCAGCATTTCCACCAAAATTATAGCCATTCACAATAGTTCAGTACTTGCATTATAGTTGATAGTTTCTGTTTGGGCATGAAATCCTCCCTACCGTCTTAGACCCGTCAATTTTGTAATTAGATAAATACAAGTACCATCAACAAAACAGATTCAGTACTTGATCTTACCCGAAACGCTTTATTTGGGAAAATGTTATTCAGTTTTTTTAACAGACAGTTAAACTCTCACAACAATTTAAATATATTTGTGGTTTTCGTTATGGCCTGACTTAGTTGACAATTCTTTCAGAGCAGAGGACATACTAGATAACAATTCAGCCAATTATTTTAAATATTAAGAAAAGAAAAAAGAAAAATTTAAAAAATAGGAAATAAATGGTGATGAAGATACCTGTCAATTATTCATGATTTACAGCTATTTAGTGAGAGTCATTAAATATATTGGATCCTGTGATTCATTATTCCGTACGTATACTTCTACAATATCCAACAACAATACAAGGTTTCAACACCCTTTAGGAGAATTTAAACCATCCATATAAAGAAGAGATAATATAATATAACAAGCAATCGTTTTGCAGAGGCAATATCAGTAACATTAATACCTATATCAATATCAATATCACTATCAATAGTGGAGGCAGCAGCAACCCACAGTCAGAACTTAACAACAACACCACTCTTATTTCAGCATGACATTTGGAGCAATTACATCTCAAGGAAATATTTTTTAATTGTGCAACTAAAAAGCCTGGGATCGGATATGTTTCTAATTCTATCAGGCAATTCGTTCCAATACGACAACATCTTTAACTTAGACATTTCACATCTTTATCAATGACAGGTATAAATGGTTCTAAAATAGGGGCCATCGTCTGCCTCGTATTTCTATCATGAACCTTACCAACCTTTTTAACATGAATCTCCTTGTGTGCCAATTTACATGAATTACATTTTATTCTCTTATTAATCGGCATCCCCCTACACTTTGGCCTCTGCTTACAAAAAGTACTGCTGTAATTTTTGCAAAATCAAAGCTCTTGTCTATCTTTGACTATAGTATTTTTTGGTTTACCCCCTTAACTATTAATCAACATGACAAGTTACAAACCTTATAAAACAGTCCTCAGAGTAGCACTTTAATGTTATTACTTCAAGCCAAATGTTGAATTATATACTCAGTACTTTTTGTAAGCAGAGGCCTAATTTTTGTATATACCATATGTTTGTTGTTTACCTGGCTAATCAACCTGTTGAATTGGGAACCCATGGTTAAGGTTGAATCCAACGATATTCCCAAGCATTTTTTTTTTAAAACATATTTTATTACAGAAGACAATTCCAACAAGTTGGTATGTTTCATGCTCCCGAAACATTAATAGGAGAAATACAAGAAAAAAAAATACAAGAAATTTGTACTACCATATTAAGCTACGATCTACATAGATTATTTTTGGATTTTTTACCACTGCACATTAAAACAGAATATAGTTCAATATCACATGAACTATATTTTGAACTATACAGGCAAGCTACCCATTCAAGGAGGATTTCAAATAGATCTTTAGTTAGACCATGCCAACATCTTTATATCGTTCGGAAGCTTGTTCCAAGTTGTTGGTCCCAGAAATTGCGGTGATTTAGCAAATTTCTCATGTAAGGCATTATTACATAGGAGATTAGGACCTTCGGCAAGTCTAGTATTTCTAGGCATCTCTTTCAAGTAACTCTGATCCTTAGTTCAATTAAACACCAGTCCCAACAAGGCGATATTAACCCTCACTTCTATATCTGTGATATTTAACAATCTTTTTATTTCTGCGGTTGACTGAATACTATTTGTGAAAACCATTTGTATAGCCCTATTGAGAGTAGTCTGAACCTTTTTCACAACGATATTATTTGCCAAGCTAAACATATTCATTAACTTGTTCAATTTGTTAGTTTGCAAAACTTACATTGATAATTTTATTTTTAATCTTATTTTTGGGTCCAGATAACATAACTTTGGTATTTGTTATATTAATTATGAAGCCTATTACTTGTACTCCAGTTATACAATTTCTCGGAAGCTATATATAATATAGTATCATCTGCATATTGAATAACCTCTGATGTCAAATTTACATGCATTAAGTCATTAACATAGATCATTATTTACAACAAAGACCCTAATATAGATCCTTGTGGGATTACATAATTAAGTAACTTATTATCTGATTCGAATCAATCACAAACAACTTTTTGTGTCATATTGCACAGATATGATTGATACTAGCTAATTGATTGTTCAGATACACCACAGTCAGCAAACTTTTTTAACAATATTGAATGAGAGATGGTATCAAATGACTTGCTGTAGTCGATAAAACAAGTAATAATGAACATTTTCTTATTAAAAACATTAATCAAGTCAGATGTAAATTCAGTCAGAGCTTTGGTTGTAGAATGAGCCGTTTGAAAACCAAATTGTTTCTTATTGTCATTATCATAATCTATATATTTAAATTGATGTTACCATGAATTTGTTACCATGAATCTGCGTTAATTATTACCCACATTTCGGAGAAATGATCGGACCTTCTGCAGTGATCTGTAGCAAGTCTGCCACTTGTCATTAACATGGGAGCTTCGCAAAATATAAACGAACAACTTTGGAACTTTCCTGTTCAGTTTTGGCTGTGGAATATCAAATCTTGTGTTTTCCTGTCATCAAAGCTAGTAGGAACACTTTATTCTACAACTGCCATAGATTTTGAGGAATGCAATCATATACATAGTCCTCCACTGTAGGCTAGGCCTACTTAAAGGCCTATTTTGAAGCTGTATATTTATTATTTCAAGAGAAATTAGGTTGAATGATCGGTGGCGCATCAATATACAATTTGACTGCCGGTGATCAGGCTTAGCTGCCGGACCTGTTTGTGTGTACCGGTCAAGGGCGTGGTAATTTTCATGTTTTCACCCACCTTGACAAAGTGGGTGATAGATTGCTGAAGCTGTGTAATAAGTGTTTTTATCAATCACTAATGTAAACAACAGTTTCTTAGGGTGCTGATATTGTCAGAAAGATGAATGGGTTATAAGAAGTTGACTTGGTAAGTAGCTCGGAGACAAACAAATGCAAAATTTAACTTAGGCTGACCCATTTTGATAGTTGGAAAAACATGTGCATCTCAGTTTGGAAGAAATGCGGAAACAGCTTCATAAAAAAGCATGCTTTCAATAAACATCCACCATAATCATTATTGCTGTTTTGTCCCCAGTCTGTCAGGATAAAAGGGTTTCATAATAAATTTCCAACATATGATTCTTTTCTAATATAGACCAACACATAATCAACATGACTTGTGGATGTAAGGGGATACTTTCTTGGATTTGGGATTTTCTTTCTCTCACAGAGATAGCCACATAGCCATTTTTCTTACCCCAGAGTCAGTTGCACATTTTCATATACTACTTACTATATAGTGTCTGAGTACTGGCCAGTAGACTAGCACTGAGTCCCTTTGGCTATTCTCATAGACCAGAAATCCAGCCAGAGGGAAGTTGTGTAATGTCCGATCAATAACGTAAGTGACTGTGAACTTAAACTAGATCAATCAACACAAACACACAGGCACTATCGGACCTCACCAGCTGCTGAGTTTATTACTCAAACTAAAGCTCAGTGATGGCACCTGGAATCTACAAACACACCAACATTCCAGTCGGGTGGCTCATCCATACCATATGACAATTGTGCAATGAGGTATTCACATAGCAGGTAAAAGTACAATGTATCACACAAGAGTAAAAATATTTAAAAATACACCTCTATACACATAGGCGACCTCTGTTGGTCATTCACCCATGCAACCAAACACTTTCGGCTCCTAAAATACACAACCAAATCTATCGGCTTATTCGGCTCCAGGATCAAACTTAACTCGGATGGCTCCAAATAGTTGAGCTCAAGTACCACAATGCCTCTCCCTTCCTTTTGAAAGGAGTAGACAAGCAAGTTAGACACAAGACACAATAAAAAGGGGCTAATTGTAAAAGGTTGTCATACAAGCATAAGACATGAATATCGCACAGAGTGTAAAATTTAAATAGAAACATCAGGAATACAATATAAAAGGAATCCATACCAAACACATTTCCTCACAACGAATACATATCATTATGTTGGTATTGATAAAAGGTAAACAGAGTCAAGGAATCTACAGGTGGGTACATACCAGACTGATTGATGCACTTGTCACCTAGCTGTAGTGACAAGGCTAGATACACTACATCATATACCGACACTATTACAATTGTTCAACACAGTGTATAAAACATAGCCATGTATTTCTATGCTTATTTTTAGAAGATAGTTATTTTACTATAAAATGTCTACCAGAAAAAGTGCAAATTGTTTTCAAAAATGAAAGTATAATATTTAGATGAAGAGTTATATATGAAATGTTTTACTGTTTACTTTCATTAGAACCTGATTGATCCCATTTTCCAAATGAGATCATATCTCAAAATTCCTTTTTTGTGACCTGTGACTAATTTTCCTGCCACATGTCAGTCTTTTCATGGCAAATAAAGAATCTCATCCTATTTATCTTATCTTATCTATATGGGTCACTACCAGAATGAAGCAACTTTTAAATGCTACATTTGAATTGAATTGAATTGAGAAATATTTGTATTTGTCATAAAACAGTTACATGAATATGCAGAGATGATCAAATTTGGTATAATATGTATGTTCGAGTTTGTGAAATCTCAGTTCTTCCTAAAGTTACGCTTTAGAAAGAGATAAATTTCTAATCTATTTATGAGGAGTTTCTAGTAATAAAAATATAACATAACATATCGGATAAGTTGTTATATGACAATGTGACCCTTTGTACTCAGGGTAGCCATTTAAAAATCTAGTAAAATCTTAAATGTTATAAGACACATTACTCATACTTTGAATACTAAAAAAAAACTAGCCAGAAGGGAAGCCCCTAATATAGGAACAAAAGTATATAAGTGAGCATGCCAAGAAACACCAAGAGATGAATATAGAGGAATAGTCTGTCCAGTATGCTTGCAACATCCTTCCATTCCTCTTGTGAGGAATCCTCTACACTTGATTGCTTCATCTCTTTCAGCTCCTTCAGCTCTTTCAGAATGAGTCCCTCAGCATGACTCAGCTTTACAGCATCATTGCTGCTCCCATTGTTGTCCCCTGCATTGTCTATCGTCAAATCTTCAATCTTCTCTGAATTGTCTACATCAGGTTTCATGGTTTCTTTCCTTCCTCTGCACACAATTGTCCCAATGATTTTGAGGACAACCAGTTTGACCCAGGGAGGCAGCTTGGTGGTGGATTTTTTGTGGTGGAGGTAGAGAATGAAGACGGACAGGAAAACAGAGAGTCCGTTGATGGCCATCATAGTTGTAACAGTTGTCACTGAGAGAAAGAAAACATGGCCATTACTGGTCTGAAAGACCTTAGAGAGAACGGTAATTTATTATCATTGGATTTATATTGACTAAGTTTGATATCATAGTCCATATCTGAAGCAAAGGAATATGGGATTCAAAAAGTGTACAATTGGCCGATCTACATATTTACTAAATTCTGCTAATTTAGATTGAGAAATGGTCAATACTATGCATATCTGAGTATGGTATTGCTTTGATTCAAACAATCTTTTTGGTTGTGTTAAACTGAATTTTGAACATCATTATTGTCTCAAAGATGTGTTATTTGAGAGGTTTGCTAAAGACAAATGGTACATTTCTGGAGGTTTCAACCTAATAGGGGACATGTCCCAACTAAATTGTGTATATGAAATTAAGGGTTATTGAATCAAAAGTGAAAAGTAATTTGGGACATTTATTTACTATCCATGTCAAGGATATGGAAATATTGTTACCTTACTTAAGCACTTTTATCAATTAAGTAACTGAAAGGTCAGTAAGATGTTGCTTTCAATTTCAATCATATCTGCATTCTGAAATATGAGCCACTTACACATTATTGGAGTTTCCTGAGAGCTCTTTGGCAGATTGTTCACAAGCACAAGTTGGAACACAGAGAAGCCCAGCATGACCGTCAGTCCAAGTGATATCTTCTCCCCTGAATCAGGCGGTAGGGCAAAAACAAGTGTACCAGAGGAAGAAAGCAGGAACATTGGGATGAGCAAACTACTGATGTAGTTCTCATATCTCCTCTCCAATATGAATGTTGCATTTATCCTGTCCATTGTTTTAAACTTTGCTTTCCCCCAATAATATGTTTCTTCATGTTGAGTGAGAGAAGTTTCTTTAAGGATCCATTCACTGCTCTCAACGTATGTTGATGTATCTACCTGGTTGCCGTAAATAGTTAGGTTTGCTTTCTCTGCAGAATCCATAAAACTGCCGATTATCAAGCTACAGTTCTGTGTGTCAAATGGGAAGAAGCGAGTTTTTATATTACATGATACAACAAACTTCCCTCCTGGTGCCCAGAATATGTATCCGCTTGATTCCAGAGTCAGTTTGTATTCACTTTTCCATTGTCCTTTCCTCATATCTCCATTTGCACTAAAAATAATTAAACATTAAAATAAGACTTTCACTATGAATGACTTGAGCAATTATCTGTCCTCTAAAGAAACATAGACAAAGAGCTTGTAATCATCCCAAAACAGGTTATATGACAAAGAGGTTATAAGATTTGGTACAACTAGGTCTGTCATAATACCTCAGAATGAAGCCTTATTTCATATGTTTGAAACTAACTCACTAAATTAAACTAACAGAATTGATGAGTTAAATGGTTCTAAATAATAAGTGTAAAGTGGCCCTGGTGGTCCAGTCTAGGACTGTTACCTGCTGAGTTTGTGCCTGCCTCAATAGCTTGGTCAGTAGAACCTTGGAACATAGATTCGAAGTTCTGGGGTTTTGTCCCCTGCCAAGGCATGGTTTTTTTTCTATAGTGGAATTAGTTAATGCATAATTCACTTAAATGATTTGATTGTTACAAGTTGGTTAGAGTATAAAAAGTTGTTTAATGGGCCATGACCTGTTCAGGACAGCAAAGTCTGGAGTCCACACGTTGGCTGCAGGAATGGTCAGTTCTGAGATCCCATACTCGGTGGCATTCCATGTAAGGAATTGATCTTGCCAGGACTAGAAGTAGAAATTTCATGCAGTAATCCTCCAGGTATATGAACTGTTGTTTGAGAACAAGTCACAACATTCATCTTTCTCAAGTTGATTTATTCACAAGATATCTTTGGTGGAATGTTGGCATATTTTGGTATATTTTAGTATATATATATGTTGGTATATTTTGGTATATTTTGGTATATTTTGGTATATCACTGGCATAGATCTGCACAGTGCAGTGCTGCACTCTAATGTGCTGAGTTAACATTCTAATATGCTGTATAGTTTTGCACTCTCAAGTGCTGCACTGTGTTGTACAGCATGGTGAAGCTTTGTTGCACAGCACATTGAAGTGCTGCACTAAACAATGCTGAACATTGGTGCGTAAAAAATGTGTTCACTAAAATTGAACTTGCTGAACAGTCCTGCACTGAATAGCAATGCACATTGCTGAGTGTGCAGCATACTGTTAGAAACCGGGGAATACAGTGCTGGACATTGAGGATCACAAGGCTCAGATTTTCAGAAAATGTACAATTGGCAACTCTACACAATAAGTAAATTCTGCTAAATCAAGCTGCATTTCGGTCAATCATAGATAAATTCAAGTATGTTCAGCATTGCATTGATTCTAGGAATCTGTTTGGTTAGGTTGAACTGTATTTTAAAATTTTTTTTCATCTGAAATTTGGGTCATTTTAGAGAATTTGTGTAAGTACATTTTCTGAAACTTTGACCCACAAGCAGCATCATGCTGTAGGAACAGTAGCATAATTAGTTCAACACACCTATGGTTGCCACCATTTCTCCAGCGAGATCTCATGAGATCTCTTCATGTTTGAAACCTTGTTTCTACATCTTAAAATTCTTCACTCATTGTGCATTTGATTGAAATATTGTGAGACCTAATTTGGGTTTCCTTCCTAAACTTTATTTTTTTCACAAATTTCATATTTTGTTTTCTTTATAGACATATATATTTCATACTTTTTTCAACCATTTTAAAAGAAATGTTTACTGACTATTATGGGCTTCTGTAGTACTTGCAGTATTGGGAAAAGTACACCATTAAGTAACAGTTGATATGTAAAGGTAAGTCTGCTGATTAGAATGTATGTAAATTGAAAACTTACAAAACTAATAGAAGCAACGATACTCAACGTCTGGTCCACGCTGTTCTGCAATAATGGATAACACACATATTTAACAGCCTGCATACTTCATACATAATGGACTTAAGGGCAACTATTCATGCCAATGTTATATATGTTTTATTAGATGTCATACATATATGGCCAATTCCACCAATTTGACAACATTTGGCCCCCAACCGTGGAAAGTGATGAATTGGGCTTAAATCAAATTAATTACGATTAATTTGATATTTTTTTTTGATTAGATGGTTCTACCAACCTGCGGAACCACATTTTTGGCATTTTAGTCCATTTTTTTTTTTTTTTTTATTTCAAAATCCCATTTTGGGGGCAAAAATCATTTTTTTAAACTGCCATTAGTCCGTGGAATTGCTGAATTTCTAAATAATCATCAAAATTGAACATCTTTTTTTATATGTTGTGATAGTAGGTTACATGAACATGATCTGTGTAAAAAAAAATGCAAAAAAAATATTTTTTCGCCAAAAGCCATCAAAAACCCATTTTTTTTTGTGTGGGGCACCCCCCATGTCATGTGCCGTCACGCTGTGTGCCTAAGGTGGAATAAAAAAAAATAAAAAATATATATTCATCAAATTATGATGAATAATGATAACATGCCTGGGATTATATATGTATAGAACATCAAATCTATTTATTTGAGTTTTTCTTGGATCGTAGCAGAGAAATAACATGGTGGCACAAGGTGGTGGGTACCCTAGCTCCTGTTGTGTGCCGTCACGCCTATTTTAGGGGTTTTAGAGCCTTAAAGGGACAACTTCAATAATAAGCTTTAAATTTGACATTAAAATTTTATTATTGTCTTTGCTTGGTACCAATCTATGTAGATTGAAATTCATGATTTCCGAGTTGTTTTTACATGATTTTTAAGGCAAAATGCTTTAAAAATGTGCTGTCACCTTGTGTCGTGTGCCGTCACGCCTGCCGTTGCGTGCCGTCACGCCTGCTGTCACATAATATCAAAAATTATATCTCTATCATATATACATAATATTAGAACGTTTATCCTTGAAGATTTTGCCTCTAAATACTTAAACAGAACAGGAATATTAAATACAAGTTTTCGAATCAACATAAAAAGGTAAACAACGGTAATAAATGATATATGTTCTAAATATAATGAGTAATATAATGTGTATGGGCAGAGGGTCAATGACCTGTCACCCTTACCGCTGCCATTATGATTACCATTACTAAAAGGTTATTTGGCTGCAACTTTTCTTCTAGTTAGAATATTTTCACAAAATAAAAAGTGTTATGACCCTTATGTCGAGGCCTATCAAGTACAAATGATTTCAATACATTAGGTGCATATTTGCTTTATTTATTTCTAATTTAAATCCTTATTTATGTAGAAATAAGTACCATTATTTGTCATGCTATTTTGGGCATATTTTTCATATTTGGGATCTATTTTTCGACCCCCCTGTAAAAATATTATTAATAATCAGAATGGTTCCAAACTTAACAGTTTAATGCGCATATATATAAGGTTGATAGAAAATAACAAATCAACTGATGAATGTAAACATTTTTTTTTGGTACTCAGGGGGTGTCTAGGGGCCCAAATGTTGTCAAATTGGTGGAAATGGCCATATGAGCAATTCCACCAATTGGTCGTCATTTGGCCATCCAGGTCTGGGAATTCTTAATTTTTTAGAATTGCTTCAATTGATCTATTCTTTTTTGTATATAAACTACACATATTGCTGATATTATAGACGAAATTGGGAATGTTAATGATGAATATTGTAGTCAGGACAGCTTGATAGAGTCTGTGATTAGAACTCTGCCCGTTGGGCATGATGTGCAATGCTGTGTGCAATATACCTGCAATGTAACCGCAATAGTCTGCAATGCAAAATCTGTTGCACATGTATTGCGGATCCATTGCAGACATGAGAAAAAATGACTGCAAAATTATTTGCAAAATCTTTTGCACTTTTTTTATTTTTGGAGAAAATAAGGACTGAAAGAATGATATATGATTCATACTCTTAAGTTCCTTTTGGTTGATATAAAAATCAATATCCGACCTGCTTGTATCAATGCCCAAGACACAATACTGCAAAATATCTGTATATTTTGAGTGCAGGTTTTGCGCAATTATCTTTGCTGATTCATTGCACTATAATAGACACTATTACATCAACCTGAGAAGTAAATTACTTCAAAATAATTTGCGAATCTTTTGCACCTTTTAACACACTGTCCTGTTTTCTTCTGAAGGGAAAATAACTGCAAAATATCTGCATAATTTGAGCGCAACTTTTGCGTTTTGATCTTTGCTGTTTTATTGCCCTATATATCATAGGGGAAAGATGGCACCACAAGGAAAAGTAGCATAGTTCTAATATTGTGACTAGAATTGATTCATACTTATTAGACTGAGAGAAGTTTAACATTAATGGTTGCATAACTTGGGTGTGATATTACTTATCAGTTACAAAACATCATTAAAACATGCAGATTCCGGCCAACAATTGTCACACAAACATATACCTAGCTTTGAGAGTATTCATTTTATTTAGAAATAACATATTCATATATTAAATAGTTGAAATCTATCTGCCCATATAAGAGTCGTAATTTACCAAATCTAAGACTAGTTATTCTCCCTGTAAGGGAT
Organism: Sthenelais limicola; assembly: GCA_942159475.1. Taxonomy (NCBI): domain Eukaryota; kingdom Metazoa; phylum Annelida; class Polychaeta; order Phyllodocida; family Sigalionidae; genus Sthenelais; species Sthenelais limicola. The sequence continues at coordinate 5,987,910 of OW804099.1, read as the reverse complement.
TTAAAGATCTGTCATAAGATACCATCAGTTATCCGACCTGGGAAAGTCCCCACTACCCCTTAAGCCCCTGAACAAACAATTAAACCCTGTAAGGCGGAAGTACAAGCAACAGCCATCCCGTATACACACGGCCTAGAAACACAGGATTCGTGGTTTTTGGCGGGAATTATTGGCGTTGATACATCAGATGAAATCTTGCAGTCACAGAGGGTAGGTGTTGGTATATACTGCATGTATCGTATATATATAGAAGCATACTTAGTAAGTTGTTAATTTTTGTAAAGTCTGTGCCATTGAGATTCATTTGATTAATTGTGAACATCATATTTTCTTTATACATGCATTTTCCACCTTGATATTCAAAGAGTTTGAAATTTACATTTAATTCAGAGACTGTTCATATTCAAATGAACATCCATTGATATATTTCCATTTATTCTCTCCTTAATTTAGGTTTCGGTGCTGGCAGATCTAGGATGGGCAGGATTTATCTGAAAATAACGAATGAACTGCTTCCTACAGATTTAAGAGGAAGAACCAATATCAAGAACTATTCGAAAATACAAAGATTTCTCTGGCAATATTAGGTAATCATATTCTTTCCCTCTCTCTCTATCACCCAACACCCTCCCCCTCTGGTCACAGACTAAAGGCCATCAGGTGATTGTTATTAAGCAAAACGTCGATGTGTGGAAAATTGTCCACACGGTCACCAGATTGCCGTGGAATGCCGTGGAAAGCCATGTATATTTCATGTACATTTCGCTTAAACTACAATAACAAATACCAAGATTAGTTCATTTCAATATACCGTACAATGAATATAATCAATGTGCGGCAGGCGCACAACCTTACAACCTCATATGTTATGATACGATGGTATGTTCCCATTACCACAATCTACTACGTTGGTTTTTCTGATCGTGCAATTGCCGTACACCAAGTCGGCCGTTGTAATATGAATGGGCGTTAATACTACTACTAAAGTAATTCCTTAGATAATATAAAATATCACCAACTGAAAATGTCAATTTTATATGTTCTGTTTTCTTATTTCAGGTGCAGTCTAGTCGTTTATGGCAGAGCCTGCATCACAGGCTTCACTTCACTGTGACAAACATGATCATGAAAAAGCATCCTCCAACAGCAGGTTTTGATGAAAAAATGATGAAACAATGAAGATGATTAGATACTCAATAAAGATGAATTAATAAAAGATATATGGCCCCCATGCCCAACCAGATAACCAGATTTTCAGCGCAAAGAATGTGCATACATATATGCCATAGAGCTGCGCTAAAAATTCGCAATAAATGGGCAATATATATGCCAAGAATAAGTGTATATGTATATAATTCATGCGCTAAAGATTCGCAATAAAAACGTGTCATATATACGCAAAATGTGTGCGCAATTTATGCGTATTTAACTGCAATTAAAATTGCGCAAAAAATGTAAACTCTTATCTCAGAACTATTACACATCTTTTGCACACATATTTTTGCACATATTTTGCGCCTGTATTGCGCACTAATGCCCATCGGGTGGTGATAGGGACACTGAAGATTGGTACATATTTGTACATAAATAAGGATTTAAATTAAAAATAAATAAAACAAATATGCACATAATGGGTTAAACTATTTTGTACTTGATAGGTCTGGACATAAGGATGATAATACTTTTTACTTTGTGAAAATATTCCAATTAGGAGGAAAGTTATAGTCAAATAACCATTCCAGTATAATGGTAATGATAATGGCAGCTACAACGGTGACAGTTCATTGACCCTGTTCCCATATACAGACAGATATTATATTCAGAATGTGTATACAGAAATATAACATTGATTGCCCCTTGTTCTCCTTTTAATTTGACTTGAATACTTGTATTGGTATTTTTATGAAGGTAAATGCAGGTTCTGTTTAAATATTTAGAAGCGAAATTCTTAGAGTTAAAGGTTCTCTTTATTATGTCCCAACAACACATGTCAGTGCCATTGTCAGTGTCAGCGTCAGTGTCAGCGTCACGTGTGGAATACACACGTGACGCTGACACATTTTCCACCCTACCTTCTGATTAAGTAGATTCTGGGTGGATTCATGGTTTTTGAAATGAAGTATGTGTGGTATCTCGTCTATATGGATATTATTAATTATCAATCCCTAATATTTATTAAATGCAGTAGAGTAATAACCCTCACGTGACGCTGACATCAGAGCTGACCAACTCTTCCTTTATTACCTAGTATACCAAAATATGAACAGATATCTGAACTGATTTATTCTTAATATTTCAAACCCATGTAGAACTAACAAAATTAGTATGCATTGTCCATCCCTGGATATTACATTTTTTCAAACCCTGGATTTTATTTTCCACACGTGACGCTGACATTTAGACTTCCCAACATATTTTTACTTTTTTATTATACCAAAAAGCCATTAAAAACAAATAAAATACATGTAATATAGTAGCTAGGGTCAAGGCGCAATGGTAAAATAAGTTTAAACTATGTTTGAGTAAACATTTTTATTTATTTCCAGCATTTTAATGGGTCTCTCCTAATTTTTCTTCATTTATAAGGCCTTAAAATCCATTTTTTTGACCCCCATGCATAAATTCTTAGGAAAATCTATGTAAATATGGGGTATTTCTGATGTATTTCGGGTGGGCGGATAGGATAAAACTATTGAAAACTGTCTCCAATCGGTTTTTTTTCATTCAAATACACAAAATACGATTTTAGGGTCAAATCACGACCAAATGGTGGATTTGCTCATATGTACTATATGGATATGTGGGAGTATATGTGGCGGAACCTGATTCCTTCCCGCCAGTGCCTCCTCACCTGACTGTTCTACGCATTCCTCACACAAACTTTGAACTCACCACACAGCCATTTCTTTTGGTTCGGACCCGACGCTATTCAATATGCCTTCATGTACAGGCTGCGAACATTATCATGCTAGGCCATGTGGAATTACTGTCTGCAGGTACTACTTGGCTGCAATTAAGCAATGTAGAGAGAAAGGTGAGGAATCAACAAATTTCTCTTTGTACCTGGAGGATGTGTCCGCCGAAGATTACGAACAGGCGCCGCTGGCGCAAGACAAAGGTGCTTCAGGTGGACCAACCTCTGTTAACGATGTCTTGGCTCAGATTCTGGCTCGTTTGGACAACATTGAGCAGTCAGGTCACAATATTCCGCAACAAAACCAACAGCAACAGCAGCAACAGCATCATGTAATCCAACCTTCTTGTGCCGATCTTACGGTGCTGACTGATTTCATATCTCAGCTGTCTCTCATGGTGGGTCAGTCACTTCCACCGAAGAAAGGTAGGGAACTCAGGCCAGAATATTTTGCCCATGTAGTTGCAAAAAATGTATTGCTTAAGGATATGGATCACCGTAAATTATCCGAAAGCCTTGTTCATGGAATGATATGTGTATATGAGGGCCTCCTTGCTTCTGGTGGGGACGCCATTGGATATTCATCCCATTTGAAGTTTGTTTCACACCAGCTAAGTGAGAATATAGTTTCAGTCAACGCATGCATTTTGTATGATCATCATATCGTAGATGGGGTAATCCATGGTATCAGGTCCTTCTCCCAGCCTAGCAGCATTGATATAGGAATGTTCTTCCATGGTGGTAATGTCGGTATTGAACATATAAACAAGGGGAAACCGTCAAACGTAAAGCAAAACCGGCGTGGCGGCCATAGAAGCTTTGGTCGTGGTGCGGCCAGAAGTGACAGCAGACTTCAGGATGATTCGGCAACTGTCAGCCCCGTTCCCGACGACTGGCCTAATGATATCTGTTTCAATTATAACATGAGAACATGCTTTGGGAAGTGTACAAGATTGCATGTATGTAGAGATTGTCGTTACCGAAATTGCCGAGTTTCAGATAAACATTCAGAAAAAAACGACTAGCTCGCGCGTTCTCATCCCCCAGCGAGAGTTCGCGCAAGACTTCTATACAAAATGGCGAACATGACAGCTGAAATCTGGACAAAAAGCTTCCCAGTTCACCTGTTTCTGCTAATATACAGGTATTTGATGACATTATGCTTGATTCTGTTGATTATATTGTTTCTACTAACTCATCGGGGCAGGTTGCTGACGTTTTCACTCTGCCCGGCAATTTTCATCGCCCAGAATACGACTCTCGTCGCACAGAACTCGACTGTTTTCACGATGTTGAACGTTATGCGGCCGACCCATACACGCCTATGCTCACTCATACAAGCCTACCCACGCCATATACGCCTATGCACGACCCAAATGGGCCTACTTTGGAGCTTACTATGTGGCCTACCCTTGACACCCTTGCCCTTGACGTCAAAGAAGGAGTTTGTTCTGCTCCTACAGGCCGTTACATGCCAGTTATAACTGATTATAACTATGATTTCAACCGGGATATCTCCTCACGCATCAACGATCGTCAGTCACTTGGAGGTTTTCCTACTCAAATGAAACCTGCTTGTTGGTTCAGGGAGCTACGATATGAGAATGACCCCTACTTGCATTCGTTTCTGTCTACTGGCATCATAAATGGCTTCAATATTATTAACACTGATTCACAGGTGGTTCCTTACCATTGTGAAAATTATACTTCTGTAACTTCCGGTGAAGCAGCTGCCTTTGTGAGTGCCCTGATTAGGTCAGAGCTCAACGAGTGTAAATATGTTAATTCTGCCTCCAGGCCCATTTGTGTTCAAGCTTTGGGGGCAGTGCCCAGGCATGATGGGGGCTTTCGCCCCATCACAGACTGTAAAAGGCCAGTGGGAATCTCTATTAATTCCCATATGAGCGATACTGCACTTCCTTTTTCCTTCAACTCTGTGGATGATGTTTGTAATGTGTTGGAGGAAGGAGACTACATGGCTACACTAGATATAGCTGCAGCTAATCGCTCGATTTCTGTGAACCCTTCCCAGTGGACATATCAGGGGATCCAGTGGAACATTGATGGAGTTCCTTGTTTTTTTAGCGATACCAGGCTCTGCTTTGGTCTTTGCTCAGCTCCATATATATTTAATACCATCACCGATTTCGTCGTGAGATGCATGAATAGAAGAGGTTATTCTAGGGTCTTCAATTACCTCGATGACTTTGTGGTGCATGGAGGATCATACCAAGAGTGTTTAGACGGTCAGCTTGCCCTCATTCGCTTGTTAGCGGACCTAGGATTCTTCATTAAATGGTCCAAGTGCACCTTGCCTTCCACCAGATCCAGGTATCTTGGTATCATTATTGATTCTTGTAAAGGCACCCTGTCCTTGCCTGAGGACAAGTTCCAGAAGTTACAGGATGAGTTGCTATTTTTCAAGAATAGGAAGAAAGCTACCAAAAAGCAGCTCATGAAGCTTTGTGGTATCCTAGGGCACGCTGCTAGAGCTAGTCAGAGGAGGTAGGACCTTCAGCAGAAGGATTTTGGATCTCTTAAAGGGTCTTCCTGACAAGAAAGTCAGAATAAAACTCAACTCTGCCTTCATAAAAGATATGGCCTGGTGGCACGATTTCTCTTTATTGTTCAACGGCACTGTATATTATATGGTTACAGAGGTGAGTGGAACCACGCCCTGGATCACCTCAGATGCTAGTTTGCAAGGTTTTGGTGTGTATCACAGCTGGGATAATGACTGGCTCGCTGGGTTTTACAACTCTGATGACACCCTTGAGGATTTCGCGGCCTTCAATCCCGCTCATGGACATTGGCGCAATATTTGTGTTCTGGGAAGACATGCCAACAATATAAATGTTCTAGAGGCCGTACCAGTTTTGTTAGCGGCTCAGAGAACTTGTCATATGTGGTCTAATCAACATGTTGTTCTCTACAGTGACAATACTCAAGTGGTTAGCTTCATTAATTCTGGTACCAGCAGTAATGAGTATTGTATGGATATTCTTCGTAGGCTTTTCTGGCTGAGTGTTGCCTACAACTTCCAGATAACAGCTAGACACATACCGGGGGAAGCGAATTATCTTGCTGATCATTTGTCTTGTGTTAAACATCATGGTTGTGTGATTTCTCCAGCTACTTCTGCTTCATGTTGCAGCCCTGGACCAGCTGGATAGTGAGGTTGCTGTTGCGATTTCTTCTGCTACTGCAAAAAATACAACAACAGAGTTCTCAGTGGGCTTGTTTCTTCAGCTTCTGTCATCAGTTCAAGTTAAGTCCTCTACCTGCTACTTCTCATACCATAGTGAGATTTCTGGTCTACAAAGCTAGGTCAGTTAAATATGTGACTGTGAATAATTATCTGAGTGCCATCATCAGCCTTCATCGATATTATGGTTATGAGTCTTCTTTTAGAGACTCTTATCTTGTGAAAATGGTATTGGAAGGCCTGAAACGCAGTTTGGGTACTTCTGTGGAGCAAGTAATACCATTATCGCCTACTCAGCTTCTACAAATGTATGATTACATGGAGATGTCTGTGCCTAAGGAATCCGCGATGTGGGGGGCTATCGTTCTTTCATTTCGCACGCTTTTGAGGATGTCGAATTTGGTACCTGATTCGCTTGGAGAAGCGTCTTCTTTGCTTCACCTAGTTAGAAGGTATGATGTGACCTTTCATGACTGGGGTGTGATTCTGCTAATCAAGTCTTCAAAAACACTTAAGTACAGGGAGGAGGAGGTTAAAATCCCTGTTTGTTATGTGGCCAATTCCCCCTTGTGTGCAGCGGCATTGTTGAAAGATCACCTTGCACATAGTTCAGCCCCTGCTGATGCGCCTTTGTTTGTGGTGGATGGTGCACCCATCTGTTACAGGGAGGTGTTGGACTATCTTTGTGTGCTTTGTATCTTCTAAAATTGGTGTGAGTGCTGGCTCCGTGGGCTTTCATAGCCTTCGACGAAGTGGAGCCCAGTGGCTTTATAAGATTGGAGTACCCCTACCGGATATACAAGCCGCTGGGTGTTGGTCCAGCATGGCCGTGCTTTCATATTTAGTAGCACCTTTTGATAGAGAACGTGATGTGGACTCCCTAGTGGCTACGTCCTTAGCCGGATTGAAATGAGGGTCTTCTTTTGGGTCCTTGGAGGCTTCGGTCTCGAGACCTGCAATAGCCCATTTCTTATTTATCAGAAGTCAGATATATGTACTTTATGGATATATGGGAGTATATGTGGCGGAACCTGATTCCTTCCCGCCAGTACCTCGTCACCTGACTGTTCTATGCATTCCTCACACAAACTTTGAACTCGCCACACGGCCATTTCTTTTTTTTTTCTCTTGTTTCTTCTTTAATAAAAGGAGGCTTTGGTCTCGTGACCTGCAATACCCTGTTTCTTATTTATCAGAAGTCAGATATACATGTTTCATTCTCTTCCAACCCATCTAAAGATATTTGATCAAAGCTTTGGATGATTTTGTCCAGCTGATTTAGCTAAATGGTTTTAAAATGTCCTCATTATTATTTGGTGGAGAAAACCAAATCCTTTCCTGTTTTTACTTCAGTTATCATGATTCCCCAGCGGTAGTTTCTTCTTCACAACTAGAGTTCAAATTCTTGTACAAACAGATGTACCCACTATACACTTCAGCAGTGCATTATTGATAATGGGTCATGTTACTTAGAAATGTGTAATTGGCCTTCATAGACATTAAGGACATTTTTAGGTATCTCTGTATATTTGGTATTGTATTGATTCCCAATACCTATTCAGTTATACTTAATTGTTGATTGAACCAAACTTTTGTCTCAAATGTTGGTTATTTGAGAGGATTGGGGAAGATTTTACATTTTTACAGCGATATCACCGAAATACAGTTGTATTAGTGATAATATGAATAAATTTGGTAAAATTATTTAATTTGGAATAGCTGCGAATGCTGCTTATAATATCTGCCATGCCGGGACATGTGACTTGCATAGTTACGCTACATTTCAATATTGGAGTAACATGAAAATTCCGGTACAGAGCAAGCAGAATGAATAGAAATAAACTCATTTATTCATAGGATCTCTTTGTTGAAATGTTCTCATTCTTGGAGGGTCAGATATTGTCTAAACCATAATTACATGTACCAACTGTCAAGACTATAGATGACATACATCTAAGTGTTTTGAAGGTCATCTCAAGGAGTATATTTAGCCATGCAGAAAATATGGCTTCTAAAATCGTTATTGCAATTACCAGTAAATATAATCCATAGGGTTACTTTCGAAATGCAAGGTTTTATTTCTTATAATGTCCTGAATGTGGGAAATAGATTTTCATGACTAAAAGTTGTAAGCCACCAAATAAAAAATCGGAATATTCCAAAAGTGATTTTGAATAAACTATATTAATTTTTTTTTTGTGACTTTTTTGTGACTTTTTCCTGAAGCACATCACACATATAAGGAAGCATAGAGTGTGTAAGTGTCATGGCGGCGGGCGCGAATTAACGAAAATTAGTCGCGTAGTTGTACCGATGTGTGGACCGGAAGTAAACAATCTCCATAGAGTTAGCATTGGGGCGATAAATAATCACTCTTTACATCGCCCCTGTAAAAGTTTAAGGATTATGGAGGCTTTAGTTGAAATCGTATGCCTCTAGAGATGGATATATGTGAGTTAGAAGTCCTAAATCTATATGATCGTTGAAAGAACAGAGATTTAATATCGCGGTAACGTTGGGGCTATGGGACTTTTGCGCGACATGTCCACATGACGTCATGAAACTGCAACAGTAGCGTGACTCAAAAAATCGCCGCGGTGGACTACTTACGCGCCCTATTAAGGTAGCAAAGATGGATACTAACTATTTCTGTGACCTTGTATACAAAAAGACCAGTGTAAACAGCGACTGGCCTGTCCCAGTGAGTGACTGGGCGCACATCAACATAGTCCTGCATCAGCTCATTGTACAGCTTGTACTGGGGGTAATCTGCCAATGAATAGTAATGTTATCAATAGGTGAAAGGTCTCATCCCATTCAGGACTGTACCATCTCAGCTGCATTATCCTTGATGGCTAGGCATAGGGAACTTAACGTCAATAGGGGATTTGCATGTCACAACACACATCTTTGTTACAGTAGATGCTCGCACACATTCAGTTCAAATATGACATACCAATATGTTGCAATATTTATACAAAAGAACATTTTCACCAATATCATAGCTTGTGCGAATGATCAATATAAGGAAATGCATGATGGGAAATACTGTGGCTCTATGGAAACATGTATTTATATATAACACATGGATATTGACTTTGGGTCACCAACAAATATTTCATATTTCACAGGTCAGAAAACTGATATTTTCCATGTTTCATTCACATGATCTCCTTATATGAATATTCTCATTTGTTTGGCATCTAACACCTTAATCATATAAATTACATGTATTTAATTTCAAGACAGTGTAATAAATATATCTTTACATTGCTAAGGTTATGCATTTCATATATTAATCACTTAGCCCACAACATTGGCACAGTTTTACAACATCACAGCTATCAGAATAAGCATTGAAGATTACCCATTGATATCTGCTTTAATAATATTGTTACTTAACATAATTCATAGTAACTGAGGGTTTCAAAATATTGACTCTCTTATCCTGTCTCAAGAATGTATACCTCATATGGCATATCATCTGTTTTATATACTCACCAGGTTAATACTATTCATTACAGCATAATCAATGTCTAATCAAGTAATGAAGGAAGGTTATTTAACTCATCTGAAATCCTCAAATTTTAGAACTTCGATAATTTATTCATAATAAATCCTAAAAGGTCTATTTATTCATCTTATCTCCCACCTGTCCAACTGTACGACCCAAAGTGTCCAACAAAAATTGCTGAACACATGTGACACTTCTGTGGTACAAATTAATCTAATCTCTGGTAAAGTGCTACCAAAATGATTGCATAGTCTCTGAATGCTGGCTGAAACAAATACAAAAAGATTGAGAGAAAGATTAAATACATTTTACCTCTGCCTCTGGGTATAAATTGTGCTGAGAAACAACTTAAGATGAGGCAATTGAAGAGCGCCCAGGTGAGGGAAGTCATGGTGTATGTCCCTGATGTGATGTGTTCTGTGTATATGGGCTGCTATGAACTTTATAGCTGCTTTTCAATGTCCTAATTCCATGTTTAAGTACATTCTCAAGCTAATATTGGCATATAGATCATCATAGGGCATGTTACATGAGAATTCATTGATTTTGTTTCCATTAGTGTATGAGTAGGCCTATAGTCTGCTCTAAAAATCTTTTAGTAAATAACTGGAACCCATGCATATGCAAAACAAACATCATTATTAGTATTCCAAAGTCATCACTATACAAACAAAGTATTCTCCATGAAGCCAGAAAAACATGAATAGCTTTGCCCATGGACGCACATACATTTGGGCCCAAAAAATAATTCAGAAAATATCTAGACACATTGATGTCTAGCATAATAACTAAGAAACTTAAAGGTAAATACCAGTGTTCACTTAACAAATGAATGAGTCATGGAATTTTCTTTAAACTTTGGATTAAGAAAGAACATGGTTGGGGGAACCCAAAAAGCCCCCAAAAAACATATGTCATTGGATTAGTTTTCATTTCAGGGACCACTGAAATTTATTAGTGTTCACTATAGAAGTCTATGGAAAAACAGGTATTTTCTGCATTTTCCCCAATAGCATATGATTGAATCATATGATTTTCTTTTAAATCTGCATATACATTGCTGACATATTATTCTACCCTCCCAATTAAAAAAAATAAGGGGTCATTGAACTAAAAAAAAGTCATTCAGCTAAACTTGTATCACAATGAGCTTCCCCCATTGAAATCAATAGTGAAGGGAAGTAACTTCACTCATCCCTATAACACAAAATAATATGATAATATCCAGTTTTTTTGGCATTTTGTATTCCCCCAACCATGTTCTTTCTCAATACAAAGTTTAAACAAAATATATTGAATTCTATTGTTTCATGCATTAGTTCCTTGAATTCCCGCCTGCTGCAGTGCTGACAACGCTGGTATTTATCTTTAAATTCATACTATGAACATCTTTATGTACAGATAAGTACCCTTAGTTGACTGAAGTATGTATGTTTATGCAACTCAGGATCTTATATCCAAAGTAATCTGATTAGTTATTCAGTATAGTGTGAATTATCAATGGCAATTTGCCCAGAGATTCGGTGTTCTAGTATAAATGATGAAGTCAGAGAAGTTGGTTGGATGGTTGTCACAGGCCAGGCAGCAAGGTGTGTCCCACCCACTAATGAGTTTAGCACTCACTAATGAGTTTAGCTAAATAGGGCGGCCATTTCAGCTGGTATTCAACCCAAAAGAATACAATTCTTAGTAATAGCCTGCTTGGGGTGTAGGAAACCTTTCGTTTCTGTGTTGTCTGTTGTGGTTAGTAACACAAATAAACATAACAAAATTTCCACATTGTGCATTGGATATGTCTATGTATGTCATAGGTTATCCTAAGATGTATATTTAACTACTGAACCAGTGAAACCTTTCTCATGCCTAAACACAATTAGAAGTACTTATTAGATGTCTTCATGGTTACCATCATTGGAATCAGCTTAATCACATTTTTCCTGACATGATAGTATCTCAAAATCTTTTATTTTTGTCTCAATTAATACTCATTTTCCTGTGACAAATTATAAGTTATACCCAAATGTAGTTAACATTCAGGCAGAAGCAATGTTAAAGTATTGCAGGCTTCTAAAATTACTTCATTGATTTCATACAAACCCCAAAGGGAAACATTACTTTATATTGATCACTAAACTAACACAATGTCCATTAGCTAGAGTCAGTAGGAAGATCATTGGATACCATTACATGAATGAATCTATAGGACAAGTTTGTCACAGGAAGGTTCAAATTACTATATTAGGAATACCATGGTTAAAAGGTTAATGCTAGCATCAACAACACTGCTGCAGGTTGGAATTCAAGGAACTAATGCATGGAAGAATAGGAGTAACTTAATTTTTTTAAAACTTCATCTTGAGACAGAACATGGTTGGGTGAACACAAAAAACAAACAGGATGTTATCACATATTTTTTTTTAGAGATGACTGAAGATTAACTTCTATTCAAGATGGAGGTCAATGGGGGAATAGCATAAATTCTCAAAAACTTTTTTTTAGCTGAATGACCCTCTTTTTTTAAAATAATTTGTGGGTAGAAATATATGTCAGCTATGTATCTTCAGATTTGAAAGGAAATCGCATCATGATTCTGATATTCTTGAACAAATTGGAGAAAAAACCCCAATTCCTCATTGACTTCTGTAGTAAATGGTAATAAATTTCATTGGTCCCTGAAATAAAAACTAATCTAATGATGATTTTTATTGGCTTTTTAATTCTCCCAACCATCTTTCTAAATCCAAAGGTTAAAACAAATTTCATGAATCCTTCTTATTTGATAGAACCCTTGCGTTTACCTTCAATAATAATAATACAATTTTAGTCTATGACTAGCAGGTTACAGAATACAGGTAGTACATGTTAGGTCTGGACCTGGGCAACCCATGTATGCCTTGCTACAGAGGGTTGACCAGCTCATTTTGGCGGTTGACTAGGGGTTTGGTTGTGGGGCTAAGGTTGGGGGTTGGGTTACATTTATTTCATTTATTTATTTACGAGTCTCTTATCGAGTGAGAAACAGTTTTAGACTTTGTAGGTTTTATATAGAGGCAAGAAGTTGACTGTATAGATGCCATTCTACACAACTCACAGTTTCATTTGTAATACAATTTGTAATAAAATATGTAATGACAACTATATATGACATGTTCAAATATTTTATTTATTTCTTTTTTAAGTCCCTAGACACACGCAACACGGCATTCGAGAACCGGAAGTGTCCGATGCTTGCCGCATTAGTCGGAAACTGTATGACACCACGACGGCTGGCCAAGTGAAGTGGGCGGGGCTTAGCGGAGAAACAGCCAATCAGAGGTGCGTATTCGCTAATGTTTACGTTCAGCCAGCCGGCGTGTTTTCACAAGGTTCCGCTGCTTGCTATCCAAAGCATCGTTTTCAGTAAAATAGGTGTCTCGAGGTGTCTATAGCGTCAGGGAAGTTCTCGGGCTTCGCCCTCGAACTTCCCTGACGCTATAGACACCTTGAGCAGAAAAAACCTCGGAAATTATTCCTTAAATATATATAACTTTTATTTCCTAAGAAGAAGGTTTACAGTTTCTGCTATAAGCAGTTCTCCCAACCAATCCTGTGGAAATAATCATGAGCATACAACATAAACAGTGACAACTAGATTCATAGTACAGAGAATAGCTACTTAGGCACATAGCAGAAAAGACTGCTCCTCCCAGGTGTTTCACTTTACTGGGGTATTTTGAATAGCACATCAATGTGACAAGAACGATATACGCGACAAAGGTGATGATCTATCTTGACATAGTCATGGATAGGTATAGTACATTTTAAACAATAATAATACTCACTCATTGAGTGGTAAACAACACTCAACCAGGTTTATTCAATCCTTTTAACACCAGCTCTAGGTTGGGACATTATAGTTTCAATCAACATCATCCAATGACTGCTGTAGAGGTTTGGAGGAACGTTCTAAATCCCTGTCTACCCTTGCATTTAAATCCTCTAATTTCCATATTATTCCAGTAGTAGGGTATTTGATATATTAGGGACTTTCTTTTTTTTTCAGTACGAGGGGTAATAATATTTAATAGTCTTTTATCAACAGTATTTCTAAGTGATCAGAGTTTTAGTATCAAATTCCCTTCTTGCCTACTCATTGGATATGCTAAGTCTAATAAATTGCGTTTCTCTCCTCACTGAAAGTGGTGCAAGCCAAGGTCCCTTTGGATTTGATTCATG
>OW804099.1:5920862-5947376 GCA_942159475.1 Sthenelais limicola | reverse complement strand
AGGAAACCGATTAGCAAAGTAGGCGTCTAATCACTGACATACCATAATCTTATCTGATCTGAGGGTTTGGACCTAGGGTGTGAGTGACTGTCCCCTGTCGTCTGTCACTGCCCTTCTCCCCAACCACCAGCACCTCTTCAACAACAACCTCCGCCACCAACCAGCAGTGAATGTATCTGTTTCACTCAAACCCAGTCGTCTCATGTTTCATTAAGCAAGTCCAGTGTAGTTATTAATGCTAGCTACACTTGAATGTGGCACCCGCCCCACACTTAGCCATACATCACCTAAATAATATATCACCTAAACTATCAGCTCCTCTCCCTCATCATCTGTAGCATCTACAAGCAGGTACTAGTATGGGTTAGATGTTCAGAAAATGTACAATTGGCAGCTGTGCACATTTAGTAAACTCTGCAAAATTAAGCTGCAATGTGGTCAATTCGAGTAAATTCGACATTGCATTGAGTCTAGCAGTCAGTTTAGTTAGGTAAAACTGTTTTTAAACGTTATTTTCGTCTTAAATTTGGGTTATTTGAGAGGACTGGTGAAGGTGAATTGTACATTTTCTGAAAATCCGACCCATATATAGCTTATATCAAACACTGGCCTCAGACGAATGGTCGCATGTCAGGGGGAATATACACCACCATTGCTCACATATGCCTAATAGAGCACACTTTGGACAGCTGCATCTTAATCTTTACAGCAAATATCCATGATGAAATCCATTTTCTCCCGCACAAAGACCCCAGCAGTTTTTCTCTTTAACTGATGCTTTTCTCCTTTTATTTCTATAGAAGTTTGTCCACCAGTACTGCGCCACCTCAACTACCATCACCTTCTCCTGTTTCTCTCCCCCCCCCCCCCCCCCACCCCGTGCCCATGGGCTTTATTCTTTATTATAGTATATGTGGTGATAATAGCACCTCGCAGTTTAAACAAACAATGGATTATTTCTGGTATATTTAAACAGGAATTGATGTAACTTGTGGGTACAATTAAATATGTAAATATATTTCACAATGAAATATGTAAATATAATTAGTCGTCATTATACAACCTGAACCATTGATTTGGTAATTATTTCTGGAATGTATTTTCTTTTTTAAGTCTTAGGCCAAATAATATTTTGAGAACTTCAAAATGTGCCAGAAAAAAAACCCTGAAAAATTGTCTGGTTCAGAAAGCAGTGCAGTTTGTTCATTTGTTCAGTAGGTACTTTTTCTTCCACCTCCTTCACCAAACAGATTTCCTACCTGGCCTTTTATATCTAGGTATACATATATGGGTCAGATCCCCAGAAAATGTAAAATTGGCAGATCTACACATTTACTCAATTCTGCTATATTATACTAAAAAATGGTAAACACTTGGCATATCTGAGTATATTTGACATTGCCGTGATTGAAATGATCAGTTTGATTATGTTGAACTGTATTTTGAACCTCATTTTTGTCTTAAACTTAGGTTATTTGAGAGGATTGGTGAAGGCGAATTGTACATTTTCTGGCGATTTCCCCCATAGACATAGTGAGAATCAGTAGCACCACCCTCCTATATAGCAATAGCACCACCTCTGCCACCACTTTTATAGGACGACGACTGCCGCCGCCACCACCACCGTCTTTAGAGGCTTTATTTGTGTCATCCCAACAAGCCATGTCAACACAGTTTATGCTTCACTTGTCAGAGTTGGGCAGACGCCGCGAGACCCCCAGACGGTTGTCTTTGTGTGGCGGCCGTGGGAGAAGGAAGAAGGGGGGAGACGAGGGGACAGGGCGGACAGGGAAGGAGAGAAGAGAGGGGAGGAGGAAGAAGGGGGGAGACAAGGGGATAGGGCGGACAGGGAAGGAGAGAAGAGAGGGGAAAAGGAAGAAGGGGGAGACAAGGGGACAGGGAAGGAGAGAAGGGAGGGGAGACTCTCAGGGGGAGAAGGAAGAAGGGGGAGACGAGGGGACAGGGTGGACAGGGAAGGAAAGAAGAGAGGGGAGAAGGAAGGAGGGGGGAGACAAGGGGACAGGGTGGACAGGGAAGGAGAGAAGAGTGGGGAGACTCTCAGGGGGAGAAGAGGAGGATAGGAGAAGAGGGAAGATGGTTAAAGAGGGACAGGTGGGTAAGAGAGGGAGCAGACAGTGGAAAGGGAAAGAGAAGACGAGGGAGAAAAGGACAGAGTGACAGACAGAATGGAGGACAGAGATCCAACTGACACTGCCATACTAGCTATTTATCATGCCAGATATACAAAATATAAAATCTGGTTCTTTCCACAAATTCTGATATAAATACATCAAGTAACACCAAAATATTTGCTTAAAAGCCATGAATACCTCCCCTCTCGACTCTACCTCCTTCTTCCCTCTCCCCAAGCCCCCCCCCCCCTACTTTACCCCCCCCCCTCCCACTCCGCCTGCACCTTCCCCGACCCTTCAGACAGGAATGTCATCTAACTGAGGCATTCCAAGCAGCCAAGGTATCATCATAATGATCCGCCGGCGAGGAGGACACCTCTCCCTGCTCCTCCTCCTCACATGTTATATTATGGAAATAAAGAGATAGTAATCCTGGCGTGCAGCAGGTATATATATAGACATCCCTAGATAGCGGGTGTGGTGTTACCTGCAGGGCTAGAAGTCACACGGGCAAGGGCATCAATTGTGTCTCGTTATTAGGGCTATTGGGCTGAAGGGCAATGGGAACCAAAGAGACTCACGGCAAGGGAAGTGGGTGGGATGAGAGAGGAAGGGAGTGAGTAAGTAAGAGTAATCTTAATTAGAAATTGAACGTCGATTCAATTTTGTAAAAACATTTGATTTGATTTGATATCTTTTATTTCTAAGAAGAAATATGGTGATTGATGATTTTATGCAATTTTGGATGCAATAATAATAGACACTGTACGCTCTTTGGATGTATTACAGAAGCATAATGCCAAACCACCATTTTGTGCATATATGGACAAGTACGGAATTCCTATCTTAATAATGTGAGAGGGGGGAGAAAGGGGAGCAGGGATCGATGTACAGAAAGACTGGAGAGCAAAAGAAGGAGCGGGACATGGCAGAGAAACAGGCCAAAGAGAATAGAAGGACAAGGGAAGTAAAGGGCAAAAAGGTAAGCAACGAAAGGAAACAGTCTAGGCTTAAAGCCTCTCAGATAAGAATGGTATGTTAGTGATTGGACGCCTACTGCGCTAATGCCTTTCCCGCTCTGGAGTAGGCGTCCTGATGGGATTAGAATGACATTTTGGGGTTTGGAGCGAGAGGGTTTCCCTCAGTTTGAAGGGAATCCCTCAACTCTGAGCCTAGATGGGAGAGGACACTCGTGCGGAAGGACGACAAGGAGCAAGAGACAAAGGAAAACAGGAATGTATAAAAAGTCACGAAGCGGAAAGGAATTGAATCAAAAAGATTGAAGATAAAAAGTAAGAATACGAAGAGGGAAAGATCATAAGATGGAATTTTAAAGTTAAATTACAAACTGAGTGTTGTTACAATATTAAAAAAAAATCACCAAGTGTTTGTTTCATATTTCAGAGACTGGTCCAAATTAAAGTGATTGCTTCATTAAGATAATTAGGAGCAGACAGGGGATGAGAAAGATGTTGAAGTGAAATTAGGTATTCACTTTATGCTAACATACTTAGGCCTTGAATGAGCAATTAGGAGACAGCCTTGTCCTATTTCACATACTTTATGGCTACCATTTCCGCGGGGTGTTAGCTTCTACACTCTATTTGAGATCTACTTGGAGCGACTTGCCTTAGCGTTACCATTGGGCCGCTTTGATGTTTACTCTAAGTAGGTCTCTAACAGAGTGTAGCAGGGCTGGGTTTTTTCCACCCAAGATTGCTCCACTTTTTAATTCATGATTTCTAAAGGAGATTGAAGGCAACCTTGTCCAAAAATTAGGACAAATTATGACTTTTTAATTGGACAGGGCATTTCTTAAACTAAATGGTTCGTGATTTGAAGGCATGATTCTTCAAAATTATGATAGGAATGATTTTACAAACTGAAAATCGGATATTATTCCAGACTTCTTCCAAAAACCTTGATTACTTCTCCTAAGACAATAGCTCAAAGTTTAATGCAAATTTGTTCGTGCAAACAATATTGTCAAATGCATTAATGACAATTTCTTCAAATCTTTACGAGCACAAACCAGTAAGCAATTTCACAGAATTTACAACCACTGTATCAACCATCTACACATGACTATCTGAGTACAATTCTTGAATGAGTACAAACAAAACATTTCATATTAATACACATTAAATAATTATAAATACTAACGCAGAAAGGCAGACGCCTCAAACGACTGCGATCTAGTTCATAAGCCAATTTTGCTGGCCAGTGCAAAGAACCAAGTTGTCACAATTTATAGGCGACACATCCATGAAATGGGTTAGTCATACATTGTGACTGCGACTCCTGACTCAAGAAAAAGAATTTATTGAGATATATGTCGTATGCGGTGGCTTATTTCATTGCTTTATTATTGGCCTCGCCTTATATGTGGGGCGGTTGGATGAATGCACTTACTGTATTTTCACACACAGAGGAACACTTTATGTACACATAGATATACCTTATTCTCTCGGGGCATAGCAAGCTAGGTAATAGGGGGTGGGGTGGGGAGGGGACAGCTTTTGATAGGTAAATTAGGTGGCGCAGGTAAGGAAGGGGTAGGGGTGGGGGTGTCTCTATAGTCTTCAAAATACGTAGACAACCGCACTTCACGAAGTTTTAAAAAAATACGGAAGTTGTAAATTAAAGTAAGGTTTAGAACTCATTTAATTATATGGATTTTTTTTAAGCTATGCACGACCTATTGTACTATATTATTCAAAATATTTCAGAACAATATTTATGAAAGATCTGTGGTATTTTGGAATTGTGTGAATTGATCTGTAAGTATCCTGACTTAACACATTGTATGGTGAATCCCCGTCTTGATTTCTCTGAATCAATTGAGGATTTTGCTGAAACCACCATCAATCACCTGCGTTGTTGTTCTCAGTTCAAATTTAATGTCAGGAAATTTATGGATTTGGGGGATCACATACTAGAATGATTAAATTCTGCCTGGTACGCATAGGTACCAGGCGTGTCATTTATATGCCATTCATATGGAGTCGATGGGTAGATGTAGTATGTGTATATGTATATGTATGTCATGTATACTATATACATGTATGTGTGTATATTATATACATTTATGTATTAATGTAAACATGTATGTATGTTATTCGATGTAGTATGTATATATTACATACATGTATCTATTAATGTAAGTATCTATACATGCATGTATCTATATTATATACATGTATGTATTAATGTATGTAAATGTATGTATATGTTATACATGTATACAGGCATGTGTTAATGTATGTATGTCAGTACGTGTGTATGTGCAAGTTTGTATGTAAGCAAACATGCATACATGTGTGTATACATGTAAACATGCCATGTATTCTATAATGCATGCTGAATTATAATACATGTTCTGTGTTACAATGCCCCAGCACAGGCTATATATACCAGCTACATGATCCAACGCCAGATAGCCAAGACAAGCTACACTATAACTAGAGAGGTAGAGATGTATGGTGACATGTTGATGTGTGAGTGAGGGGGTGAGATGTAAAGTGACTGTAAGTAAGATGTGTGAATGACAGGGGACTTATCACACGCACTCATCATGTCATGCATGCATGTATCATCATACACCTAATCTACAACCCCTACCAGTCACAATTACACCTGCACTGTGACGCACAATAGATCAACCACACCTGACATTATTATCTATTAATCCCACAGTACTTGCTAGAGCATGGTATCATACACACCTATGCACTCTACACTCTACACTAGTCCTGTAACGTGGTCCTGGGTATGACCTTTTTCTCTGTCTCTCTCTCCCTTCTTCTCTATCTCTAGTTCCTGGGTATGATCATAAACTGTCTCCCTCTCAGCTCTCCCGCCCTTGATATAACTATCTTAATTGTGTTGATAAGGGCGTAAAGCAACCAATCCCACTCACTCACTCGTCCTGTAGGCAGCGGCGTGCCATAGGGTTAACCGTACTAGAGAGCTTTGATGTTTACTGCCTACAGGACGCGTATAGTGTTGGTCCAAAGAGACTAGAGGGAAGATCCGTTGGTTGGTCCAAACCCTCAGATATGTCAGCCTACTTCGGTAATCGGTTTCCTGGCCTAGGACTCGGCTTTTTAATGGGAATATATTGGGATTTTGCGGTCTTAATAGAATTATAAGGGCACTTGGCGGTTTGAGGCGAGAGGCTTTGAAGGGACTCTCTCAACCTTGGGCCTAGACTACGTACATTCTTAAAGATTTTATTTTGACTGGATGTAGAAGTTCCCTGTACGGGTTTCTTTCACTTGATCCAGTGTTTCGAGAGGAAAAACAATTAAATTACAGATTATGTACAATTCATAACGTTTGATGTTGGGTCATTGGTCATACAAGTACCACTTATATGAATTATATCCCCTTTATCATAATTAATCCATTTGAAAAAACATTTCGTGACATTCTTTTGTTTTTGTTGTGATTGCATTCATGATACCAATCTGATATTTGAAATGTTGATACAACAATTAAATGAGCTTCATTTCGAGAAACAGCATGTCCTTACCTATCACAACATAAAATACCACCAATTTGATGTTCCACTCAGGTGTTAGATCAAAAAGTGATTCGAATAAAATGTAAAGTATTATCAAAAAACACCTGAGATCATATCTTTAACCAAACTATGTCTTATCATAGAATCTATGGTCTTATATACCAACACTAAATAGCCAACAAATAATCAGGCCTTCTGTCTCGTACTTCGCTGAGATAAAACAGCAAGATTCGCCGCCACCAGTTTCTTTCAGCGCCAAATAATCATCTTGATTGGATCGCTAAATTTTTGCCTCAATTGTTGCGGTAAGAAATATGCTAAAAAGTCGACTGGGTTACATAGTACTAGGAAAGTGTCATTAATATGGGTAAAAACCAGCTACACACTCTAAATATACAGAACAAGCTGCTGCATATACAACGAAAGAGACAGTCTGGCATAAGCAGTCCAGGTTTAAACCCTCAGATCAGATTAAAATGGTATGTCAGTGATTGGACACCTACTTCGCTAATCGGTTTCTTGGACTAGGACTAGGCTAGGTATTGAAAATAAAGAGTCTTTGAAAATATAGTACTGAAAATGAGTGAGAGAGGAAGTTCTTTGTGATATGCCATATTTAATGTGTACACATGTGAACCACCGCGAGCCCTGCTATCTCAGAGTCAACCAATCCTATTGCAACATTTAATTCCTTCCGTATGTCGCCCGTTTTTTCAATTTTCTCAAGGGTGATGAGGTATCAGGTACGGGATGCATTGCACCTCGGGGCGCCCCCCCCCCCCCCGCCCGCCAGCTATACAGTAATCGCTCCCCTCCGTTTCCCCCAATTTCCTTCGAGAAATATGACCGTCTTCAATACAATGTGCTTACAAAAGGTGAACAAGAAGCATTATAAACAGTTTAAACAAACTGGTTGAAATAAACGCTAGATAATGATATGTGCTTTGCTAACAAGGGCTGAATATTGTCAGTCTTGCTCCCAAACAATTGCCATCGGGAAATATTAAGGAAGTCTTCGATACAAATGGTTTACAAAAATACTTCATTTTATTTCATTTCTTTACAAACTTGTTGGAATACTCGACTATAAACGAGAGGATAAGTGAGTATGTCAAAACGCCCACTCTTTGAACATTGTATTTTATTTATCTTTAATTATCGTATTTGTTGATATGATTGGAGTATGGTCAACAATATATACCTTTTATAAAGTGTGTGGAGGTCATCTATGGATCAAAACATTATACTTTACAATTGCATACCACTAATAATCCCCAGACGGTTAGTGCTGAGGAAATACTATACTGAGGTTGAAGCGAGCTATATGGAGATATACATCACAACACCTTGAGAGCTGCCATTTCTTATTATCGTCCTCCCTCCATCAACACGTTAGAAACCTCTACTCCCCCCCCCCCCCCCGCCTCGACCCACTTACCTACCCCAGGTAAGGTTCACTGCACACCACCCTAGAGGCTAGAACACCCACCTGACCTCCATTCTCACCATCTATATATATACTATATAGTCAGAGGGGGCGAGAGAGGAGAAGGGGAGAGGAGAGAGGAGAGAGAGGAGAGAGGGAGGAGAAAGAGGGGGGAGGGGAAAGGAGAGAGGGAGAGAAGGGAGGGAGGGGGAGGGAGAGGAGGGATGAAAAAGAGGGGGAGGGGAAAGGAGAGAGGGGGGAAGGGAGAGAGAGGGGGAGGGGAGAGGATAAAGAGGGGGAGGGGAAAGGAGAGAGGGGGGGAGGGGAGAGAGAGATAGAAGGATAGAGGAGGGAAGGGGGGGGATTTTAATCAAATCTTTAATTACCATTTGATACACATATCTAGTTTTATAATAATTTTATTTTGTAGTCACAATAGAAGGTAATATTATCCACAACGCCATTAATAACTCAATTTAGATACAAATCATGATCAAAATACCATGTAATGGGATGAACACATTCTAAGCACCTAGGCAATAACAGATGTGTAACTAATATCCAATCCGTTTCACTTCAGTCAAGCTCAATATACACAGGTACTGGTGTGTACAACGATCACACAAATACTTTCCGACTCTTCCTTTTTCCTGTATATAATACGATGGGACCAAATGGTAACTGTAACATATCAACCTATCTAACCATGATCTGGGTGAAGTCGCCAGAAAATGTACAATTCATCTTCACCAATTCTCTAAAATAACCCAATTTTCAGACGAAAATTAAAGTTCAAAATACAATTTAACCCAACCAAACAGATTGCTAGAATCAATGCAATGCCGAATATACTCGAATTTACCTAGTATTGACCACATTGCCGCTTAATTTAGCAAAATTTACTAAATGTGTACAGCAGCTAATTGCACACTTTCTGAAAATCTGACCCATCTGCATACCTGTGATAGACATAAACCAGTCAGCTCCCCATCCTCCCCTCATGATGGACAACCATTACACCTAATACAGTTAGCAAGTTCCCACTCTTTACTACTACAGCCCCTGGATAATTGATACAAGTTAACTTCGCCTTCACTGTCAGTTAGATACGACTTTACCTGGATAAATATCTCACTTTTTTCTGTATGGATATATTTCTTTCTTCACCTCATTTTTTCGCTGATGAGGGCCTGATGATCACTTATCTTATGTACGGGATGGAGTTAGCGAGCTGTATAATGAGGGTGAGTGGTGTTGTGCTAGTTGCAGTGTCGTGTATTTATGTAAGGGGGCGGGACCTGAACATTGGTTGCTTATTGATGGAGCAACGTGAGGAATGCCTTTTATTCAATCCAATTTATTATTCAGAACTCGCGTGATTTCTCAAAAAGATTTATTTATTCATATATTTATTATTATTTAACATTTTTCTTACCTAAAGGTTTACCTATGATACTTTCTTGCAAATGGAGTGAATTGACAATTGGATTTATATCTAGCCAATTTGGCAATGTGTTTAATATATTCCATCCACCCTGTAAATTATACAGGTCTATATAATCTATTGCTAGAAGGGTAAATAGAGTTGTTTTCAGCACAGTTCCCCCGACTTATGTATCAAGGTCAAATGGATGCAATCATTTTCTGATTGAGAAATAGATTTTCTAACAATAAAGGTATATCTGTTTTCGCCACAATGCTCCAACAATATGAAACCATTTTTCACCCAGAGACTACCCCCCCCCCCCCACCCACCCTCGTGGCAAATAATTTCTAAATCCAGCAATGAGGTAGACTTGGTGTCAGGTAGAGGCAGTGTTTTTTGTCGCATGTCCCCCGGCGTGTGCTTGCCAATAAATCTAACCTCTCTCTCTAGCCTTGTTTGTCTCCCTGCGACTCATCAATTATACCTTGCCTAATAACCACTATATATGTAGTATAGATGTTTATATATGGTATAGGTGTTTATATGTAGTATAGGTGTTTATATATATGTAGTATAGGTGTTTATATATAGTATAGTAGTTTATATGTAGTATAGGTGTTTATATGTAGTATAGGTGTTTATATGTAGTATAGGTGTTTATATATAGTAAAGACTAAAGCTAGAAATCCATGTGTCCGTAGTGCGCGGTGCGTACTGCGTGGTGCGTACTGCGTGATGCGTATAATCTGTTTCCATGTGTCCGTGAAAAATTTTGTAACGCTGCGTACAAGTAACTACAATTGCTCCCTGATGACGTCACTGTGATGACGTCACCAAGTACATTTCTATATGTTCACGCAGCGTAATGCGTATTCAATCGCCTCCTGGAGTGATCGGAATACGCAGTGCGCACTACGCATCACGCAGTACGCATACATGGGCTCAGTCCTGTTAATTTCTTTACTTTTGATTTTCACGCATTACGCATTACGCACCACGCATCACGCACTACGGACACATGGGTTTCTAGCTTAACGGAGGAGATACAAGTAAACATGTGCTCAGTGTTGCATGTGTTTACATCTTTAGTCTAAGCCCAAACCCTCAGATCAGATAAGAATGCTATGTCAGTGATTTAACACCTACTTCGCTAATCAGGCTCCTGGCTTTCCCTCCGTTTGAAGGGACCCTCAACTTTGGGCCTAGACTGTCTCATAGTTCATCAATGGTATTTAGTTAGTAGGCTACACATAGCAAAGATGTACATGTTGATTGTGTGCAACCATGTATGTACAACATATGTATACATAGTGCATACATATACATACATGACATTGTACACACTGCAGGGGCGGATCTAGGGTCTAAAATGAGGGGGGGTCCAAGATAAAAAGGGCACATCAGTCCATTCCCCAAAAATGAGCCAGAGGGGCACAAAGGCATACAAGGAAGAGATCGTCAGAAAATGTTACTTTGATATACCAATTATTCATATTTGTCTAATTTAGCAAATGTTACCAAATTTGTGGACCTGCCTAATGTGCATTTCTGAAAATCTAACTGACGCGGGGGGTGCGGGGGCATGCTCCCCCGGGAAATTTTGAAATTTAAGGTGCCATTTGGAGGCATTTGGCGCTTTTTGAAGCACAAAATACAGTATTTAATCACACATGAAAAGTGATCATTTTATTTCTATTATTTATTTTGACTTTTAAAAACTAGGGATGCAGTTTGCAAGGACCTAAGAAACATAAAACATACAACACACACTGGCAATTGACCATGTATACAAATTGTAAGATGTGGAATTATCTTTAAAAATCAGTTGTGGCTACTATTGCAAGTGATGTAAGGGGGAAGTAAGGTCTGGGGGCATGTTGCCCCCCAAAATTGTAAAACCTGAGGAGTGAAATGGTGTATTCTGGGAGCATTTTTGACAATAATTAGCCAGTTTTGTTTGTATTTAAAGATACAAAACAAATAATTAGGAGGATAATCTCAAAGGCAAATTTAACTAATTGACATTGAATCAAAATCTCTCTCAAAAGATGAAATCACATGTATCCAATGTCACATTGGGTTACCAGATCAATGGAGTATGGCTGTACTTCCTGCAGGCAGGCCTGCCAACAATAGGACAAATGTAAGGCAGCATACTTTCATTTTCTCCCAACTGCCCCCAAGTGATTGTCCACATGATGTATAAATGTAAAGCAAATATGAGAGGGGGGAACTTATGTCAGAACAAACATGTGTGGGGCCCATACACCCAAATTAGGGAGTCATGGAAACAGCATTTATAAGTTCTGTTAACGGCCTTTTACAGCTGTTACCACAAGACACTTTTAGTTGTAAAAGAATAAAGGCACCTTTGGTTCTTAAAAAGGTTTTTGGCTCTTCAAAAAGGGCACTTTTGGTCGTAAAAAAGACACTGTTTGGTTGTTACACTTACAACAGAAAAAGGGCACTTTGGGTTGTAAAAAAAGGCACTTTGGGCTATTCAAAAGGGCACTTATGAAAATCTTGAGGGGGGGGGGGGTCAGGACGTCGGCGACCCCCCCCCCCCCCCCTTGGATCCGCCCATGCACTGTGTAAGGCAGCCCCTAACCCATATACTATATATAGCCCAGTACATGTAGCGTTATCATTACCGTGTAGGATAATGAGTAGTTGAAGTGTCACCAGATTTCTTACCCTGGCCTGCGAGCACCATCAAGTGATAACCCCTAATTAAGGCTGATGAGCCTAATTAAGCACCTTGGCACGACACCTAAATAAGCAGGTAGGCACTGTCTGTAGTCCCCGCGAGTAATGGTATTAACGACCACAGTCTATAATGTTCAACTGTAGATACACTTCATGTATACACCTCTCCCTTACACTGGGCTTTAAGCTGGGACTCCACTGTCTGTAGTCCCCGCGAGTAATGGTATTAACGACCACAGTCTATAATGTTCAACTGTAGATACACTTCATGTATACACCTCTCCCTTACACTGGGCTTTAAGCTGGGACTCCACTGTCTGTAGTCCCCGCGAGTAATGGTATTAACGACCACAGTCTATAATGTTCAACTGTAGATACACTTCATGTATACACCTCTCCCTTACACTGGGCTTTAAGCTGGGACTCCACTGTCTGTAGTCCCCACGAGTAATGGTATTAACGACCACAGTCTATAATGTTCAACTGTAGATACACTTCATGTATACGCCTCTCCCTAACACTGGGCTTTAAGCTGGGACTCCACATAGGGAGCACAATACAGGGCGTTTGGCGTCCAGGGCATTGTGTTGAGTAATGTTTTGGCGATTCGAATCATTGATCTGGCGATTAAAATTGCGACTACATTTATACCAAATGAAAATGCTCTGGACGCTTAATATGAACATGTTTAGATTGAGCTTCTATCTGGACGCCCATAAGAACACTGGTTACAGACGCCAGAGTAATTATCTTGGAGACCAGAGGAGAACACCCCTGACGGAATCCACTGGGCGTCATCTTTAGCGTTTTTAACAGCGATAGGGCTTTTAAATCGCCTTGTGGATTCCCGGCTTTATTTGGGTTCCATATGGAGGTATACTATACATGTACTGTCTTCACATTTTAAATGTTTCTTTTTGTGACATATTCATAGTTAAGACACAGTAAATATATGTCGAGTCATGTATTCGTAATTCCTACCCTGTTTCTCTTTATTATCTAGTGTGACGTCGGTACCGTTAGAAATCTCAACTCACCTATAAGAGAATAAGAAATGGTTATAGATGATACACACATATAGATATATCTATTATTACTAATGTATTTATACATGTATAAGTATAGTGTAGCTGTATAATGCAGGCGACAGTGCAGGATAGAAAGTAACAGCGAGAAAAGAGATATACCATCTAGGCTCAAAGTCGAAGGAGTCCCTTCAAACTGAGGGAAAGCCTCTCGCTCCAAACCGGAAAATACCATTATAGCCTACTCCTGGGTCATAAAAACCATTAGCGCAGTAGGCGTACACTCACCGACATTCCTTTCTTCAGGGCCTAGACATGGATAGGGAGGGGAGAGCAAGAGAGAAGGGAGAGAGGGAGGGAGAGGAGCAATGAGGAAACAAAGTGTGTGTGTGTGGGGGGGGGGGGGGGATGTGAGAAAAATGTGAGAAAAACACAGCAAAGTAAGCATCAAGAATCAGAGGAGGAGCCTCAGCGATCAAGGAAAGACCAAGGGGTGGAGACAAAAGGGAAAGAAATACAAACAGACTGACCTATGGAAGTTGGAACAGCAACCAATGATGCTATTTCTTATATTGGTCAGATTTTCAGAAAATGTACAATTGGCAGTTGTACACATTGAGTAAATTCAGCTAAAGTAGGCTGCAATTGGTCAATACTAGCTAAATTCGAGTATCTTCGGCACTGCATTGATTCTAGCAATGTGTTTGGTTAGGTTTATAATGAACTGTATTTTGAACTTTATTTTCGTCTGAAATTTGGGTTATTTGAGAAGATTGGAGAAGATGAATTGTACATTTTCTGGCGACTTCACCCGTATACCACATGATAAACAACATACATTCATTACATGAGAAAACTTGCAGTCCCAAGCATCATCTAGCCAGGAGAAGTTTGGCGCATGGTACTACAACTTTTCACCACACATTATGATAATAAATCCTTTCACTTGACATTTTAATCTTAATACTCTGCCCCATATCTCCCCATATAAACTGATGGATGCGAGGGGATAAACAGAAATAGAAGTCACAACTCCAACCAGCAGAACTACCTCCTAACGAGAATCTCTATCCTTCATTGTCAGGTGAAGTAATAGGCCCGACACTGCAGTTTTTCACCTTGCTTGGTCTCTACTCGTACTTGTACCGTATCCCATCGCTTATGATGTATAAATATTTTTATTCCCGTAATAAAGATACAGGAACTGGTCATTAGTTTCTACAGAGCAATTCTTCCAGTCAGACATAAACAGTCTAGGCCCAAAATTGAGAAAGTTCCTTCCAGCGAAGGGAAAGCCTCGCGCCTCAAACCGCAAAGTGCCATTATAATTCCATTAAGACTGCAAAATGTCATTATGTTCCCATTAAAACGCCGAGTTCTAGGCAGGGATACGGATTAGCGAAGTAGGCCGACATACCATTCTTATCTGATCTGAGGGTTTGGACCTAGAGAATGTTAAATCAAATTATTGGGTTTTTTTACACATTATTTTAAGGAGTTACAATCTTGCAAGTTCAAGTATACTGACCGTTTGAAATGATGATTATGTTACAAGGATTCTTACTAATCATTACATGAATTCTTAACAATTTTACTCGATTGATACTAAAGGCCAGTTTCTACTGACTCTAGAACCTTAATACAACAGTCAAGTTATCCCTTATCAACGAGTCCTTTATTTAAGAGTAAATTTACCCTGTAATATACAAAAATCTCTCTTGAAGAGGAATATAAGTTTCAACTCTATATCTTTCTTGGCTGCAACATGTGAGGGAGAAGAGAAGGAAAAGAAGAGAGGTAAAGGGTTCTTTTCTGTCTTTAGAGGGGAAAGGGAATGAACAGGAATAAGAGCAAGAGAGGTGAGTAAGGGAGAGTGAAAAGATCTTTTGGATAAGAAATACTGTTAGCGATTTCTAATGCCCCAGTCACGACGCAACAGTCGCTAACCAAGCGGCTGGCGACACCTAAACATCCCAAGTCAATGATGGTCCTAGAGCTCCTCGTGTGAGCGCCTCCAAGACTGCCTCACCATTGACTTGTTGTATAGCCACTGCTTAATCTAACCCTCCCCTTCCTCTCCTACTCAAGCCATCTCATCCAATGTCTCATTTCCGTGATATCACTCAGCACAAAAACAGCCTCAGTGTTCTCCCTCCACTACCTCACTCTCCCTGAAGACTAACATAATGTATAGATTTAATGTTGCATGGGTACAGCACCCCCTTCCCACCCCCACCCCCACGGCCAAGCATACATGTTCAGAAAACACACCAGTAGTGGTATTAAATATTGCATGAGGATACATACTTACAACAGATGCTGAGAGGAGGAGGGGAGAGAAGGGGAAGTAATGGGGGGGGGGGGGGGGGGAGGAGGAGGAGGAGGAGGAGGAGGAGGAGTGGGAGTGGGAGTGGGAGACTGGGATGGAGTTTTTTCTCTGTGTTTAGTAGCGCATCAGTTTCTGGGGGAATCATTTAGCTCTGGCTCTGGCCATTTAATACAGTAACCATACACCCCGCCAGCGAATGGCAATATGGGTAAGGCTGACTTTCTTTGTGGTTGGTCGGGACAATGGTGAATATTGATTTCCTCTATTGTGGGGCTTGGTGGTGGATGGGACAGGTGTAATGTGGCTTACAGTGCGGGTCTCATCGTAGCAGGCCTGACCCGTATTGGGGTGGGGGGTGGGGGGGGGGGAAGAGAAGTGTAAGGGGAAGAAGAGTAGGAAAAGGAAGAGGGCAGGAGGAAGAGGAGCAGGAATGAGAGGAACGAGGAAGAATAAGACAGCTTGTTTCATAGGCGGGGGCGAGGGGGCGAGGGGGCGAGGTCAGTAACACAGGCTACATGTTGCATTACATCTTGTGATCGAACACTAAGTGACATGACTGAGTGACATATTCTTAAAACTCTTAACTGGCTACAAATGACAGTTCATCATATCATCAAATGTAGAATCAAAATGTTGTCGTTGATACTGGCAGACATTGTACTTTTTGGATGCAATATCTATGAATCGTTCTCTATTGTCAGTATTCATAGTTATAATTGACCTTACGCATCAGAGGCAAGATGACAAAAAAAATCGCCAGTCACTGGGAGTTACAAAGACCTCCTCCAGTCACCCCCCCCCCCCCTCTCCTCCAGCACCCAGCGGAATGATGACATACGTAGGCGAGATTGATTGGGACGGAATAACTGGAGGCAAGGCAAATATGAGAGGTCAGAGAGGGGCGAGAGTGGGAGCCAGATATTGGATGATTTGCTAAAGATTGCCGCCATTGAAAACCAGCCAGCCGCAAACCAATAGAGACAACATATCACACCAGAGGGCGCGTCCCTGTACCAGCTTCCGGTGGGCCTCGTTTTCATATCCATGCGTTGACTCCTGTGGAGCGGACGGAGGGGAATGATGACTGGATTTTTTTATTATTTTTTTTTAATATAGGGGTGAATTCGCCAGAAAATGTACAATTCACCTTCACCAATTCTACAAAATACAGTTCAACCTAACCAAACAGATTGCTAGAATCAATGCAATGCCGAATAATATGTACTCGAATTTTCCTAGTATTGGCCAAATTCAGCCTGATTTAGCAGAATTTACTAAAATTTTGTGTACAGCTGCTTATTGTACATTTTCTGAAAATCTGACCCATAGGCAAACGTTCACCCCTTAACATCCGATCCCTGGTGTACCCCCCCCCCCCCCCCACACACACACATATGATATGCTCAATATATATACCCCAGAGTAAATGTCTTTACTTACTCTTTCTTCTCTGACAAATAAATAAATCTGTTTGCAAAGGTCATAATTCTCCATGAATCGGATCTACATTTTTCTATTAACTGTTGAGCATTTCTACTTACAGTGACAGACAACACTGGGGATGTGCATTGTAGAATCATTAACTTAGGTAAATAAAAGTACTAATCGATAATGTCAACGATGTCGATGTGGGTCCATCAACATGAACCAGGGGCGGGAAAGGGGAAGCTGGAACCCTGATTGGAACTAGGAGTTATCCGAGTAGCTAGAATATCCGGACCTTAAAAGTGGTAGGAATAATATGACCCACAGAAACCCAATTGTCATTAAGCGATACTATTACTAACACTCCGACTAATACCAATAATAGAATAATGACTCTTATTACAAACATCATGTAGAGGGCAGGCCTATCAGAGATGTATTGCAGGGCCGCCTCCATGGTATAACCTGTCAGTGATTAGACGCCTACTTCGCCAATCGGTCTAATGGGATTATAATAACATGTTGCGGTCTTAATGGATTCTTGGAATTCTAAATGGCACTTGGCGGTTTGAGGTGAGAGGCTTTCCCTCCGTTTGAAGGGACTCTCTCATCTTTGGGCCTAGACCGTATGAGAGACGTATAAGACCAACAGGTCCTGGGTGCCTCCACGGTCTGACCTCTGACAGTGTGAACCCTGGAGTGGGTGACAAGCACCCCCGGCCCACCACCAGCCCCTAATGTGCAATCAATGAAGCTATTACATAAGCTTAGGGCTAATACTGGCAGGCATTGACTAATCCACAGCCTAATTACTACTGTCCGACCCAACCCCGGTCTTAATACCACTATATTTCACTCAAGTAAATAGCCATCTGATTAATCAAACTACAAGAGCTGAGGTGATCCTGTAAAGATTGGGGTTTCAAGTAGAACACTAGAGCGACTCTAATTCACTCGAAAAGTCAAAAGATGAGTTGATAATTTTTATACAGTCTAGGCCCAAAGATGAGAGAGTCCCTTTAAACGGAGGGAAGGCCTCTGGACTGTATATATTTTTTAAAGGGGCTGAAACATTTCGATTATTCCCCAAGGCACGATCTCATCGGAAACCAGGTTTTACTCAAGAAGACTGAGTTTTGCTCCATGGCATAAATATTCAATCATTATCAGAAAATGTTTTAAAAAGAGCAAATAAAGTGAATATTTCCGAGAGGGTACAGCATGTAGAAATAGAAGCTCTGTTGCAGTAATATTGGGGCGAAGAAAGAGGACGAGAAGCCTCATTCCCATTATAGGACCTGTTTCCCCCTTCCCATGATTCATATGGTTCCAAGCCAGCCCATTTGCATTGTGGGTCACCAGAGGACCCCCCACGGACCGCCAGCGTTCCATATGCATGTATCGATTGGCTGAGTAGGAGAAGAAGGAAGCCTTGGGGGCCGCCCGTCCCCCCTTGGCCCCCCTCTGTCTCCCCCGTTCCACCCACAGTCCCCCGAGGCTCAGCGTCCTCATCATCTTCTCGCGGCCCATGGTCCATTATCAAAATTACATTGGCGGTGTGTGTGAGCCGAGATACATTAAAACTGGGGTGCTGGAGGAGGAGAAGGAGGAGAGATACAAGTCAGCCAGCAAACAAACCAGGCTGTTGGTCAAGCCTGGCTGTGTGAGAGCGACTGTTTACTACTGTGGATACACAAGATATTAATGGGTCTGCTTAAGTGTTTTGGACTGTTGTTTCAAGTCTCTTCAAACCACTTTAATATCTGTCCTGAGTTTAGGTTTTCTGTCTCTACCACCTTCCTCTTCTGTCTCTTCCCATCTTCTATCCTCTCTGTCTCTGTCTCTTGTCTCTCTGATTCCTGTCTCTGATCATGTTTCTCATTCCTGTCTGTCTCTCTGATAATGTGTCCGTCTCTCTTATGCTGTCTCTGGTCCTGTCTCTATCCTGTCTGTCTCTGTCCCTTAAGCTTTAAGAATATGAGTGAAAAATAAAGCAAGCGTCCTAAGAAGAGAATGAAGAGCAATATAATAGCAATAAGCAGGCACACATGTAATATGAAGCGTTGGTAGCGCAGTGTCCGGGACCTGGGTGTTATTTTAATAGAGCACAAGGGGCTCGTTACATTGATGAATACACTCTCCCCCTCTAACCAACACAACCACTTCTGTAATATAGCTTTCCTTCACTCCTCACAACTCGAACTTGACCTCCTGTCTCCTTTTAGAATTCTGATGTCTCTGGGGGCTTCTTTGCTCTCTCATACTCACTGTCTGTCTGTCTGCCAATATATCCTCACTCTTTCTCTGATTGCACCCCCTCCCGATCTCTGGACTGTATCCCCATTCTCATAATATCTGCCATATTTCTACGTCTGTCTCTCTGTCTATAAGACGAAACATTTCAACCAAATCGGTCCAGGCCCAAACCCTCAGATCAGATACGAATGGTACTGTATGTCAGTGATTGGACGCCTACTTGGCTAATCGGTTTCCTGGTCTACTAGGACTAGGCGTTCTAATGGGATTATAATTGGAACTTTTCAGTTGGAGGCGGGACTCTCATCTTAGGGCCTAGACTGAACTCGCACCTCCCCCTGATCCCCAAGACCTCTCTATCTCTATCCTATATACCTCTACAATGATTGTACACTTACTGTACTCAATCGATCATTCACTTTCCCCCAGTTTGTCTCCACTGCCTCCTACTATTCATACTAAGGAATACATTTTACCAGTTTTTTAAACTGACGCTTTGGCCAACATTGAGTAATGACGGAGAAGGAATGTGTTGAGTATGTCCCACCGGATAACCCCCTTGTTCTCCCACTGGTATTTATGTCCATGCATACAATCTTTGACATACCACTTGTAGAGAATAACTCTCCCTAATATTATAACAAAAGATTTACACAACACGAATTCCTCTCCACTTACTAACCTTTATTCCCTTCATCAAAAGTCAAGTAAAAATATTAACAGCTCTATAAATATGGAGGAACAACAAAGACAAGCGCGCACTAATATAACCCGGGGAGAGTGAGTATAGCTCATGTTCTCCCTCACAACTGTCAATCCGCAGTCAAAGGTTTCCAAAGCAGAACATTTCTCAACTTCAAAATAGGTTTGGAGCAATGAAAAACAGAAGCTTGACCTCCGGAGAGTCGGTGCATGAGTAACTCATTGGGGAGTAACTCAGTAGTGTGTCTATGGGTCAGATTTTCAGAAAATGTACAATTGGCAGCTGTACACATTTAGTAAATTATGTTAAATTATGCTGCAATTTGGCCAATACTTGGTAAATTTGACTATATTCGGGCATTGCATTGATTCAAGCAATTTATTTGGGTAGGTTGAAGTTCATTTTGAACTTTAATTTTGTCTGAAATTGGTTATTTGAGAGGATTGGCGAAGGTGAATTGTAAATTTTCTGAAAACTTGACCCCTATAATGCTAGGGTTGTTTCAGGGGTAATGAAATGCTTTAGTACATGGCCGTGCATTAATTCAGGCTTATAGCACCGAGGGCTTGTCTTGGGGAGTCTTCTATCCCGTTTGGAGGAACGAGGGTCCCAGTCTATAAGTTTAGCGCTCCTTTCCTTTAGACGGAGGTGGGAAGGGGTAGAGATGGAAGGGGAGGGAAGGCCATATATCCTTTGGTCATTTAAGCGTCATTTTATGATTTTAAGTGCCATCAACGTCGCCTACTTGATATCTGCTATTATGACCTGGCTTAGAGGGGAGAGGATTAAATCTAAAGGCTGGGTTCCACTGGCCGGCTACTTCTCCCGCTACTCCTCCCGTTTCTAAAGTAGCCGCTTCAAATCAAACATGTTTGAATTGAAGCGGCTACCTCCCGCTACTTGCTCCCACTTCTAAAAGTAGCGGGAGCAAAGAAACGGGAGGAGTAGCGGGAGTAGTAGCCGGCCAGTGGAACCCAGCCTTAAGACAGGAGGAACTTCCCCAAAAAATTGGGTCGAGGAAGGCGAGCCCAGCTGTTTTTTATGGGGATGTGAACTGATTGAGAGGAACTAATGGAATATGCCTTCTTCCACACCTCGACATCAGACAGAAATCCCCGCACTATAATTACCCTGCCATAAACTATAGGCCTAAAGTTGAGAGAGTCCCTTCACCTCAAACCTCAAGTTGCCATTATACTGATCTGAGAGTTTAGACCTAGAGTGGTCCTTTCTATGGGCTGGTAGTGGAAACAAAACAGGGTGAAGTAAACTATTAGGCCTACTGAAGGGAAGAAATTTATTTCTTCGACGTGCTGATGAAACGGACAGAGTGAGAAGGAAATGAGAAGAGGTGGAAAAGCGGGTGGCTGAACGACCGACAGTTGGGAAGCAATTAAGATGGTTGGATGGACAGACAGGTGGTTGGAGGGATGCTTGGATCATGGATAGAGGCGACAGGTGCAGTCTTTAGGCTAGGAGACCGATTAGCGAAGTAAGCGTCCAATCACTGACATACCATTCTTATCTGATGTGAGGGTTTGGTCCTGGACTGGGTGGACAGTTGGAAGGGTGGCTGGATCGATCGATAGATGGATAGATGGAGAGAAAGTGGTAAAGTGGAGTATGATGAGATGGAGGAAGAGGCTGGGTGGCTAACAAGAAGTGACAGGGGCTGCCATGTGCCTGGCCCCACATTAATATCTCCTTCCCCTTATTATTATTGCGCCTTCTGTACTCGCACACACTATCATGGCTGCATTCTCAGTTATCATGACAAAGCCAACCTGACCAGATTTAGTCATATAGGACTGTATTTATCAATATTCTGCTGCTCCTATGTATGTTTACACATGAATTTTGAAGTCAAATCAGCCAAGCAAAAACGGCCGCCGGTGAGCGATAATGAGTGAATTGGCCGTTGGAAATGATTTGGGTGGGTCCTGCAAATAAATACAAATGGGGACGTTTTAGAAGCCCTCTCGCAAAAATAACTGGACAAAATCCTCCACCCAACTCCCTCCAGACAAACCATCTCCGCCTCTTGATAGATGCAGAAAGGCTGGTTATGAGGCAATGTGGAGGTGGTATAAATCCTTCATCTAACACACCGCTCTAAGTGTTGCACCTCCACAAAAACAAACATGTCAATAGTATATGTCTGCCCTCTGTCAAAACAGTGAGTGAGGAGGAGTTTTGGGGGTGGTGGTGGTGGTGGTGTGTGTGTGTGTGGGGGGGGGGGGGGTAGGAGGCCTGCATAAACTGTGTGATTCATATTTATGTACGAGTTTATCAAAGAGTCATTTAGACCTGGGCTAGATATACTGTATTATATATCTATACCCTATTCTACTCCCTTACTTACTCTTGGTACCTGTACCGTCTTTACTCCAAGACTAATCACTAGAAGGAGATGGAAGATGAGGGAGTGAAAGAGATAGATAGATAGATAGATAGATAGATAGATAGATAGATAGATAGATAGAGAGAGAGAGAGAGAGGGGGGGGGGGAGTATGGTGAGAGGAGAAAGAAAGGGGACGGGGCGTGAGATGATAGGTAGGAGAAGGTGGGAAAGGGGGGGGGGGGGGCTGACCCCAAACTCCGGTGTGGTGAATAGGCAAGGGCTACTGATGAAAACATGAAGCAATTCAGAAGCTACTCGTTAATGGCAAAATAAAAAATGTTCTCAAATTAAACATGGGGAGTATGAGGAAAAGGAGGACATGTAAACGCATATGTAACTCTCCTCTATTATATGACATTTGTTACGCTCCTTAATCAAATGAGCAAGAGCCCCACACCCCCCACCCTATTCTGGGCATCTCAGACATCAGCATGCTCCTCCAGCTACTCCTATTGCATTATTCTGTCCAGCAAGACGGAGACGGGTGCGGGGAGACTCCCCACCATATTCCCCATATTCATCACACCTCCTTATTCTGTAGCTAATACACTTCTATAGAGGGTGCGGAGAGGAGATGGGGAGGACCTCCCCCCCCCCCCCCCCCCCCGCCCTAGATGCTAAATCCTAGATGAGTGAATGAGTTGTGGGAGGTTGACTGATTGATGGAAATCTCTATTTTAGCAGTAGGTCCAGCCATGGGAGGGGACACTGGGAGGAGGAGAATCAATCTGTCCTCAGGCATACAGAGGAGCAGGATTTCTTCCATGCTGTCCATCTCCGGCCTCCCCCCCCCCCCCTCCTACACCCCTAGTATATCTACTACACTGAGGGTTCCTGTCCCTG
Source organism: Sthenelais limicola (assembly GCA_942159475.1). Taxonomy (NCBI): domain Eukaryota; kingdom Metazoa; phylum Annelida; class Polychaeta; order Phyllodocida; family Sigalionidae; genus Sthenelais; species Sthenelais limicola. The sequence continues at coordinate 5,924,178 of OW804099.1, read as the reverse complement.
TCCCTGTCTCAATACCATCCCATAACATATTCCTGTCTAGTTACCATACCATTACTATCTGCTACTATCTCCTGCCTGTCCTCTTCCTACACCAGCCTCCTTCCCTTCCCATATGCTTGTCCCTCCTGTTTTCCACGCCCTAAATCCCGTCTATTGTATCCCTGTCCCTTTACATTACCCTTTCCCATGCCTTGTAACAGGCTATCTCTATAATCTATTTCTGTCCCTAATATCAAGCCCCGCCCCTGTCCCTAATCTCAGCCCCCGCCCCTGTCCCTAATCTCAGCCCCTCCCCTGTCCCTAATCTCAGCCCCTCCCCTGTCCCTAATCTCAGCCCCGCCCCTGTCCCTAATCCCAAGCCCCGCCCCTGTCTCCTATCTCAGCCTGTCCCACCCAGTAGTAGCCATATTTAAGTGAGGTGAGAGAGACAGCAGAGAATGATGGTTGTATAGCTTTTTTACAAGATGGATTGCCCTGTTGATCTGTCATATCACCATGGCAACAAGCTATCTCTCCAGGGGGGACACTGGAGGACCACTTTACTTCCTCCTCCTCCCACCAGGAGGACCCACGTGGCCACTTGCTTCACAGTTAACATGAGTCACAGACGGAGCTGCACGGGATGAACCGGAATGATCTCCAATAAAGGCTCACTATAATATAATATACTGCCAGCCCATTGTTACCACTCCATAGTCAATCAACAAAATAGTTAGTTTTGTGGCCGCTACACATTTTCCTTATTTCATCTGCTTCTCTCCCGCCTTCATTAATTGTCTCGATTCCTTTTCTTACTGTCACATTCTCCTCATCGTTTTCGTTAGAATTCTCTCATTCTCTACTCATTAAGGACAATTGACTAATTCAATTCACCTATGAAAAACGCCCACTAAGGTACACAGTCAGGTTAAGACGGCAGTTTTGGACCCCTAAGTTTTAGGGGTCATGATTAACACTTTTAGCCTTAGTCTTAGCTTTGTGGTTAAGCTTATCGCTGGATGTGGAATCGAGGAATGTGGCAATCTGGACCTGACTGTACATGGATAGGAAGAGTAGCCAGTTTAACAAAAGCACCCATTCTTTTTAACATCCAACATAAAAGACGAACCTTCATTTACAAACACTGGCAGGTTTATGTGCGGAGATGAGCCATGCATGGCAACATTCTCCAGTGGAGAGAAGACTCGTGGATGCCCTGCCTGAGCTAATGGGCCATTATTACAAGAAATGGTAAACCCGCCAACACCCAAGTGCATGAATGGTGCACATCCACCCATGCAAAGAGTCAAATCGATCCGTCGCATCATCCTGCGTCCCACTCCAATCAACCAAATGCATCAGCCAAGGCTCTTTTACAAGAATCCAATCTGTCGGTTCGATTCCCTACGAGAACTCAAATTAGGCCTGAAAAGACTAAAAGATAACGCTATATTTAACACCCTCCTATAAGAAACTTTTGCAAATGCGATTTTGAAAAGAGAAATTACCTGTGAATATCTTCCCCTAGTCCTATAATTGCATCTGTGCTGCGTTTCAAAATGAATAGTTTCTTCTGTTAATACTAAGAGTTCAGAATGTATCCCCCACTCATGTCACATGTCATTAACTTAAGGTTCATTTGATTTAGTTTATGTATGTGAGCTTTTAATATGTTAATATAGACATACTTCTCCATAAATATTTCCACATATTTCTCCCTTCAACTGTGTAGTCTCTCGTTCAAAATAGTATCAGATTTTAAATCAATACAAAAGGTAGATATATAGAAGGTGAAGCTTGTCTCGTGTAAGTTTGGTAGAAATAGACAGGTTCCCTTTTTGATACATTTTGATTTATACTGTTTCTTACCACGTTTGATCTCAACACATGGTAGTACCCCCCCCCCCCCCCGCCCCGCCCCTCCCACCAGAAGGTAGAAGCAAATCTCAAGGTACACGACACCCCCTACACTACCATACACCTGTACAGGAAACGCGTCGTCCAAGTTTCACACTGTGACAGAAGAACAACTAGAAAGCGCACCCAACATTGCAACAGTGGATAGTTGTTGGCGCTATAAGTTATGAGGATCACTATGACTTTATATTTTGATGGTATCATTACACTAACATTATATTGCATGGGGATATTTCTCATATCTACCCACTCACTTCATTCATCTCTTCCCTCCCCATGTTTCTTCTCCTGAAAATACATTACCTAATATATGGTCCAATATATCGAAATATTCCATACCACCACAATGATTTCAAATTATGATTTCCATCGAGACAACTCGTGGGGTTGCAGGGGAATACATATGAAACATTAAGTGTGATGTGATAAACAATGCACATATAAGACTATATTTCATAGATATGCGTGGCAAATCAGTCGAACGCTGCTCTTCAGATCAATAATCAGAACAATACAGACGGCAATCATCTTATACTTACAGGCAGAGGATCAGAACATAGAGAAGAAAGTTCAAGAAAGTGGAGGAAGACAAAGGACATTTTTCTTCTATTTTCTTTTTTCCCCCATCTTTTGATGGCTTCATCTGTAAGGTTGGACGACAGAGGGATCGATAACATTAATCAGCATAACTCCTGCATTGATCAATACGCGACGCATCTCAGCCTTTTTTTAGCGCCAATTTCTAGTCTGGGCGTTGATGCCAGATGCAAGGGCGCAAACTGAGGGAAAGCCTCTCACTCCAAACTGCATGACAGTCTAGGCTCAGAGTTGACAAAGAGTCCCTCCAAACTGAGGGAAAGCCTCTCACTCCAAACTGCATGACAGTCTAGGCTCAGAGTTGACAAGAGTCCTTCCAAACATAGGGAAAGCCTCTTGACTACAAACTGCAAAGTGACATTAGAATCTCATTACAGACGCCTACTCCAGGGCCAGGAAAGCCATTAGCGCAGTAGGCGTCCAATCACTGAATACCATATTTGTCTGATCTGAGAGGCTTTGAGCCTAGACTGCTAATAGTCTATTATACGTCCCTCCTCCACCGTCATGTTATAGACGGGGATGGGGAGCCACATGCACAAAGCCCGTGGCCTCTATAATGTGAATTCACAATGTACACATGCTACTAGTCCAAGCAGCCCGCTGCCCAGGTAGCTATATCAGCATAGTTACATTTACAGTGTTGGAGAGTGCTAGTCAAAACTGGAGACAATAAAATTAACTTGCACATGAAACCTTTAGTTATCTTTACTTCATTCTTACCAGCTTCTTTCAAGACAAGATAGATGACTGTCAGACAATCAACTCACCTGGAAAGTGAAAAAACAATTGATTAGATATGTTGTACACAGGTGGAGACAGA
>OW804099.1:5840588-5867185 GCA_942159475.1 Sthenelais limicola | reverse complement strand
AGAGAGAGAGAGAGAGAGAGAGAGAGAGAGAGAGAGAGAGAGAGAGAGGAGGGAAAGAGACACAGAGAGACAGACAGAGGAAAAGAGGAGGGAAAGACACAGAGAGAGAGACAGACAGAGGGAGAGAGGAGGAAAAGACACAGAGAGAGAGACAGAAAGAGGGAGAGAGGAGGGAAAGAGACACACAGAGAGACAGACAGAGGGAGAGAGGAGGGAAAGAGAGAGGATGAGGGAGAGATAGAGAAAGTGGTAGAGAGGGAGAGAAACTCAGAAAGTGGTAGAGAGGAAGGGAGAGAGAGAGAGAGAGAGAGAGAGGTGTGCAGAGATTGCTTCAGATTACATTCCCTATTATACCCCCTCCCTCCCTCCTTCAGCTAAATTGGATATTTCATTGGATATTGGCCTTTTTGGACTGTGACAAGTATAAATAACCAATCCAATATGATGACTGGGTGACAGGTGGACCTGGTTCATCTCGGGGAGGGGTGAGTGGCGGCGGGGGGAGGGGTTAGCGGCGGGGGGGAAGGGGTTAGTGGCGGGGGGAGGGGTTATCAGGCCCCACGCTGAACTCTGGTCACTCTGTACAGTGATTAAATATAGGAGAGTCGATAGTCCTGGCATGATGTGTGATGCTTTACCAACTCCTGGCTCCTGGGGTAGTATACTACCATCTATTGGTGAATCATGTTTTACCAGACTGGTCTTCCACTAACTCCTGGGGCAGGGGTAGTATCCTACCATCTATTGCATGTTTAACCAGACTGATATTCCATTAACTCCTGGGGGAGGGGGTAGTATACTACCATCTATTGCTGTATGACGTTTTACCAGACTGGTATTCTACTAACTCCTGGGGGGGGGGGGGGGGAGAGAGAGAGAGAGAGAGGGTAGTATCCTACCATCTATTGCTATACAACATATGATGTTTTACCATCTGCATACCCCTTTTTCAAAATTGGCCATCATATCTATCCAACTCCATTCCTCACTCAAAATCCCTTCAAAAAACAAACCATTGATATAACCCCAGGTCAATATTGCCATTCTACAGTATTGGATTGCCTGGTTTTATGATAGAGGCCGACACCCCAGTACACGTCCATATGGCGACAGGGCTCAATTGTTTCCTTCCACGTGATAGATTCTAAAGCTAGCTCCGCCCAGCACAGTCGATATATTTTGGATGGAATGACACCGGTTCAATATCTGGAGGGTGCAGACTATGCCCTTAGACCTTAGTTTTATAAGGAGAGCGTCATATAAGCCGACTACTTATACTGCTTCACTGCTACCCCCACTTGTTCCAGTGGACTTAAAAGGGGGAAGGGGAAGTGGAGGGGGTAAAAGAGAGGTTTGAAGTATTGGTGAGGGGTACAGGGAAGGGGAAGTGGAGGGGGTAAAAGAGAGGTTTGAAGTATTGGTGAGGGGTACAGGGAAGGGGAAGTGGAGGGGGGTAAAAGAGAGGTTTGAAGTATTGGTGAGGGGTACAGGGAAGGGGAAGTGGAGGGGGTAAAAGAGAGGTTTGAAGTATTGGTGAGGGGTACAGGGAAGGGGAAGTGGAGGGGGTAAAAGAGAGGTTTGAAGTATTGGTGAGGGGTACAGGGAAGGGGAAGTGGAGGGGGTAAAAGAGAGGTTTGAAGTATTGGTGAGGGGTATATAGGAGGTGTTGTATAACTTAAATGAGGGGGCAGGAGGAAGAACAGGAAAAGGAGGATCAGGAGGAGGAGGAAGCGGAAGAGGAGTAGGAAGAGGAAGGAGGAGAAAGAAGAGCAGGAGGAGGAAGAGGAGCAGGAGGAGGGAGGGAGGAGGAGCAGGAGAAGGAGGAAGAGGAGGGGAAAGAGGATCAGGAGGAAGCGGAATAGGGCGCGTAAGTAGTCCACCGCGGCGATCTTTGGAGTCACGCAACTGTAGCAGTTTCATGACGTCATGTGGACATGTTGCGCGAAAGTCCCATAGCCCCAACGTTACCGTGATATTAAATCTCTGTTCTTTCAACGATCATATAGTTTTAGGTCTTCTAACTCACATATATCAATCTTTAGAGGCAAACGATTTCAACTATAGCCTCCATAATCATTAAACCTTTACCGGGGCGATGTACAGAGTAATTATTTATTGCCCCAATGCTAACTCTATGGAGATTGTTTACTTCCGGTCCACACATCGGTACAACTACGCGACTAATTTTTGTTAATTCGCGCCCCGCCGCCATGACACTTACGCAGCCTATAGGAAGAGGAAGAAGAGGGAGGAGGAAGAGGAGCAGGAGCAGGAGCAGGAACAGGAAGATAATGAAGAAGAATATGTGCTTATAAACCCTTTTAAAATAATCATGATTATGAGATACAAAGAATATCTAGAAAGCGAAATACAGGTGCAACACAACAACATTATTCCGGAACACATTGACCCTATCCTTAGATCAGATCAATAGCGCTCTATCCAATCTGTTTGTCAGCGGAACGAGCAACAAAAACAGAAAGAAATCACCATGTACCGCGACAAGGCAGACTTTTATTTTATGTCTCCAGACCATGGTAAATCAAATGTTGGTCTTGGGGAGAGGGGGGGAGGGGAGGGAGGAGAGGGAGGGAGGAGGAGAGAGCACATTGTATGTTCCTGATCAACAGAACAAATACAAACTACAAACAAGGGCGACCATTGCAGCAAACAGTGCTTGCATGTATTTACCTATTGCATTCACCTATAGGGGTCAGATTTTAGGAAAATGTACAATTGGCAACTCTACAAATTTAGGGAATTTTGCTAAATTAGGCTGAAAAATGATGAATACCGGGTATATTTGAGTATATTTGGTATCGCATTGATATAAAGTATCAGTTCTTTTATGTTAAACTACATTTTGAAGCTCATTTCTGTCTTAAATGTGGGTTATTTGAGAGAATTAGTGAAGGCGAATAGTACATTTTCTGAAAATCTGACCCATAGATGCCTCAACACGTTTAAGTGGGCTTCTCCTGCCCAGGGTATGTAAGAAATCTAGACCTGATATTCATCATTTCCCTGGTTTTTAAAAAATCACTAGGAGATTAAATTGTTAAATTATGCCCTCCGTCTAAAGTAATTAACTCGAGGCAATGTAGGTACAATTTACAAAATATAGAATTTCCATCGATTTGCTCTAGACAGTGTTTTTGTACTTCTAGGCTATTTAAGCATGTTATAAACGTATGCAACGTATGAGAAACGTCGTTGAACGACAAAATGCGTATTTTTCTAACTATTGTACTTGTAAATTAATGACTTGGCCTTAAATGGAATAAAAAAAAAAAAAAAAAAAAAAAAAAACTATATATCAGCTCATATTTAGCTATGTCTCGAAAATTGCTCTAGGGAAAATGTACAATCGGCAGCTCTACATATTTAGTAAATTCTGCTAAATGTTAGTAGATCCTGCTAAATGAGCCCGAAAAGTGATGAATACGAGGTATATCTGAATATATTACGTTTTGTGGTGATGCAAAGAATCTGCTTGGTTATGTTGAACTGCACTGTGAGCCTCAAATGTGCCGCCTTATATTTGGTTTATTTGACTGGATTGGTTCTGTTGAATTGTACATCATCTGGAGACTTCACCCTCAGATAACTAACCACCAACCGCCCCAGGGTGACCGCACTGACCACACTAATGGGGAGTATAGAGTAATATGGGTCAGATTTTCAGAAAATGTACAATTGTCAGCTGTACACATTCAGTAAATTCTGCTAAATTAGGCTGCAATTTGGTCAATACTTGGTAAATTCGAGTGTATTCGGCATTGCATTGATTCTAGCAATCTGTATGGTTAGGTTGAACAGTATTTTGAAGTTTATTTTCGTCTGAAATTTGGGTTGTTTGAAAAGATTGGCGAAGTTGAATTGTACATTTTCTGAAAATCTGACCCATCATGTATCGACTAGTTGGCGGACACTACAATCATGTACTTAATTCAGCTATCAGAATGAGTTACCTAACCTTTCCCATTATTGAATTCTCCTCAAGTGATGATGAAGTAATGATAAATCCATGACTTCTGGTGAATTGATCGAGCACATTCAGGGATAATTCAAATGTTCAGCGGATGCACTCACAAGTAATGGTCCACCCAAATTTTCTTTTTCAAAAATAAAAATATCTAACTTGAAATATAGAAATATGTAGTATATATATGCTCTACTGTCTACTATCATTGGAATTGGCTTGATGTCATCTTTTCAAAATTATGATGAGATCTCAAAATCCATTTTTGGCGACTTGTGACTCATTTTCCTGAAACTCATCACAAATGTTCTCCCCAAGACCAGTGACCAATAAGGAACATTTGAATTGAATTGACCTTACAGTCTAGGTCCAAAGTTGAGAGAGTCCCTTCAAACGAAGGGAAAGCCTCGCGCCTCAAACCACAAAGTGCCATTATAATTCAATTAAGACCTAAAATATCATCATATTCCCATTTAAACGCCGATTCCTAGGCCTTAAACCGATTAGCGAAGTAGGCTGACATACCATTCTTATCTGATTTGAGGGTTTGGACCTAGAGTGTATAGGAAATTATAGTGTTAAAAGGGCATACACCAAGCACCCCCCCCCCCTTACACAGAACCCCCTCCCAGCCAACCATAAGCAGATTAAGGAGAAGTTACAAGTATTTATCTTACAGTATATATATTATATACTTAATGCATCAAAGACAGAGTGCCCCTGCCCCGACCTTTTGGAAAGAGTAGGGTATGGCATCCCATTAGCATGTTTCCCTCTCGCCCTGATATGAGCCCCCCCCCCCCGCACACACACAACCCCCTCCCAGCCCTCCATAACCAGGTTAAGGAGAATTTACAATTATTTACCATACAGTATATACACTTAATGCATGAAAGAGGAGTATATAGGTGAAGTAGGAGCATCTCTGAGCAGCTGGGCACCCACTCCACCCTACACAGGGAGCAATAAGGAGAGCATAAGGAGGCATTTTTAAGATTTGAGGTCAGGCCTTATGTTCAGGGTTAATCGATTATAGTGTCCAGCATTGGTTGGAGGCAGTGGGGGGTCAATGGCCTATATGTCCACTAATGGTCATCTACTGTGGGAACAGGGGGCAGGGCAGGGGAGAGGAACAGACTGACCAGTCCATTTACCCCGTACAACAGCTGTTGACCACTCACCCGCCTACATATATATACATTATATAGAGAGAGTGGATTCTTTTCTTTTTTTTCTTTTTTTTGGGGGAAAGAGTATATTCTGATTATTTAGAGCCTCTACTAGCTGTACTACTGTAGAGAACATATTAAACTGATTTAAAAGTTAAAGACAAGCGTTTTGATGACCAAAAAGTATTAGATTTTGAGAAGTTTGTCTGATTTTAAGAATTGTTTTACAACTTTGACGAAATTTGATCGTAAATGATCATGACATCTGGTATTTTTCACAAATTATTGATTTCAGTACAAACACTGAGACTTATATCTCTGAATCAACTAGCCGGCCCTTGCTGTCCATAATAACGAATTGTTCAGATTAGAGAGGTGCCCACACCAATAATACTCAGTATCTCTCCACCTATGTAAGTATTGCCAGTCTAGGCCCAAAGATGAGAGTCCCTTCAAACGGAGGGAAAGCCTCTCGCCTCAAACTGCCATTATAATTTCCATTAAGACCACAAAATGTCATTATAATCCTATTAGAATGCCTAGGCTAGGAAACCGATTAGCGAAGTAGGCGTCCAATCACTAACAGTGTTAGTGATTGGACGCCCATAAGAATGGTGTGTTACAAACCATTCTTATCTGGTCTGAGGGTTTGGGCCTTTTCGCCGAAAATAAACACAAGCTTACGACCGCCACCCATGCCTCTATTTCAGAGAACCTATGTATCCCCAAACCCCATCTAACTCACTTTACTCACTTATCTTGATCTTAGCCTTTCTAATTCTTTGACAGATCGAAAGGGAATTGCATCAATAACTACATGTGTGAGTTTAAAAGGAAATCGAGCCCCAGATGTGAAGATATTAGTGAAATTAGAAAATAAAATGACTTGAAAATGAGACAAATGTAAAAAGGCAGCCTGTCCCGTTTGGCAGTCTTAGATGCTAACCACTTGACCATAGGGGACTGTAGAGATCATGCATAAACAATGGGCATAGCCGTTGAGGAGAATGGGGCAATACATTTTGATGGTTTTGACTGTGTTTGCTGTAGGCGATTTAATGATTCAAATTAATCATAAAAATACATCGTGCATCTGCAAACTATGTCTATAATATGCGAATGCAGGACCTCTAGGTCTGCACGCTTCCTGGACGTACTCTGTGTGTGGAATGCATACTTCATCGCTATGGAGGCGTCTATGGGTCAGATTTTCAGAAAATGTACAATTCAACTTCGCCAATCTTGTCAAATAACCCAAATTTCAGACGAAAACAAAGTTCAAAATACACTTCACCCTAACGAAACAGATTGCTAGAATCAATGCAATGCCGAATATACTCAAAGTTACCTAGTATTGACCAAATTGCAGCTTAATTTAGCAGAATTTACTAAATATGTACAGCTGCCAATTGTACATTTTCTGAAAATCTGACCCCCTATAATGCTTCCACGCCGGTACTCGCCTATGTAATATAAGGGCTTGCAGGCTGGACATCTCTCCCCACCTCACTGCTCCACTGCCTTATACCATATGATAAATGGGTGGTCAGCTATGTGTGGCATGCCTCCAGGGCTGGATATGCAGGTAATAAGTCTCAAGGTCATTCATTCCAACCCATTTCATGTGTAGGTCAGTCAACCTCCGACACATAGCCCGTGGGTGTGGGAGAGGTAGAATGTATGGCAAGTAGCAGTATGGCTATAGTCTATCCGAAAATAGTTGACACATGATTCCTTAGTCCCTTTAAGGGGAGGGAAAATGGGAGATTTTATATTTATATTTATGACAAGGACCTGTCAACCCTTTGCCCAGGGAGTCGCTCATTGCAATCAACCATGGAGTAACAGGGCCAGTATAACCAGCTCTTCCTTCCTTTTAAGCAAAACAACAGCTGCTGCACATGGAACAGAGGAACAGCAATACAATACAGCTTTATATTTGGCCATGGTCGGTCGCAAACGGCCATGGTCTGTCGCAAACGGCGATTCAGGGGGCAAAGGTTTGAAGTAAAAAATCTCCCACTTTTCCCTCCCCTTAAAGGAAGTAAGGAATCATGTGTCAACTACTTTTCGGACAGACTATACTACTTGAAGTGTTCAAGGTCATTAGTAACCATAGAGTTGGACTGTGAATGGGTCAGAAGATGTACAATAGGGGATTTGCATGTGCCACTATACATGTATCTTACTTGTTCTGTTGAAATCTGACATACAAATATTCAGCAAGATTTTTTATCGAAAATGGCAAGATGAAAAATGTTTTCACCAATGATTCCCATATTATTCAGAATTTCCCTATATTTGTGAATTTTGCATCTACTATATATATATAAACAAGCATGCCTGGTCTACTTTGGTTTGGGACATTTTTAATAGGGTCAGGTTCCATGCTCGCTTTCATTGGTCAGTCGACCAGCTAGAGTCTCCTCCTGCCGGCCACACTTGACCGATCCTGGTGTCCACCAGGCCCAGGACGCCTAGATACCTCCAGTGTTCCTATCCCTTATAGCCACTGTACAATAGGGGATTTGCATGTACCACTATGCATGTATGTTACCTGTTTTCACCAATGATTCCCGTATTTTATTATTCAAAATTTCCCTATTTCCCTTCACAAATCCTCTCAAAAACCTAAATTTAAGACAAAAATCAGGTTCAACATAACCAAACAGACAGTTTAAATCAAGGCAATACCAAATATACTCAGATATACCTAGTGTTGACGATTTTTCAGCCTAACTTAGCAGAATTTACTACATGTGTTGATTTGCGAATTGTATATTTTTTGAAGATCTGACCCAAGAACGCCTAGATACCTCCAGTGCTCCTATCCCTTATAGCCACTGGTCAGTTCCAAATTTATTTGACCTCCTCCAACAATGATTATTGAAATATGAACACTCGTATTCGATTCTGAGTTGTTATGAAGTCAGAAAAATGCAAATCAATCATAAAGCACACAATTGAAGCCACAGTCGTTCTTTTGTTCCCAAGCTTTTTACTTCCGCTTTTCAACCAATAGAATCACAGAGAATTAGGTCAGATAACTAGGTCATGTTTCTTCCCTAGGGAGAATGATCTAGCTCGTGTAAGTCTGTTCCAGAGGTGGAATAAATAAAGTAAATTTACCTTGGTACCACAGGACACTTTAGCAATATAAATCTGAACCTCACCTGCAAGGTAAAAAGTAAAACATGGGTTAGGAAAATTGATAGTGGGGAAAAAAACCAAGATTCAACCACAAAATGAAACAAGTAAACAAAAAGGAAGAATGGAGAGGGCGAAAGATGTAAAAAAAAAATTGTGGCTGGTGAAAGAAATGAACTAAAAAATCAGTCCGTTGCCAGGAGCTTGGCTGAGTTCCTTTCTAAAAAGTCCATGTGCAAATCCTGACCCACTTTCAAGCTGCCCGTTAAAGACCCAAGTCAAGTTGGCAGGAGCGAATTGGGTTCCTGGAGAAAAAAACAACTTATTGAAAGGTAAGAAAGGTTCAATGAGGGTAGGTGAGACGTTGACAACTCTTACTCACGGATTCCCCTCAAATCAGGGCTAAGGGACTGTTCATTTTTAACCACTGGGGGGGGGGGGGGGGGGGGGGGGGGCGGAAGAGGAGAATTCCCGGGGCGGGGCGGGGCAAGGCACCTTTTTTTGCACAGACTCTGAAGGGGAGGTACTTTTTTTTGCACAGACTCTGAAGGGGAGGTACCTTTTTTTGCACAGACTCTGAAGGGGAGGTACTTTTTTTTGCACAGACTCTAAAGGGGAGGTACCTTTTTTTGCACAGACTCAGAAATACAATGATGTAGCGGGTCATGAAATGGTGCGCAAACTTTCAAGGGGGGGGTGGGTGTGTCATACAATTTTGCACAAGAGTTTTTCGCAAATTCTCCATCCCCCCAGTGGTTAATTATGAAGCCCCTAATGACCTGAGTACTAGAAGGTCCTTATTATCGTCAGTTGCAAATTCTGACCCATTTTCACAACGGCACCCCCCCCCCCCCCCCACGCTCCCAACTGCACCAACCCCTCCCCCCTAACACTCTACCCCCCACCCCCCACCAGACAAAATTGGCACAGGAAAATCATGTCTTTTCTTGGCCCCCAAACTAAGTCAAATGGGTTGGTACTCCCCAGTAAAACTTGGCCTGAGAAAATGTGATAATTGACCAAAAACCTAAGTCAAAAGGGCGAAGCGGAAGAAGTTAAGTTCAGTCCTTTTATGCTGACCAATTCCAACTTGGCCATACCCCCCCCCCCCCCCGCCGACCCACCCACCCCCAAAGCCCAAGTTGGCAGAGGACCGGAGAAGGGCTTTCTGCCGGCCTACAGATAAAACTGGACTGTTATTACATAGCAAGCCAAAGAGCCAGCCTGGCAATCTTTATTACGACTAACCTGCCTACATTTAAGGCCATGAATACAAATCAATGTTAAATACACCATGAAAAACATGCCACTCGGAAAATATCCATAGGAATATCTCCTTGTTTTTTTATTTTATAACCCAGTGGGTTATTTATTGATTGAGATATTACATTTTTATTTGGTACTAAAAAGGGAACTGTGTATGTTTAAACAGGGGGTAAAGGGTTAGGGAGAGATTTGGGTTTAGGGTTTTCTGGTATCTGTTGCTCTGCTACCAATTGGGGATTGGGGAAGATTGGGGGAATATGTAGTTGTCCCTGCTGTCTCTCCCTGCCTCATCCAACTCTCCCTTTCTCCTTACTTCTTCTCCTCTTCACCACTCCCTTTCTTCCATTCCTGTCCCCCCCTTCCTTCTCCCCTTCCTCTTTGCTTCTCTCCTCTGCCCTACCTTCGCTCTCTCTCTCTCTCTCTCTCTCTCTCTCTCTCTCTCCCCCTCCCTCTTCATTTCTCCCCCTTTCTCTCTCCACCCCCTTCCTGGTTCTTCCACCCCTGTCTCCTTCTGTCTTGTCTGTCTCCTCCCCTTCTCTCTCTCATTCTGTCTCTTCCTCTCCCTATCTCCCCTTTCCTCCCTTTCTCTTTCCCCCTCTCTCTCTCCTTCTTCATTTCTCCCCCTTTCTCTCTCCACCCCCCTTTCTGGTTCTTCCACCCCCTGTCTTCTTCTGTCTTGTCTGTCTCCTCCCCCTTCTCTCTCTCTCATTCTGTCTCTTCCTCTCCCTATCTCCCTTTTCCTCCCCCACCTCTCTCTCTCCCCTCCTCTCTCTCTCTCTCTCTCCCCTCCTCTCTCTCTCTCTCTCCCCTCTCTCTCTCTCCCTCTCTCTCTCTCTCTCTCTCTCCCCCTCTCTCTCTCTCTCTCTCTCCGCGGGTCGATATTGCAGGAAGGGTTAGTGGTGGGAAATGGAGCAAATGAAGTAGATTTCACTACATTGACATGTAATGTTGTTTATACTGGAGTGAGGGCAGCAGGAGTGACTGGAGGGACTCCCTCCCCGGCTAACCTACTCACTCTACTTACCCTCCTCCCCTAGGCCACCCATTGATTATTGCCTATTGAACCCTCTTTATAGGTCTCTCACTTAGAGTAGGGACATAAAACCGGGCTTGCAAATAACGAAACTCTCTCTATCTTCTAATCTGTACTATCATTCATGCTCTAATTCTGCAATTATCTCTGTAGGAAGGCTATATGGGAGAGTGGCAGAACATATACAATTCGCCTGCACAAATCCTCTCAAATAAGACAAAGATGAGGTGAAAATTAATCAGCACAAGACTTATGTAATCAATACGATACCAATTATACTCAGATATACCTAGTATGTATCATTGTCAGGTTAATTAGCAGAAATGAGTCTCAATGTCTCAAGTTCTGTCGATTGTAATTTCCTGACGCCCTGAGATTTCGGACGCCTTGATACTATAATTATTTGATTTGAATATTGTTCATAAAGTAACAGTTATTTGTATAATAGTGTTGAACCACATAGTTCGAGACGATTAAATAATGGGTATTGATACCATTCTGCTCGCTTGAACATTTGTATTTTGAAATATGATGTTGATTTTGTAATCTGGCAACGCACGAAAATCACGATACTTGTGGTCATGCGTAATTTATTAACGACAGTTAAAATGTTAAATGTGGCCAATAGAAATATTAGAATAAAATATTTCGGACCAATATGCCATGACTCATATAAATACCCACGACATAGTATACAGTTCCGTAGGTCGGCAATGTGGATGGGTTATATGGGTCAGATTTTCAGAAAATGTACAATTCAACTTCGCCAATCTTCTAAAAAAACCCTCAGATTTCAGACGAAAATAAAGTTCAAAATACAGTTCAACCTAACCAAAAAGATTGCTAGAATCAAGGCAATACCAAATATACTCGAATTTACCTAGTATTGACCAAATTGCAGCCTAATTTAGCAGAGTTTACTCAATGTGCGCAACTGCCAATTGTACATTTTCTGAAAATCTGACCCATATAATTCGGTTGGAGATATAATATTATATAGGTGGAATACGGACACGTATTTAGTTACGACCAAAAACAAGCTTAACCAAGCAATTCCTCCCTTCGAAACCTTCTTCTCCTACAACCCAATCCCCCTCAGCTTCCACACAATGAAGTATTACCACTAAGAATAAAAACTATGGAATTCTATTAAAGAGAAAAGTACTAAAAAGTCAATGAGTTAGCACTCATAGAGAATACCATTATTCATCCCCACCCTAACGCGACCGAGTGAGGAAGGGGAGAGAAAGGGTCTTGGAACTTAATCATTTATAATTTCATGTCATCTTGATTATGAACAAATTAAATAATATTATTATTTTGTCTCAAATTGGTTAATTACAATTATTAAATATTAACACAAGCTTTGGAATATTTACAGAATCAATGGGTGGCATCAGACCTTCCAAGGCTGGCCCTTACACAATTTGATTAAGGCAGACTTCGTAAAAAGAAAAAAAAATGAACTAAAAAAGAAGTCATCATTCCCTTCAAGGAAATCCCTTTCCCCCACACATCCCCATAAGGGAGGTATAAATGGGCCATGGGGGAGGGAACCCTCATCCCTCCAACCCAATGATATACAACTCCCATTCCTTCAGGGACTTTTTTTTTAATTATTTATTTTTTTACCCCCGCTTAATACCCCACCTTAGAGTAAATCACCCATGCTAATGGAATGTCCCGAGAGACAAATATGTTATGTTTTTAAGCCAGCGTTGGTACTTTGTGTGTTAGGGGCCTAATACGTCAGTCACATATATCAACTAATATAATACGAACAACAACAATTTCGGGGAACATTATAATAATGTTTCTCAAGCCTAAATGGTAACTGAAAGGGACGTCTAGCTACATCAGGGGATGGGATGTTAATGCTACACTAGTATAATACTAAATATAGTAAAACTAAGGGGAAAAACTATTAATTTGAAACAAATGAAATAGAATTATCAAAGAATAAAAACATAAAATATCAATTAGATTTATCATACTAGAATGGAAGAACCACTTTCACTTGAATTATGTAAAGATTTTCTCTAATAATTCAAGCTGTCCTGAGAATATTCGTGCTTTATGTATGGAAATGTTCATAGACCTGAATAAAATATTTTTAAATCTTTAAATCTTAAATCTTTAAATCTTCTTTAAATCTTTAAAATCATACACTACCACCTCCTGCTGTTCTCTCACACTCTCCCTCTTCCACCACCACCTCCACCACCACCACCACCACCATCACCACCACCTCCTCCTCATCATCATCCTCCCCCTGTTTCTTTCACACTCTCCCTCTTCCACCACCACCACCACCACCACCTCCTCCTCTCCCTCTTCCACCACCACCAACTAAAGAAATGCAGCAGCTTTTCCTTCTTGATAATGGCAACATAAACATCACAACTTCCCCCCGTCTCAACCCCCTAAATCAGCCCCCACAATAAGCACTATGTTGGCTTTTTTTGGTTAAACTGTTTATGGCAGGTGATTTAGAAGGGTGGGGAGATGGGGGAGAGATACACAAAGCCGCTAAAAGCACTACATAAACCTTCTTGCATATATAAGCTATTCACAAATGCGCCTCCTCCTCTCAACGCCAGCCGATTTCACCAGTGGTGTCTGTTGCGTAATATAACAGATCCTTCCACAGATTCCACCAAAACTATTCTTATTAAAGGGTGGTCTCCACTGGCTGCGGTAAGCCTTGCGATGGTTTGTGCTGGTTCTGTAGGTTGGGAGGAATTGCGAGGTCCTGCCTACATGGTTCACTGGCCATGTAGGTATAGTGGGACCTGGACACTTCTCACCATCACAGCACCATCGCAAGGCTTACCACAGAGCTTACCACAGCCAGTGGAGACCACCCTTTATTCTGCATTTATGGCATGGGGTAAAGAAATTCCTTAGCTTCTAGATGGACCTATTTATACAATGATCTGCATGGGAGAAGATTTGGTTTTATACACTAAGAGGAACACCTCCTAATCCTTTAATGGGGCCTATTCTATCTTGGTGACTCTCAGATGGATTGAATAGGCCACAACATTGTTCAAATCGTAGTTGAAAGTTGCACACCAAAACGCCAAACTTAAAGTATTTTTTTTAAAGATTCTTTATTTCCTAAACATTTCGGTCTGAATGGGGATTTTCCTCCGTGGTGAACATAAAAGAATATCCCTTTTGTGTGAAGAGAAATGTCCCTTTTAAAAGGGAAATTGGTTTCATAATGGTACTACTGTAGTGCTACCTTTTTATAACTCATATAAAGTGGAATAAACAATTCAATTCAATTGTATGAACTGATAGCCAGTAGTCGTGCAAATTGAATATCCAGGCCCTATATGAATACATGGGAATATATCAGGCCAGTCTATTTCCATTACAAATCTATATTAATGGAGTTTTATGTAGCTCTCGATTCCAGTGGTTACAGGGACAAAATCCCACTACGCAAATTTCACACATGACCAAATTTTACGACATTTCCTTGCCGGAAACTGTACCAGAATCAATCCCATAGTCCTCTACTTTGCACATGCGCAGTTGCTGATACAAGTGACTTCCTTTTTTTACCACACTTGGGTACATAAGTATAAATCCGGTTTATGTGGATATTGGGTAGGATTTCACAGTGACTGGGGCAGAAGGCAGTTTGCATATACTACTAGGTCTTCTCCTACATGGTACTCTACATGGCAGAGGTCGCCTCAAGATGGACAATTCGCCTTCACCAATCTTCTCAAGCAACCCAAATTTAAGACAGAAATGGGCTTCACAATGCAGTTCAACATAACTTTTGGAATTTTTAGAGACTTACCTGGAAGTTGAATTAAAATTTAGATTTTTATGAGCAACACACAGGGTTGCGGGAGTAAATAGAGGTATAGATTCGTTTGAATCAACGCAATACATGTACTAGATATACTCAGATATACCTAGTATTGACCATTCTTTCTTTGACAGAGTTGCTGAATGCACATTTTCTGACGACCTAAGTATTCATATGATGTAGCAGGCCGATCCAGGGTGTAATAATACATGGACATATTTTTCAACGGTGGAAGTAGATACTAAAGTGCCAAGATTCAATTTTTGCACAAAAAAAACCCAATTGTACACATGTCGGTACCTGTACCCAGCCACCATATATAAGCCCCTGGGGGGTAAGAGTCGAGGGCCTGGTCAGTCACGCTGTCTATCAACTCTGGACACTATCTGTGGTCAGTTTGACCAGGCTATATGGCATACATCAGCATAACTGACCAGTGGCCAGGCAAGGAGGTCATGACCCGCCCTGGAGGCCATTTATTTTCATATTATTAAGGTTATAAATATATAGCGAGATCCGGTTGACTGGAGAGAGAGATGTGGAATGATAGGTGAGGTTAATGTATGGATTCACACAGGGCTATAGTCCAATATTGAGCAACATACCAGTCCAGTCTAGGCCCAAACTTGAGAGAGTCCCTTCAAACGAAGGGAAAGCCTCTCACCTCAAACCGCAAAGAGTCATTATAATTCGATTAAGACCACAAAATATCATCATATTCACATTAAAAGGTCGAGTTCTAGGACAAGAAACCGACTAGCAAGGTAGGCTGACATACCATCCTTATCTGATCTGAGGGTTTGGACCTAGAGTGAGTCATACCTACTGCATCTTTTTCTATAAAATATCATGGTTCAGTACAGTTTACAGGCTCAAAGGCCTCAGAGGCTATCAGATGAGATAGGATCGGTATGCCAATGGCTTTCCCGGCCCTGGAGTAGGCCCAGCACTGCCGTCATAATGGGATTTGGGGGTTATGTTTCCCTTAGTCTGAAGGGATAGGTTCTGAGCCTAGACTGTAAATGGGAACAAACGACTTTTAGAAGATCTACAGAGCGAAATTTATAAACTTTTATATTATATATTAATATTTAGACCAATAAAAAGAATTTAGAATAGGCAAATATTTTGAGAATTAAACTAAGCGCATGTGTGTAAGAGCTGCGCATGCGTGATCTCATAGTCTCGTAAACACTCTCGTGATGGACGAGACTCAATAATTTAGGATCAGCAGCAGACGACAATTCACAAGGATCACCCATGAATACATGGGTCAGATTTTCAGAAAATGTACAATTCAACTTCACCAATCTCCTCAAATAACCCAAATTTCAGACGAGAATAAAGTTCAAAACACAGTTCAACCTAACCAAACAGATTGCTAGAATCAATGCAATGCCGAATATACTCGAATTTACATAGTATTGACCAAATTGCAGCCTAATTTAGCAGAATTTACTAAATGTGTACAGCTGCCAATTGTACATTTTCTAAAAATCTGACCCACATAGTGTTTAACTGAAGGCATACAAAAGGTTGGGAGGGACTTGTTCTAACCCACACCTCGTCAACTATATAATCAGTCGGGTGCCCATAGGAACGCTAGTAGTTGGGACAATATAAATCAAGCTTTCAAATTTGCATATTTCTTTGCTTCCTTCCACGACGAGTCAATGAACCAAAAGTCGGACTTCACTGATGCTATAGAATGTGCGACAGCCCAAAAAACGTTACAAGGTTTATGAAAATATGGTTTTATATGGAAAATATAGTTTTAAAAGCTGCATTCTCAGTTAGCATCGATCAACAGCTTTTTTCCTATGTAACGTTTTGTTTAAGTGCATCATGGCTCGCCACTCACGACGATACACACAAATCCACTCCTCGTGCAACCAACGAGCAACAGACAACCTCTGTTCTGCCAAACCAACCGTCCATTGTATTCCATATAAATATTTTAGAATTTTGAGAGACTTACCCGTTGGCAGTAAGTTGAATTAAAATTATGATAAGCCCACAAAGATCAAGACATCTTCCTCGCAAGATAACACAAGAGGAGAGAGAATTGAGGGGGAAGAGAAAGGGGGAGACAGCGGAGAGAGACAGGAGGAGAGAGGTACTGTTGCCCTTTTAGTCAAGAATCAGGAAAATCTCTTAAAAGAACAAACAAGCAGAAGTTTCCCCCAAGCGAATAACATGATCAATAATGGTTACACAAGCCACAGTAAGAAGGACACACTTTCTATAACATGCACGTAAAGTATCTTGTATCTGCCTATTCAAGTCAACAATAGAAATACAGATGGAGTAGTCCTACAAAAGAAACCCTTCTCCCAAGGTTTACAAATCTGCATATATTTAGTGTGAAGGAGTGCGAAGACGTGATAAAGTCAGCCATCAACAACTGGTATTATTCAGACTCCTCCCGGGGGACCTGGGTACTGGAGAGGTATGGAGGGCCTTTCACACTCACCCTGACAATGACCTTAGGCTCAGGCAACGCCCCTGGGACGCCCGCCACACTGCGCATGCGCGTGGTATGCGCATGCGTATAACTCTTCGAGGAGGAGGAGGAGGGGGGGGGGAGAATGGGGAGGAGGGGGGGGGGGAGAATGGGGAGGAGGAGGGGGGAGGGAGATGGGGAGGAGAAAGTGGTGGTGATGGTTGGGGTTGGATCGGTGGTGGGGGGGGGGGGGGGGGGAGGGAATGGAAAAACTAGAAGAGCAGAAAAGCGAGGAGGAAGGGGGAGTGAGGGTAAGAAAGGAGGAGGAGAAGGAGAAGGAGGAGGAGAAGGATGGGGAGGAGGAGGAGGAGGAGAGAAGGAGAAGGAGTAGAAGGAGGAGGAGGAGGAGGAGGAGGAGGAGGAGGAGGAGGAGAAAAAGCAGGTCGGGGAGGAGGAGGAAAGGCAGGACGAGGAGGAGGGCGAGGAAAGAAGAAGAGGGAGTAGGGGGAGCAGGAGGAAAAAAAGAGGAGGAAGAACAGCAGCAGGAGGAGGAGCCCAAGGAGGGAACAGGAGCATCAGGCGAAGGGATAAGAGAAACAGAAGGGCCAGGGTACATAGTACCGTGAGGAGTGAAGGAGAGGGAGAAGCAGGACCAAATTCAAGGCCTAACTCCAAAATACCTTCAAAACACAAGAACATTGCCATATATATTCCAAACGTGACCTGCATATTACCTGACTGGCATATATCCGGGGCCAGTCAACTTTAGAACTTGTCATAATTCAATAAGCGTACATACAAACTGATTAGCGTTTCCTCTGAGTTTCACTTCGTGCTGGAACTATCTAATTAATCTCAGACATTATCCCTAATAAGGAGAGGCAAGAGGCGTAGAATATAGATGTAAATGCCGGGCCATGGTGGGGCATCCATGGCATAGAGGGAATGGGAGATGAGAGGGGGAGGGGGAGGAGGAGGGAGAGGTAGAGGGGGAGGAGGAAGTACAGAAGTGAAGGAGTGGGAAGAGGAACAAAATCAAAAGGAACGGGGAGGAGGAAGAGGACGTGAGACAAACGATGTAAGACGAGCGAGGGCGTAATATAGTGGGCCTAAATCATATCACAAATGGGTCAGATTTTCAGAAAATGTACAATTCAACTTCGCCAATCTTTTCAAACAACCCAAATTTCAGACGAAAATAAACTTCAAAATACAGTTCAACCTAACCATACAGATTGCTAGAATCAATGCAATGCCGAATACACTCGAATTTACCAAGTATTGACCAAATTGCAGCCTAATTTAGCAGAATTTAATAAATGTGTACAGCTGCCAATTGTACATTTTCTGAAAATCTAACCCATATACTGGTAACCTATTATATGAGGCTGTGCCGGGTATGCGAACCCCCCCCCCCCCTCCCCTTCCCCTTCCCCTTCCCTCTCCCAATCACCCACAACGCACATCCAAACATGACACAACCCTCTTTATGCAAAACACAATCTTTGTCACAAGGCATCAGTTACATGCCAGACTCATCCTCTATGCCCCGTACTATCCATCCCCACTCCCCTTTAACCAGCTAACCAATGCCAATCTATTAAATGCCCGATCGTACGCGCCTAAATTCCATTTACCTGCTATTAATCAAGCCTCCCTCCAAGCCCTTTATGGGTAATTTAGTAATCTCAAAGCATAATCCACTTTAGAGCATGATTAATCTATATGGCTCCATCGACCGACGTCTTGTTTGCGGTTCGCATAAAAATCAGGCTGTTGCCTGTCACCAACGAGTGCTTTTTAATATCTCTTGCCTCAAAAGCCTCCAGCGAAATATAAGAGAGAGAAATAAACTATGAGTTGGAATGGATACTACAGGAGGGGAGAGAGAGGGTATTGTGTGTCTGTTTGTGCCTAGAGTATGCATGGATCTCAAAGGTTAATATTCGGTAAAAGTCAAAAGGCCTTGGAAAGGGTGGGGAAAAGGGGGAGGAGGAGGAGGAGGAGGAGGAGGAGGAGTAGGGGAAGAAGAGGAGGAGCAGGAGCAGGAAGAGGGAGAGGAAGAGGAAGAGCAGGAGCAGGGGGAAGAATAATCTGAATAATTTAACCAAAATAATCTGAATAATTTAACCAAAATAATGCATAATGAATAGATACCATATTTAAATCATAATCATACGTCCACCATTTTTCAACAGTGGGAAAATCAAAAGCACCATGGAAGGCGGTATAAAGCAGTTTGAGGGAAAGCTGACTGCACCAATTCTGACATTTCCCCCCAATCCTGCTCAGCCTGTGGCCTGGGAGTGGGCCTTGTGTGTGACAGGGGGCAGGCTTTGGGGGTGAGAGGCTGTGGGGGTGACGGGTAATTAGTATTTGCTGCAACTCCACATGCCTTGAAGCACCGGAATTTAATTCTGGGAGGCCCTTTGGTCTCTTATTAACCCACCGTTTAATATTGTATTATCTGAGCTCTTTAGGTGGTCCGTGGAGAGGGGAAAGCGCGAGAGAGGGACAAAGTGAGAGAGAGACTAGGGAGAGAGGCATAGATAGAGAGACGAGGGAGGGAGACAGAGAGGTGAGAGACAGAGAGAGAGAGAGAGAGAGAGAGAGTGTGGAAGAGAGAGATATGGGGAGATATTAACATACACAATATTTTCCATAGAATGAAAGTCAATTTACAAGGACAATAGACCTTAGGCAGAGAGAGAGAGAGAGAGAGTGGTGAGAGATATTAAAATAAAAAAAGCTATAGGCACTACTTGTTAGTCACTATACTTGTTATCTATCTTGTGTCTAAACACTTCATACCCCCGCCCCCAAATGCCCCTCCCCCCTCCCACTCTGGACACCCAGATCGCTGGACATCTACCAGTAACAACTGTGTGTAGTAGTACAGGACTTGAGTAGTCTAAGAGTAGAGAGGCATGATAACAGAGAGGCTTTTAAACACTTGGTCAAAAGCCAGCCTCCCCCTCAGGCTATGTTCCAGCTAATGTCCATCCATGGGGGTGGGGTGATACCGACATATATACCTAGGCAACACATGGGTAGCCCAATTCAAAGGTATTTGGCTAGAAAAAGACAAGTGGGGCTTTCCAGTCTAGGCCCAAAGTGGAGAGAGTCCCTTCAAAAAGCCTCTCGCCTCAAACCGCAAAGTGTCATTATAATTCCATTAAGACCGCAAAATGTAATCATATTCCCATTAGAACGCCGAATCCTAGGCCGGGAAACGGATTAGCAAAGTAGGCGTCTAATCACTGACATACCATTCATCTGATCTGAGGGTTTGGGCCTCTAGAGTGTGTCCTCCTCGATTGCTAGTGTTAGTTAGAGCTGGACAAGGGACTAATTAACCATGTTTCAAAGCACGGAGTTACCTTAGCCTAAATAAAGCCAGTTATAAAACAATACCCAAGTGTGGATAGAGCCAGTAAGTGGTATTTTATTCTTACCCATGCCCCTGTGGCTAGACTAATGAACACGGCGACACATCTAGACTAAGAACCTTGGGGAAGGACTCCGTTCTGATCCCTCCCCCCCCCCTCTCTCTGGGGAGATTAATAAGCCTAGATATGTGACCCCTCCGGGCAGATTTACCAGTCGATATTTTGCCTTGCGCTGTTTCGCCAGCTGCTGTCGGTGTCGGTGCAGTGTCGGTACAATGTCGGCTGGTTGTACCGACACAGCCCCGATTGAATCGGACACCGGGCCTTAGATACGTGACCGGATCACTGGGAGTGATTGGGTCAGTTCAATCACATGGTCAGATTCTAGATGTTGCTTGCTCATCCCGTGCCCGTGCCCGCAGGCCAGTAGGGAGAGTAGCAAGGCCAGCTAGAGGGAGCCAATGGATGCAATTAAATAACGTTTTGCCTGCCACCTTATCAGCTGTGGGGGATGGGTATCACTGCAGAGTGGCAGCGCGCAGTAAGAGATCAAAAGTTGGGGGAGGAGGGGAGGGAGGGAGGGGAGAGGAGGAGGAGGGGGGAGAAGGGGAGGGATGGGAGAGGAGGAGGAGGGAGGAGAAGGGGAGGGAGGGGAGAGGAAGAGGACAGTAAGAAGGAGGAGGGAAAGAGGAGGAGGAAGAGGAAAGGAAGAGAGGAGGAGGAACGTAAGGAGGAGGGAAAGAGGACAGAGGAGGGAGGAGAAAGAGGAGCAGGGAGGGAGGAGGATGAAAGTAAGAAGTGGGATGGAAACGGGGATGGAAAGACGAAAGAAGGAGGAGGAAGAAGAGGGTGAGGAACAAACTGTCATATATCCATTTACTTTACTCTAAGAGACATATATTATCTCAAACTTTATCTAGGCATAATATCTGAGATCAAAGGGTCCTGTGGACTTTTTGTAATAGTTTAATCTTCCATGCTGCTGCCCAATAACTTCCATCCCCCTTCCCCTTCCTCGATCCACCTTTTCCTCCTGCTGCTCCTCCCTTCCCCACCTGCGCCCTGTACTATCTTTCCCACATGACAATGTACCTTTCTAAAAGCCCAGTGAAACAATGCTCCCACTTTCACTATTAAAGCGATTTCTTTATCCCTGCTTTCATCCTATGACGAGGTGCAAGCTGAGAGATGCAATTTGGCATGCAATACTTTAGATGACATCGTCACATCTGTTATCAGTGGAAAGGAGAGGGAGAGAGAAAGGGAGAGAGAGAGAGAGAGAGAGAGAGAGAGAGAGAGCTTAGAGTAACATCACAGATATTACTCTAAGGAGAGAGAGAGAGAGGTCAGGAGAAAGGGGGAGAGGGAGAGAGGGAGAGAGACAGAGCGAGAGGGATTCAAAAGTCAAGGAGGGTTATTAACGATTACGATAGCTATCTACCAATCGTTACCATTTTAGTATGAACCAATAAAGATGTGAACAGTTAAGATAAAACAAACGCGGTATAAACACCATCAACGTACATATATATTTACCCCCAGATCTAACAGAATGAATATATGAAGTGGCATTTAGCGACAGACAGAATGATTGATCCCTTTTGGAAAAAAAGATGAAAAAATGTCAAAGCACGAATACCAGAGATAACACCTGGACCAGTGAACATACCCTTTGTAATGTTTTGACGTCTTGCCAAGAAACAACAGAATATGATTACCGGTCTTGTCATTGTGGTCATTCCATGGCTAGGCTATATGGGTCAGATCTTAGGGAAATGTACAATTCAACTTCGCCAATCTTCTCAAATAACCCAAATTTCAGACGAAACTAGTTCAAAATACAGTTCAACCTAACCAAACAGATTGCTAGAATCAATGCAATGCCGCATATTCTCTAATTTACCTAGTATTGACCAAATTGCAGCCTAATTTTGCAGAAATTACCAAATGTATAGAGCTGCCAATTGTACATTTTCTGAAAATCTGACCCATAGTAGAGCGGGAGGGAAGTATATAGAGAGAGGATACATTGTACTTGCCCGACCACTCACTGACTGGGAGGCTATAGGTAAATGCGTTTAGATTATAGCTAGAAAGATTGTCTCAAGATACGAAATGGGTGGGTCGCTACTGAAATTCTTACTCGTATCTTAATGGTCCTCGTAATAATATCGTTATACCGTTAATAAGTGCTCCACTGGAATCGTTATCTGCAGTTGATTTAATCAATTGTAAAAATAACTAACGAGAAGGTCTTCTTTTGAGCTTGTCTTTTTTTAATCGTTATCACTTATTAATAACGATTATGGTAATGATAACTAGACCATGTCAAATAAACGATTACTGGAGTCCAAAGATGCCACCTTTTTGCTATTTTCTAATACATCTAAATCTAGATTCTGTTAGTATTCTGTATATTTTGAAAGGAAATATTTCAACAAGTTGGTCATGGGACTCTTTCATTTTGACATGAATAATGAATTTCAAAGATACATGCACCAAAACATGTCGATATCATTAATTATAGATCCCAGTTAAAATTATTTGTAACTTTTGAGGTGCTTTTGTGATATTAATTATTATTGAAAAAAATACCTCAGGACGAAAAGCTTGATTGGAAAATCAACTACAAGAGGCATGATTGGCAATGAAGGATAGTGCGAATTTCTTATAAATTGTTAAATATATTATTGGCCTGAATGAAATAATACAAAAAATCTTAAACAATAATTTCTTTTGACACTTTGTGTGGTGTAAATCTATGGAAAGGCTGGAGGACTATTGGTTTTTCCAATGAATACTAGCAAGCAACCACCATGCAATGCCGGGGCTAGATTGGAGTTGGCTAACCAAGTATGATAGATTTAAGGCTGTTCACTTGTCAGTTCACATATTCCCTCCCACAAAATATCCTACTTTCTAGCGAACCAGGCGACTGCCTCTCTATGTGTGACCCGCTCCTCTCTGATCTGTGTCTGATAATATCTTCCTCCCTCTTTCCCTGTGCTCCCCTTATCTGATAATATCTTCCTCCCTCTTTCCCTGTGCTCCCCTTATCTGATAATATCTTCCTCCCTCTTTCCCTGTCCTCTCCTTATCTGATAATATCTTCCTCCCTCTTTCCCTGTCCTCTCCTTATCTGATAATATCTTCCTCCCTCTTTCCCTGTCCTCTCCTTATCTGATAATATCTCCCTCCCTCTTTCACTGTCCTATCCTTATCTGATAATATCTCCCTCCCTCTTTCCCTATCCTCCCCTTATCTGATAATATCTTCCTCCCTCTTTCACTGTCCTCTCCTTATCTGATAATATCTCCCTCCCTCTTTCCCTGTGCTCCCCTTATCTGATAATATCTTCTTCCCTCTTTCCCTGTCCTCTCCTTATCTGATAATCTCTTCCTCCCTCTTTCCCTGTCCTCTCCTTATCTGATAATCTCTCCCTCCCTCTTTCC
The DNA here is from genome assembly GCA_942159475.1 of Sthenelais limicola. Lineage (NCBI taxonomy): Eukaryota > Metazoa > Annelida > Polychaeta > Phyllodocida > Sigalionidae > Sthenelais > Sthenelais limicola. The sequence goes on along the minus strand of OW804099.1, from coordinate 5,843,475 downwards.
CTGTGCTCCCCTTATCTGATAATATCTCCCTCCCTCTTTCCCTGTCCTCTCCTTATCTGATAATATCTTCCTCCCTCTTTCCCTGTGCTCCCCTTATCTGATAATATCTTCCTCCCTCTTTCCCTGTCCTCTCCTTATCTGATAATATCTTCTTCCCTCTTTCCCTGTCCTCTCCTTATCTGATAATATCTCCCTCCCTCTTTCCCTGTCCTCTCCTTATCTGATAATATCTCCCTCCCTCTTTCCCTGTCCTCTCCTTATCTGATAATATCTACCTCCCTCTTTCCCTGTCCTCTCCTTATCTGATAAGATCTTCCTCCCTCTTTCCCTGTGCTCCCCTTATCTGATAATATCTTCCCCCTCTTTCCCTGTCCTCTTCTTATCTGATAATATCTCCCTCCCTCTTTCCCTTTCTGTCCTTTCCTTATCTCTATCTGTTTGTCTTTCTCCTATCGCTCTCCCACCCTCCATTCCCCTTTCTCTGACTGTCTATCTTTAAGTTTCACTTACCTCTCGTCCCACCCCCTTCCATCCTTTCTTGTATTTCTCTCAACATCCAATCCAGGATGGTCCCCATCTTCCAGTCCCCCCCCCCCACCCTCACTGTGCCCACCCATGCTAAAGAACCTACCCATGAATTAATAAAGCCAAAAGGCAGCATATGTTCCCCCAGTCCGCCGATGGTGTTATAAACCCTGATATATGCGTGTATCTTAGTGCACCCCGCCTCACAGATCCCTCATAAACATATAAAACATGGCGTCTCCATCCTCACACACGTAATGAAAACGTCAATACTGCTAAACTATGGCCATTATGTGCCCTTACAAGTCAGGCTGGGTCGGGGGAAGGGGGAGGGTGCATCAAGACACTATTATGGTGAAGTCACAAGAAAATGTACAATTCATCTTCACCAATCCTCTCAAATAACCCACATTTCAGACGAAGATTAAGTTCAAAATACAGTCCAACCTAACCTAACAGATTGCTAGAATCAATGCAATGCTGAATATACTTGAATTCATCTAGTATCGACCAAATTGCAGCCTAATTTAGCAGAATTTACTAAAAGTGTGCAGCTGCAAATTGTACATTTTCTGACAATCTGACCCATGAGCTTGTATCTGGCATTCATACACACCCAGGGTATTTGCCGTCAAGAAATGTTACTTTACGCCCCTTTTAATACTATACTTTGGTATATTTGGTCATAGCAGGGTGGGGGTGAACGACAAATATAGATCTGAAATAAACAATACAGCAACAGCCTAGTAAATCATCATGCAGCAATAGATGGTAGTATATTACCCCTGGAGTTAGTGGAAGACCAGCTATAAGAGTTTAACACTAGTAAAATACACCAGGAGTTAGTGGAAGACCAGCTATAGGAGTTTAACACTCTAGTGAAATACCCCAGGAGTTAGTAGTAAGACCAGCTAAGATAGGAGTTTAACACTAGTAAAATAGGACTCTAGTAAAATACCATAGAACTTAGTGGAAGACCAGCTATTATAGGAGCTAAACAGTCTGATAAAATATCATACAACAAACACCAATGCTTGTTCACCTACCTCATTAAAATGTGAGCAAAACACACTAGGCAGCCATAGGATATGGTAATTCATGTCTGATATTCACATAGTATCCCTCCCATATCACTCACTTTCATCAAATCACACATAACAATATCACAGTTTCATTTTCATGTGTAATCTTATCAGTGTCTGAGCATTGCCATTGCCTTTTTAGTTTACAAACGTCCATATTACACATCTATTTGACACTGTGCTTTTTCCAATAAAAAAAAGTCATATTTCTCTGGACACCTTAAACTACCAAGAGTCTGGTGACTAATTAAAGTAACAAACAACAAGAGTGGGATATGGTTCTGGTAATATTAGCCCATGTGGGATATGGTTCTAGTAATATTAGCCCATGTGGGATATGGTTCTAGTAATATTAGCCCATGTGGGATATGGTTCTAGTAATATTAGCCCCTTGACTCTTTCTGATAGCTGACAACGCAGCTTTCTAGTAGAAAGAATTTTGTTTTTTCTGTGAGAGAGTGGAGTGGAGTTATCTCTGCGGGCAATCCTCCACAGTATTGTCCCTAGGCAGGCAGGGTTACTGGAGGAGCATAGTGGGGGGGGGGGGGGGGGAAAGGGCTGGAACACACTGTCCAGGGACGGGACAAACCACAGGGACAGTCACATCACAAAGGTCAAGCAACATTTGGTGTTTTTAAGTGTTTTATAAAGTTTTATGAGGCACTGGAGGGATGGGATTTCTATACTTTGGCCCGATGTCACTTGGAGAAGGGGGAGGGGGTGGAGGAGGTGGTTAAAAGAAGGAGGAAGAGAAAGAGAAGGAGGAGGTGGAGGAGAATGGAGGAGGAGGAATAACAGACCCTGATAACATCACTCGCGATAAATTTAAACAAACATTATTCGACCGACAAATTTGTCAAAATTATGTTAGCATCAATACCAAATGGAACTTTTAGGGCAAAAATTTAAGAAAAAACACCTTTAAATGAAATCAATACCTTAATGAAAGTCAAATCGGCAGGTGGCCATAAATTAAAAACGTAACAACAGCCGATCCAAACCACAAATAGATATTTATAGGACCGAGCAGGAAGCTGTCGCAAAAACCAGCCAGAAGCTGCCATCATAAATAAGGTAAGGGTAAATTTGATTTTAAAAATCGATGAGAAAAAATGTTAAAACCTCTAGTTGTGGACACCTCTGTGATCCGGATAACTCACCATTGTGGTCAGTTAAAGCCAATACATGTACACTTCGTTATAGTCAACTCTCTTTAATCTGGACACCTCGCTATTATGGTCATGAGAGTTGTAAAATATGTTGATTTATATAGCAGAGCC
>OW804099.1:5794441-5813590 GCA_942159475.1 Sthenelais limicola | reverse complement strand
TTTTACTCTAATTAAGCAGAACTTGATAGATGTGTAACACTGCAAATTGTCCATTTTCCGTAAATCTGACCCACGTGCCCTGTCTCCCGCTCCCTCCTGCATCTTAGCCAGCATCTGAGAGAAACATTACAGATTGTATATCCAGGAAGTGATTAAATAGAATCACCTGGGGATTTGGGATGTGATTTAACCCTTCAAACCGTGTGTAGGTGCGAGAGGTAAAGCGGGAGTTGAAGTGGCTTAAGGTGTGCGACTGTGGGTGTGTGTGTACAGTGGTTAGCATGCAAGGAAGGGTTATGTCCATGTGTATGTGTGTGCTGCAATGACTCGGGCTTGTGTTTATGTTTCTCTACTTATATTGCGCTATGGAGGAAAGGATGGGGAGGTGATGGAGAGGAGGGGGTGGGGGGGGGGGGGGATGGGGGGATTATAGGCCTGTAGCTTATAGTTCGGCCGTTAATTGCTGTTTTGTTAACGTGGAAGGTGCTTTGATGGTCTGTGTAGAGATCATCATACAGGAAGCTATGAAATTACTATGCTTTCAAAATGACTTAATATTTTATTTGGATGTGGATACAATTTCATGGTTATGATATTTAAGTCTCTCTTATAGTTTCCTCTGTCTCTCTCGGTCTGTCTTCTGAGGTAACGTTGATCAACAAATAAATATTTTCTACATTTTGTTCCATTTTTTTCTTTCCAGCTTGTAAGTCATGTGAGCAAAGTTGATGTTGATTGAATATAGGTTATATAGCAGCTGTGAACGGTTATTTTACGGTTGAAGCTCCTCGTTCAATTTCCATATATACAAGGACACTTTTAATGGCTGAATATATATATCTGTATCTCTCAAGGAAGCTGTGTACTGAGTGTGGTGTAGGCTGGGTGGGAGGGGGGAGCGGGGCTGGGGGTGTAGTGGAGGGTGGGCGGGGTGAAGGGTGGGTGGGGTGCAGAGGGGGTGTTTAATCCATGCAACATCTGACAGGTATAATCCCATAAAGGTGGGGGTTGGGGGGGGGGGGGGGGGCGGGTTGAAGCCGTTTGTTGTAATTAGCTTTACCTACATGGGCCTGACTCTGTAGCCTTTGATGTCATCAACCTTTGTAAAAACACAGCCTTAACACATTTACCGCACTGTGTGTGTATGTGTCTCTCTCTGTGTCTCTTTCTCTCTTTCTCTCTTTCTCTTCCCGCTGAGTCTCTCTGTCTGTCGGTCTCTTCCCCTCTCTCTTCCTCCTCTCTCTTTCTCTCTCTGTCTCCCTCTGTCTCCCTTTCTCTCTCTGTCTCCCTCTGTCTCCCTTTCTCTCTCTCTCTCTCTCTTTCTCTCTCTCTTTCTCTCTATCTCCCTCTCTCCCTTTCTCTCTCTCTCTTTCTCTCTCTCTTCCCCCTCTCTCCCTCTCTCTCCCTTTCTCTCTCTCTCTTTCTCTCTCTCTCTTTCTCTCTCTCTTCCCCCTCTCTCCCTCTCTCTCCCTTTCTCTCTCTCTTTCTCTCTCTCTCCCTTTCTCTCTCTCCCTCTCTCTCCCTTTCTCTCTGTCTCCCTCTCTCTCCCTTTCTCCCTTTCTCTCTCTATCTCTCTATCTCTCTTTCTCTCCCGCTGAGTCTCTGTCTCTTTCTCTCTCTGTCTCTTTCTCTCTCCCTTCCCCGCTCTCTCTCTCTTCTCTCTCTCTCCCCTCCCTCTCTCTCTCTGTCAGGCTGTCCCCTCTCTCTCTCTCCCTCTCTCTCTCTTCCCCTCTCTCCCCCCCCTCCCATCTCTCCCCCCTCCCCTCTCTCCCCCTCCTCCTGTACATGTATATGTAAGACAAGTTAAAAAGTGTTAAATCCTCTGCTTACCGCTCTACAGAGGGAATATGTACGTTAGCTGGGAGGTTTTCTTCTTATATCGCCCAGTCCTTATTAACATTGACACTCTCCCACTCTTCAGACTTCTACAGATTACACAGAATGATTACACACACAGAGAGAGGGAAGGTCACTTTTTACTCCTGTACAATATTACGGAATCGATGTGGATGAAATGGGGCAATCATCATTAAAGCAATGTAGATATTATGATATTGATTTGAATTACCGATTCTGCAGTAATTTAAACCCAATTTCTTTGAATATTGAACATCGCCGTCAGAGAGAAATGTTTTGATATACTTGCGTATGGATCAACATTTCTGGATATCTATTCCCTTAATATCCTAATATTTTATAGATTAAAATATCATACGATCTGTAGAATATATCTGAGATGGTCCCGTTTACGGTTACATATCTATGCCTGAGGGTTTTTAATACTATTAATGACATTGAGTACATTAATCTCCGAAATGTTGGAATGTTATTTGTATATTATATCTGTCTTTCTTACTTTAATCCACCTTTTTCCCTAACTTTCTGTAAACTCTGGGACCATAGGAAAACCCTGGGTATACCTAGGAGATGTTACCCCCAGTCAAAATAAAATCTTAATAAAAAAAATGTTTTCATATATGAACCTCTATACAAATTGTGCCTGTATAATGCCAAATCTATCATAGATATTTATAGATATCTGTGTGTGTGGCCATTAGATTCAACAGCATGGATAGGAGGCTCTTGCACGTTAATGTGTTTATTTATGGTATAAACAGAAGGTACATGCGGTATACAATATATCCATATGGAATAGTCACTCCAGCTTTAGCCTTCTCTAGCTCTCTATACAGTCTAGGCTCAGGGCCGATCAGATCAGATAAGAATGGCATGTAAGTGATTGGACGCCTACTGCGCTAATGGCTTTTCTAGCCCTGGAATAGGCGTCCTAATGGGATTATAATGGTATTTAACAGTCGTAATGGGATTTTGTGGTTTGGAGCGAGAGGCTTTCGCTCAGTTTGAAGGTACTCTCAACTTTGGGCTTAGACTGTATATGGGTCAGATTTTCAGAAAATGTACAATTGGCTGCTGTACACATTTAGTGAATTCTGCTAAATTAGGCTGCAATTTGGTCAATACTAGGTAAATTCGAGTATATATTCGGCATTGCATTGAATGCAGCAATCGGTTTGGTTAGGTTGAACTGTATTTTAAACTCTATTTTTGTCTCAAAATTTGGGCTATTTGATAGGATTGGTGAAGACGAATTGTACATTTTCTGGCGACCTACCCACCCTACCTGTACCTACTCCCACTCCTCCCTCTCTTGGGTTGGCGCATATTACAAGATTTACGCGCGTTCATAAAAGATTCAGGCACTATTGCTGGTGCTGTCATAACTCGCCCACATTAACCATCACACATAGCTGCTAAATGGCCTTATTTGCAATGATAAATCCAGAACGCGGGCTGTGATTTCATACCTTGCGCCTATTATGATTCATTGGTCTATTGTTACCGGGCCATCTGTCAAATGGGCGCTACTGTCTATATAATAGTAGCTACCTTTCATTGACCTCCACCTCCTCCTCTTCTTCCTCTAAATCTGGGCTCTTCATTCTCTTCCTTGTTCGCCCTTTTTATGCTATTTCTAGGCTCCGAGTTGGGAGAGGCCCTCCGATCTGAGGGACAGCCTCTCGCTCCAAACCGCCACGCAAAATGCCATTATACTCTCATTCGGATGTCTACTCCAGGGCCAGGAAATCCATTAGCGCAGTAGGCGTTCAATCACTGACATGCCATTTTTAGCTGATCTGAGACGCTTTGCGCCTAGACTGGCTGTGCTTTCTTTCCTTCTTTGCATCCCATTCCTATTCCTTCTTTCCCTTCTTTCTCCTCCTCCGGCTTTCCACTGATCACTACATTAAGCACCTTTTTTTTTGTCTTTGCTCTTCCCCCAAGTAACTATTTAAGGCTCTTTCCATTTTCTCGCGCTTGTTTGTTTTGCTTTTCTTTATTCTGTTTTCATCCTCTCCTTCCCTTCCCTTGTCTTTCCAATTCCTATTCCTTCTTTCCCTTCTTTCTCTCTTTCTCTCTTTCCTTCTCTGCATCCCCTTCATATTCCTTCTTTCTCTTCTCTGTCCTTCTTTGCACCCCATTCCTATTCCTTCTTTCTCTTCTCTGTCCTTTTCTGCATCCCCTTCAGTCAGGTCCAGAAGGCAGTTTTGGACCCCTAAGTTTTAGGGGTCATTAACACTTTTAGCCTTAGTCTTAGCCTTGTGGTTAAGCTTATCGCTGAAGGTGGAATTGAGGAATGTGGCCTTCTGGACAGGACTGCCCTCCTATTACTTCTTTCTCTTCTCTGTCCTTCTTTGCATCCCATTCCTATTGCTTCTTTCTCTCTTCTCTGTCCTTCTCTGCGTCCCCTTCCTATTCGTTCTTTCTCTTCTCTCTTCTCTCATATCTCTTCTCTTCTCTCTTCTCTCTCCTCGTGCTACCACTGATCTCTACATTAAGCATCTGATGGTAAATAGCACCTCTCACGGCCACCATTTTTACCTACCCGCGCAATATGACTATAATAAAATAGAGAAACCACTGCGTTTTCCCGTGTAGTACATCCGTATGTGCCAGGTACTATATGTTTCAGCCGTATCTGGTTACTACAAGTATTACTTTTTACAACAAGAACGGAGAGGAAGTGCGGTGGGTGTATTAGAAATAAAAAGTGTTGAATAATGATGTGGTGGCGGGTGGCGGTGGTGCTGTTAAAGTGGTGGCGGTGGTGGTGCTGTTCATAATTCATCTTTTGTTCTTTCTCTACTTCCAACCTGGCTGATTCTGTACCATCGGCCGCCTCAGTGCTATAGGCCTAAACCCTCAGATCAGATAAGAATGGTTTGTCAGTGATCGGACGCCTACTGCGCTAATCGGTTTCTAGGACTAGGCGTTTTAATGGGGTTATAATGACATTTTGCGGTCTTAATTGAGTTATGAAGGCGGTTTGAAGCGAGAGGCTTTCCCTCCATTTGAAGGGACTCTTTCATCTTTGGGCCTAGAGTGTGTTGTCAAGCATGCTGGCGCTTGACGACTAGAACAACTCTAAATGTCGTCTGCTGCCTTTATATCATCACTCTCATATCTTTGATGGGATTAATGAAGGTGATGCTGGTAGTAGGGGTAGGTAGGGGTGGGGGTGGGGGCTTGGGTAGCTAGGGGGGGGTGGGGGTAGGTAGGGGTAGGGGGTTATTAGATGGCTGGTGGGTCGGTCATTTATAGGTAATGGTGCTATGATAAGAGGGAAAAGTTGGATCCGAGATGAGTAATGAATTTTGTACGTTTCATCTAAATAGAAAATAAAAGAGATAAATGAAGAGGTAAAAGAAGAGGTAAATGGTAGAAAAGAAGAGATGAATTTTGTACATTATATCATCTAAAGAGAAAGTAAAAGAAGTTAAAAAGATATGAACAGGCGGTCTAAGAAATAATAACTATAAAAGATAGAAGAAAAGAAATTCCCCAAATTTTCCCAAATTAAACATGAATATTTTGTCTCAAAGGTCACACTTTAAAGCAGGGTCCCCACAGGATCTGGAAAACCTGGAAAATGGTAAAAAAAAAAAATCCCTGCATGGAAAAATCAGGGAATTGGAAAATTTAGAGAAAATCAACAGAATCTTGTTCTGTGAAATTCAGATTTGTAAAGACAAATAGAAAATCGGGAAAATCGGGAAAAATATGCCACACGTCATCCCCTGGATAATAAAATTTGGTTAAAAAAAATATCAGAAAATTAAGTTTCCTTAGCACTCAGTACAGACCTGGAACCCTTTATATTTGTTATGAATCGGGGAAAATTACAAACACATCAGGCGAAATATCATGGAAATATCAGGGAATTTTACTTTTAGTTTTCTGTGGTAACCCTGATATTAAACCTACTCATAAGCCAATCTAAGTTATGGAGTTAACTCCAGTACAATTCATCTACTATTAGCATCATAAAGGGACCTGGCCTTGGTGGATGAATTATGATTGGTAGGGGTTGGGCGGGGGGGGGGGGGAGATGACAGGGTAAAGAGGCGGGGTGGGGGTGGGGGGTAAGGGGGTCTGTATAGGGGCACACGTGCATGGCTAGGGGACCTAGGTGATCCTGAGGGTGGTAGCGATGGTGGTAGGTGGTGGTGGTGGTGGTGGTAGCGATGGTGGTAGGTGGTGGTGCTATGGCGCGTTTTTATCTCTAATCACCATTGCAATATCAAATCAAATATTTGTCGAAAGTCATTAATATGAAAAAAGATCACTTTTTTAACTATTGTCAGCAAATTTAAGTTACAGCATTGAAAGCCCCGATGACAGGTTACTCTGAATACAACCTGAAAAAGAAGTAAATTGACTTAACTACAAGTTGGGTGGGGGGTTGACGAGGAGATAGATTGACCTCGACAGTGGTAGTCGTGGTGGTGTGATATTGTCACTGTCACCTCAGGGTATAAAAGGTTTACTCTAAACTGTCACTGCCGCAATATTAAATCTAAATCTTTGTTCCAAGCCAGTATGAATAAAAAAGATCACATTTATCACCTTTTTTACTACTCCAAGCTAAGTTATGTTACCACATTAGCTTCATTACAGGTTGGGTCGGGGTTGCTGTGGAGGGGTTACATGGGAACCTGGGCAGTCTAGGCCCAAACCCTCAGATCAGATAAGAATACTATGTCAGTGATTGGACGTCTACTTCGCTAATCGGTTTCCTGGCCTAGGACTCTAGGCGTTCTAATGGGATTATAATGACATTTTGCAGTCTTAAGGGATTTATAATGTGATAAAACAATGTTTATATTTTGATTAGAACATATCGCACATTTTAGAGTTATTTATTGAGCAGAATATAGGAAAGCATTTTGTGTGTATATGATTTACCCAGAGGCTTAGAGCTGGGTCAGGCTAATCCTCTGTTCAAGCACTTTGCGTTTTGAGGTGAGAGGCTTTCCCTCGGTTTAAAGGGACTCTCTCATCTTTGGGCTGAGATGGTGGTGGTGTGCATACATGTGCCCTAGCTGAGGAGGAGGAGGAGGGGGGGGGGGGGGGGGGGGGAGAGAGAGGCAGGGTACTCGTAGTACCGGCATTACACTTACTCAATAGCTAATGGCTGGCGTGGTTGGGTGAATAAGCGGGTGGAATTGGCCCACATTATTCCCCTTATTAGGCACAATCATAAAGGATTACCCACCGTTAACCTAGCAAATGAAATACTCCACCACTTCAGACGGTGGGCCTGGATCCGTAGGTGGAGTGGGGGGGGGGGGAAGGGGTTCCACCCCCACCCTCCCTTACAGCTGCGTTCGCTACTAAATGCCCCCTCCCCCCAAACAAAAAAACCTGTCGAAAGTCAATAATGTTGTTCTTTATCAGGTTAAACAATTCTGACCAATTTCAAAATATGAGTCCATTTCATCGGAATTTTTTTTCTCATGAAATTTCCTATTGTGTTCACTATCGTGTCCCCACACAGAAATCTGATATCTAGTTGACTATAAATGAATAAATAGATTATAAAAAGTAACTCCGCTTATGACTAGGCGTTCTAATGGGATTATAATCTCATTTTGCGGTCTTAATGGAATTATAATTGTGGTTTGAGGCGAGAGGCTTTCCCTCCGTTTGAAGGGACTCTCTCATCTTTGGGCCTAGACTGTATATTTCAGTCGGTTTCCACCCAAGTAACATTCAAGTCGGATGGATTTCCTTTCGGTACCAATCATCTCAAAATAAGGATAACACCTAGCACTTAAATAGCATGGGTTTTTTTTGTTGACATTTTGAAATTTGACTCAGGCGATGGTATATCTCCATTATTCTGTATATGGGTCAGACTTTCAGAAAATGTACAATTGGCTGCTGTACACTTTAAGTAAATTCTGCTATAAATTAAGCTGCAATTTGGTCAATACTAGGTAAATTCGAGTATGCTCGGCATTGCGTTGATTCTAGCAATCTGTTTGGTTAGGTTGAACTGTATTTTGAACTTTATTTTCATCTGAAATTTGGGTTATTTGAGAGGATTGGGGAAGGTGAATTGTACATTTTCTGAAAATCTGACTCATTATATCATGTAGGCTACATGAGGAAATTTCTGACAAATTTATAGACATGTTTACTGTAAAACGACTCTAACTCGTGACCCGCTCACGAGCATATTACATGGTGTATCCGGATCTAATGGAGGGTCACGATTATATAAAGGTATTAAATATACAAATAAATAAGAGATAAGATAAGATAAGATAAGAGACTACTTTATTCCAACTCTGCGAGTACATAGGGGTACATATAAATAACACTAATAAAAGTGCATGCGATATAAGATAGAAATAAATGTTGTTTTTTAAAAAGTGGTTATACATACAAGTTATGTGACGGTTTGCCTGTAATAAAAGGAAAACTATGTGAACCATTCAAGTGAGTGGTTCTGTATGAAAAGTTTAATGTTTGATATTAATTGAGAGGTAAATATGCATCAATGATCTTAGAGTATCCTTTCTTAAAGCATATAGTACGGAAATGGAGTAAAATCAAACTATATATTGGAAATTGATTTATAAGATTTTATAAACCGTGACTTTGAGTTCAGGACACCCTGGAAAAACTGAGTTGATCAGAAGAATCGGTCCTTTTCCATTTGGATCCGAGTGATCCAAAGAACATAGTAGAGTGACTCCCCCCTCCCGCTATGTATAAAAGCTCCAGACCCCCCCCTCCCTAGTCTAGGCCCAAAGTTGAGCGAGTCCCTTCAAACGAAGGGAACGCCTCAAGCCTCAAGCCGTAAAGTGTCATTATAATTCCATTAAGACCGCAAAATGTCATTATATTCCCATTAAAACGGTCAGGAAACCGATTACCGAAGTAGGCTGATATAACATTCTTATCTGATCTAAGGGTTTGGACCTAGAGTGCCCCCCCCCCCCCGCCTTTCCACCCCCCCCCCCCCGCCTTTCCACCCCCCCTGTCTATACTGTTGCCCCGCAATAGTAATATGAAAATAAAAGTGCAATATTTACCATCACGATCTATTATGTGGACGTAGTAATTATGTTGGTGCAGAATTATAGCTGAAGTGGGCTTGGCGAGGTGGTATAGGACGACGTGGGATGGTTTCTCAATGAGTTTTCCATCTTTACCATAAATAGCTTGTGAGTGAAAGTAGGGTGGTCGTGGTACATGGGGGCATTTATGAATGAATTTCCTCTAACCTTTCATAAAACAATTTCTCTGCGGTGACTTATTACTTTGCACTAGATTTGGACATGGTTATTACTTTGTTGGGCTTTTGATATCGGGTTATTAGTATTCTTTACTCAGAGTAAACATGAGTATCTTGATATTAAACGTAGGAGTATTTTGTGGTTGGGAAGTGAGGTAAAATAGCTTCATATATTGAATGTAGAATACTGTTGCGTTGTTGAATGAGCATTCATTTAGTTGTTGTGTGGCATCCTGTCTGCGGATAGTGTGAGAGAGGTGTGGGAGAGGTGGGTAACAGTGGTGAAACCACTCAGCACAACACCTTTCCTGTTTCCGTGTTTAACTGTTTCTGTCTCTGGCTCTGTCTGTCCTGTGTCCCTCTACCTTTCCATGACTGTTCATATCTCTCTAATACACACTCTGTCTGTCTGTCTCTTCGCCCTGTCCTCCTCTGTCTCTCTCTTTGTGTTCCTCTATCTTGCTCTCTCTCTCTTTGTGTTCCTCTATCTTGCTCTCTCTCTCTTTGTGTTCCTCTATCTTGCTCTCCCTCTCTTTGTGTTCCTCTATCTTGCTCTCCCTCTCTTTGTGTTCCTCTATCTTGCTCTCTCTCTGTACCTCTCTGTCTCTCTCCCTCTGTTCCTCTCTGTCTCTCTCTCCCTCCCTCTCCCTCTCTCTCTCTGCCTTCTCCCTCTCCCATCTCTCCCTCTCCCTTTCCCCCTCTCTCTTCTCTCTCTCGCTCTCACTTTTACCCTCTGAAGGCAAAGCGCCGCACGCACGAACGCTCTTTCTCCATCTCCCCATAGCAACCAACCCATCTTTCCCAGCAGACGATCACTCCGCGATGCAGTGGCGCCGCTGCGTGGATTTCCCGCGCACTAACTAACCGAGCGTCGGCTGGCGTCGAATCAATAGTCACATGACCAGGTACGGGCCAATCAGGTGTGCGGGATGGGAGCGGGGGCCGGGCAAGGTGTACCTTAGTGGTGGCGAGTGGGTGGAGTTAAAGAACGGGAGGAGGAGGGGAGGATGGGAGGGAAGCTGGGAGGCTGCGGCGGCTGGGTTAGTCAGAACGAGCCAGGTAGTGCGGCATCAGTACCCATCTAGTCCGTCGAGTGGAAACAGCAGGTATACGACGACGACGAGAACGAGAGAACGAGTTCCTACTCGGAGGAGAAACAAGAGAGAGCGAGTGAACAACGTACGTGCGAGTGATAGTGAGTGACTGCTAACGTTAAAAGGTAGCAGCCGAGTTAAACCATAAGCAAAAGCTACGGAGGTAGAGGAGGTGGAGTCGGCGGACAGTCTTTATACTTCTCTATCACTCTCTCCCCCTCAGTGGATTAGTACTAGTAGTGTGAATGCCCGACCTACAACCAATACCGTCACTACGCCTGGATCAATTAGTGCAGGAAGATGCCAATACGGATCAGTCGGGAGAAATGCCTCCAGGAATCCTAGGTAGGAATAATAATACATGTTTCACCATGACAACTGGTCCTTACTGGAGGAGAATACACTGGAGGAGATATGCTTATTATGTTGTGTTTAGGATTTAGGGATGTGACTGAAGACATCATCCCATTGTCCCATCATTGTGTTGTGCAGCATCGAGTGCTTGGCTCTTTACTTGGATGTTTAGTCACAAACCCAGCTGTGCTTTTTATATATTTTTTTACAACTCCATACCTTGGACTTATTTGTATGTTTACCTTTACCTGTCGGATTTTATCATGTGAAAGTGAACGGATTCGGGTTTGGACTTAGCCTAGGAATGGATCATGAAAAGGATTTGTGTGTTTATATGGTGATGATGAGCAGGATTTGGAATTAATATGGAGTATTAGTGCATGTAGGTTGGGTTGATTGGAGGATATGGAAGTATATTAAGAGGTAGGTGGTGATTATGATGAGAGATGATGTGCTGTTTTTGTGTGAGCTCTTGTGACGGGGAGTCATCGTCCGGAGCGAGTGGCTAATATAGGGGAACTGCTCAATCCACGGGGAAGTCATCTTCATCAACTGCTCCGATTAACCTACATATCTCTCGCTCTCTCTGTCCCTCTCTCTCTGTCTCTCTCCCTCTGTCTCTTTCTCCTTCTCACTCTCTCCCTCCCGCGCTCTCTCTCTCCTCCTCCTTCTCCCTCCCTCTCTCTCTTCCTTCTCTCCAATTCCATCTCCATCTCTCTCTGTTACTTCTCTCCAACTCCATCTCCCTCTCTCACTCTCTCTAAAAGACTTCTCTCTCTCTCTGCTCTCTGTCACCCACCTCTCACTCCCCTCTCTCTCTCTCTCCTCTCTCCATCTCTCTCCCCTCTCCCCTCTCCTCTCTCCATCTCTCTCTACACTATAGCCTTGGTATTTTTCGGGTCTCTGGACCCCTCCCCCTTACCATATCATCCTCTTTCACTCTGGCCTTTCCTCCCAAACCACCAGGTGGTTTTACGCACCCACTCCCACTCCTCCATGGGAACAGGTTGTTGTGTCTATAAACCCATCTCCAAATGTAACCACTTTCCCTTCCCCGAGGATCCTCCCCCTCCTGCTAGCTTACCCATTATACCTTAGCAGCTTTATAACAAAGGGATTCCCATGGTTCCAGTGCATTGTGCATGATTGTGGTGCGGGGCTGAGAGGTTTATATAGGAACTGGAGTTGATATGATATCTCCTCTTGCTCCATCCATCCATCCAGCGCCCAGGTCCTGCGTCCTCCACACCACTCACTGACAGTGCGAGCTGTTATCGTCTGTCTACGGGAACGCGCTGTACGCGCAACCTGGGCGTTCTTGTTGTCCGAGATCCACCGGTCTCGGCACCGTCGGGCTAGAGCCTTGATCCCCGGTCTTACCACACCGCTTCTGGGGGCTCTAATCTCAACAAAACATCCCTTTCCTTACACATTTCATTAATTAAAACACCAAGAAGGGCTCTCAACTATGAATCTAATCGAAAATGACCTTGTTTGGCGATTTCAATTGGAGTGTTCGATGGAACCTTAACCTGCTTTCTTGTGTCTATGATACAATAGCATGGGAAGCACCACTATGCCCCCGATCCCTTCCTTTGACACTGCACCGACGCTTGCCTACTATATACGGTAAACACCGGGTAAACAACAATCGAATTCGGGAATAACCTTCAAATTTGAACCACTTTCTAACTAAAATTGCTAAATTTAGTTGTTTATTTACAAGAATTCGGTCCTGTTTTGGTAAAAAGTGGTTGTTTTACGGACGGTAAAGGCGGTGGTGGTGAAGGCGGGAGGAGGAGGTGGGTGCTGGTGGCCTGACAGTAGCGTTTCTGCCTCCTGCCCATAGAGTAAATACTACACTACTTCAGCCTTTACAGGCTTGTGGGTCAGATTTATTGAAAATGTACAATTCAACTTCGCCAATCTTCTCAAATAACCCAAATTTCAGACGAAAATAAAGTTCAAAATACAGTCCAACCTAACCAAACAGATTGCTAGAATCAATGCAATGCTGAATATTCTCGAATTTACCCTGTATTGACCAAATTGCAGCCTAATTTAGCAGAATTTACTAAATGTGTACAGCTGCCAATTGTACATTTTCTGAAAATCTGACCCTTATACTCACTCAGTCCCACCCAAATGCTACTAAACTACTACAACTCGGTCTAAATGGCAAGGTTCAGACCTCCCTACCTGAGCCCACCTCTGCCTGAAAAAGTACATCTTTATGTTAGCTTATGTTAGGCGATGATGTGCAGGTACCTATTGTTGTGCCGTATAGGAAGACAAGTCTATATTAAAAACAGCGTAGGTGGATGGTTAGATGATGAGTGATGATAATGTCTTCATCTGAAGCTTCACTCTCTGCATAGGTTTTTCTCCTGCTCCCCCTTTTATACTCGCATTTCTCAGTCTAGGCCCAAAGATGAGAGAGTCCCTTCAAACAAGGGTACGCCTCTCGCCTCAAACCGAAAAGTGCCATTATAATTCCATTATTAAGACCGCAAAATGTTATCATAATCCCATTAGAATGCCTAGTCCAAGGCCAAGAAACTGATTAGCGAAGTAGGCGTCCAATCAATAACATACCATTCTTATCTGATCTGAGGGTTTGGACCTGGACCTAGATTCAATACAATGCCGAATATACTCGAATTTACCTAGTATTGACAAAATTGCAGCCTGATTTAGCAGAATTTACTAAATATGTAGAGCTGCCAATTGTACAATTTATGAAAATCTGAGGCCTCCCTTCCTTATCTTTCCCTTTGAAGTCCATCTCTCCCTTTCCCTCTCCCCTCTCCCTCTCCCTCTCCCTCTCTGATCTAAATGCGACCTTCTCCTAGTCTAGGTAAGGTGGGTGGCGGTGCTTTCATCTGTCTATTCCTGTCTTTCACACCTCCTCCGTCACCACTCTTCTATTGTCACTCCCCACTCATATCATCACATCTACACCAGTAGTAGTAGTAGCTACCTTGCCTCCTCTACCTAATATGGCTAGTTAATACCAACACCTCTTGTGGACGGTTGTTGTGCCATTTAATTGCACATTGTATATTACCTTACCGAGAAGTGTTGTTAATTGTAGCACTACTAGCAGTCAATATTGACCAAGGAGGAGGAGAGGGGTGTGTGGGGGTGATTACTGGTTGAGTAACAGTCTAGGCCCAAAGTTGAGAAAGTCCCTTCAAACGAAGGGAAAACCTCTCGCCTCAAACCACAAAATGTCATTATATTACCTTGCTTCTTAGTTACTTAGTTATGGCCTTGTTGCCTCTGCACCTCTGTTATATTCAATAGGGTAGTCCCGTAGTCTGTAAATATAAATATTCATAAATTCGTATCCATGGGAAATACATAGAATTGTATTTTGAGATTGCACCCACGCTTGACTTATATTTTGGCACGAGTGCTTCTTCTCAGTACCCCTGAGCATTGTCTAGTCTAGCTTAAAGCACCAAGTCTATCTTAATGGTTCTTTAAAAGAATTCCTTTTAAAACAATGAGAATCTAAGGCTAGCACACATCTATTCTAGCCCCCATGCCCCCCCCCCCCCCCCATCTACCACACACATCCCTTATCAATTTATACGGAATGGACGGTAGCAAACCAGCCCCACCCAACAACCCAAAGTACATACCACCAACCTGTCCCAACACCACCACCACCACCCTACCCCCCCCCCCCCCCCCTCCTCCAGTAACCTCCAGTGCCCAGGTAGTGCCACTCACAGGTGTGTTGTCTTATCTCTCCTACTCCTGCCTCCCGCAGCCCTTGTTTGGTGAAAGTACTATTCATCATTATGACTCGATCCTCAGGGACTTGAGCATTATTTATGAACACTAGACGGCTGTCAGCATTAGGCAACTGGCTGGCTTTGTGCATTGTTTATACAGGCTGAGAGGTTACCAAACTAATGCTGCCCAGAAGCCCTTCTGTCAAGATTTCAACTTTTGGGTTGGCACATTAATTTAGATCATGTTCCAATAATGCATCCTCTCTTCGTAATTTGATTAACTGGTTCTCGATCGAGAGGTATTGGGAGACTTGAGAAAAGTATTTTTTTTTGCTTATTACATTTTCCCCGATGTTGTCCTTGCAATATATAAATTGTTTCCGCATTGCTATATTTATTCGATTAAAAGGAGACAAACTCCGGGAAGTTTATATTATTGCTATACAATATCAGAATATGTTTCTGGGGAACATTGCCTTGTTGTTCCAAGGCGGACTTCGATTGCTATCAATGACAATGTTTCCTTTAATCGAGATACATATATACTCAAAACCCTCATAGGTACTGTCATATATTATATAAATGTCACACAGAAGAAAAGACTTCACTCTTGAATTCCCCCAAAATGCTGATGTCATTCCATTGCTGATGGTGACGCCATTCACCAAGTGTCCTCCTTGTACACATTTGCTGACGGAACCAAGACCTGATCATCCTAAGTTAATTATATCGATTACTCAGAGTAAATAAATATACCTTGCTTTGCGCTTACTAAGTGCCCCTTCAAAACCTACCATTAGTAAACTATGACTATACCAACCTACCTTGACTCATTCCTGGAACTCGGAACCAACCCAAGGACTTAGGGTCAGATTTTCAGAAAATGTACAATTGGCCGACCTACACATTTAGGTAATTCTGATAAATTCGGCTGAACTACGATAAATACAGAGTATATCTGAGTATATTTGGTATCGCATTGATTTAAAGTATCAGTTCTGTTACGTTAAATTGCGTTTTGAAGCTGATTTTTGTCTTAAATGTGGGTTATTTGAGAGGATTGGTGAAAGCAAATTGTACATTTTCTGGAAATCTGAACCCTTAGTAAGCATTCCTGAGGGGCTTAACCCAATTTTCCCTCCACCTTCACCCCCGCGTTCACCGTTGGCAGCCAGCCTACCAACCTACCTGGCGCTTTACCTATCTAGATACCGTTTCTGGTTGTCAAGGTGATCTCTTACTCCCGAGGAAAGATTGCCTTTAAGAAAGAAAGGCCATGTTTTGGAGGTGAGGAGAGGCGAGAGAGGTGTTGTGTGTGTAAGGTGTGGTCGACCCCGCCCTTTTCATACAAGTACCTACGACTAGGGCCCCGCCGCTACCGACGCTCGGGTCTGTCACTGTCACAGCCAGATGGTCAGGGGGAGAACAACACCTTGGGCGGCTTTTACTGCTGTCAATGCTCGGCGGGTGCTCTTTCTATCACTGTATCTGGCTCCTGTCTATCCCTCTGTCCCTTTCTCTGTCCGTCTGTCTCTAGAGCTGTCCCCCTGTCCCTTTCTTCATGGAATTACCAATCGGGATGACCTCCAAGAGTGAGATTTAATTTTGTCATTGATTGGGAGATCTGCTCTCTGTTCCTTTTAATGAGCAAAGAAATGAGATTTATAAAGAGGTACGGGAACTGGTATGGCATTTGTTATACATCTAATACATGGGCTATTGCGTGCTATATTAACCCTTATACAGTTATACAAATATGTTAGCTGTATATCTTATGGCCTTGCACCAATGCATAAATTGGTATATTGGTACATCCCTTCTAGTATAAATAGCCTAAATAAATACCAGAATATCGCAGAGTTTTCCATTGTAAAACCTGTTGCTAGAAGTGACAATTCTAGGCATGAAAAAGCATGAATCTGTGTGCAAACCAGCCCTGGTTGGTTGGTGGTTGCTTGTTATAGTGCGGCGGTGTATGAGTGTGGGGGAGGGGATGATTGACTGGCTCTACTATTGCTGGCTGGGCTGTGCTGGCTGTCAGCCCCCCCCCCCCCCCCCCCCCCCCGCCTCCTGCCGCTAGTACCGCGCCCGGTGCCAGTTGTGGTCTCAACAGGCGCCAGTGGTGACGTCTACAGTCAATATTGTGTCATCATTTTACTCTCTCGCGCTCGCTCTTGGACTGGGCGCGCTTGGCTCTCTGGCTCTCTCTCTCTCTTTCTCTTTCTCTCAGCTGTCTCTGTCTCTCTCCTTCTCCTCTCAGCTGTCTCTGTCTCTCTCTCCCTGTCTGTCTCTCAGCTGTCTCTCTTTTTCTCTCTATCTCCTCTCAGCTGTCTCTCTCCATCTCTCTCCCTCTCTCTCCATCTCTCTCTCCCTCTCTCTCCCTCTCTCTCCATCTCTCTCTCTCCCTCTTTCTCCTCTCCTGTCTCTCTCGGTCTCTCCCGTCTCTCTCTCTCCATCTCTCTCCCTCTCTCCTCTCCTGTCTCTCTCGGTCTCTCCCGTCTCTCTCTCTCTCTCTCTCCTCTCCTGTCCCTCTCTCTCTCCTCTCCTGTCTCTCTCTCCCTCTCTCTGTGTTGCTGTCTTGATCTGTCTCTTTCCTATCGTTCTCCCTGTCTATCCTCCGTCTCTCTTTCCTCTCTTAATCTGTATATGATATACCTGCCTGTTATCTTAGAGTAAAAGGGAGCTGTTATACACACATTAGCTGATGCAGTGATGGAGGAAATGTACTATTTAGGAAAGCCATGTTTACCTTTAGTTTCTGACATATTGAAAATTATGACACACTTGTACATCTAGTGCAAAGAAGTCCTCATTCGGTACTATCGTATGCCAGAGGCTGTAGTTGAGAGAGAGAGAGAGAGAGAGAGAGAGAGAGTGGAGAGAGAGAGAGAGAGAGAGAGAGAGAGAGAGAGAATGTTTACACATCTCTCGCCGTCCACACATCACTATAGGGCCTTCATATTTGTGCCAAGACAACACATCTCACCTCTCTATTACCCTCCATCTCATTTTCTCTCTCTCTCCATGCCTCCCCTCCGCTCTCTCCTCACCCACAGTTGATACAGTTTGAAGGACAGATCTTTGTTTGGTAACTCTGCCTTCATCCATCTGTGCCTGGGATGAACCATTGGATCTCTGGGTCAAAAATAATTTCTACAATTGTTGAATTTTCACATAATCAATCCTGCAATTTCAAATAACATGTAAAATATATATAAAAGGAATCTTCCTGTCGAGATCCATGATATCAATATATATTTTGGGCCTCCTGGTATGGCCATGTACGCTAATACCCAATAACAATGAAATGAATGATTATTTTCTCCCAACAATAGATGGTAGTATACTACCCAAGTCGATAGTGGAAGATGAGCTGTTAAAGCTTTCTGTCTCTTTTCTCTGTCTCTCTCTCCCTTCTTCTCTATCTCTATTTCCTGGGTATGATCATAAAGTGCCTCCCTCTCAGCTCTCCCGCCCTTGATATAACACTTCAAAGTGTTGATAAGGGCGTAAAGCAACCAATTTCACTCACTCACTCTAAAGCTGAAATACACAGCCTGGTGCATCATTTTAAAAATATCCCTTATAAGTTCATTCCTCTGAGGTGCTCTAGAGTACCTCTTGAGTCAACAGTTCTCTCACTCACTCCCCGTGTCCCATATCAGGATCATCTTGATCCGGGATCAAGATCCAGAATAACATATTCTGGTATTAATACCATCTGATCATCATCCACACTTGGACTGACTCACACAGATCGGGCTGCTATTCTCCCAGGGCCATCCAGACTGTATGTGTGACCATTTGGGACATGTAGTATTTCCACACACCATATCGCCGCTATATTGTCTGGCCGCTTGTTGGTATCGGTGAAACATTGGTGTATATATTGGTCAGGTAACCACGAATTGTACACTTAATATTGATCACGATTTTGTCTCAATGTTTACAAACCGAAACCGAAATATCGACAATGTTGAGACACATCTAAGTGCATATAAGTAACCCACTCCCCATACATTTAATATTGAATTTTTATTGTAGTACTTTCCCAATATTTCTGTTTTAAAAATAAAATAAAATATAATCCGAATGTACAAGATCAGCCATTGCCACCCGTTCATATATCTCAATATACTGCAGGGCAGACTGATGTTGATATAGATATTGTAACGGGAGAGCGGATGAAAGGGAAGCGAGAGAAAAGGTCTATTTGGTGGGCCACTAGAGTTGGGTGGAGGTGAGGTATGAGTTTATTGTTTAGTGTGTCACGAGGCTGATAATACTTATCACTGTCCGGGATATAGACACGACAGAGATAGCCAGTCTGATGAGTCATACGTTGCCAAGGTAACAGGCACCCAGGAGGTAGTTGGTGGTGGTATAATAGTGGTGGTGGTGGTGGTGGTGGTGGTGGTGGTGGTGGATGGTTACTTGGTGATTTTATTCGGTTCTTTCTTTCCCTTTTTGGTCCTTTTTCTCTTCCCGGTTTTCTTCTATTAATTCGCTTTTTCTCCCTATTGATATTCGTTCCCTACATGTCTGCCATACATTTCCAAATTACCTCTGTCTCTCTGACTGACTCCTATGGGTCAGATTTGCAGAAAATGTACAATTGGCAGCTGTACACTTTTAGTAAATTCTGCTAGAAAAGGCTGCAATTTCGTTAATACTAGGTAAATTCGAGTATATTTGGCATTGTATTGATTCTAACAATCTGTTTGGTTAGGTTGAACTGCATTTTCGTCTGAAATCTGGGTTATTTGAGAGGATTGGTGAAGGTGAATTGTACATTTTCTGGTGACTTAGTCTTAGTACTAGATTTAGCTAGTTTTGGTATCACTCCATGCAG
>OW804099.1:5786941-5789441 GCA_942159475.1 Sthenelais limicola | reverse complement strand
ATCTATTTCAAAATGAGGACGTTTTAAAGCCTCCACAAATTGGGGCTGGTGTTACGAACACACCGAACAGGTGTGGTATTACGAACGCACCAGCGCTCGCACTTGTAGCCACGTAGCGGGGAGATGGTCAACAACACATCTTGTGTTTATAGATTCGCTTGCCACCTTGGATCTGGATCACTTACTTGTTACCATGGTTACCGTATGTCCAGTGGTGGTGGTAGTTGGCAGAATGGTCTCTTGCCCCCACCCCTAGCTACCCCTCCCCCCCCTCCCTCTCCCACCTTTGTTGGTATAATACCGTGTATATTGGGACACAGGCTAGAGTTGTTCTTATTCCTGCCCTGATCCTATTGCTGCTCATATGTTAGTTACATGTTTATATATTGCCTTTATTTGGCGGTAGTTTAGGTGTTTATCAGTATTTATATCGGCTTTTGTTTACCTTTTTCTCTATTGTTTTCTACCTAGCATTCCTGTCAATCAACCTCTCTCTCCCTGTCTGTCTCCTTTTGTCTTACTGTCTCCCTCTTGTCTGTCTGTCTGTCTGTCTGTCTGTCTGTCTCTCTCTCTCTCTCTCTCTCTCTCTCTCTCTCTCTCTCACACTCCCTCCTGTCCCTCTCTCTCTCTCTCCCTCTCTGTATCACTCACTCCTCTCCCTCTCACTCCCTCCTCTCCCTGTCCCCCCTCTCTCTCCTCTCCCCTCTCTCTCCCCCTCCCCCCTTCCATCTCTCTCCCCCCCTCTCCCCCCCCCCCACCCACCCGCCTCCTCCCCCGTAAGCCCAGGTGTGACAATACATTAGGAGCACAAGGATAATAATAATAAATCCCCTTAACAATGTGTTCGCCCCGGCCTACTGCTACTACAGATGTTGTGGCATGGAGGAGGCAGTGTTAATGTATTGTATTGGTGTAATCAATGCTCATTGTGGCGGTGCATGTATGCACATCCTCCTCCTCTATACCCACTCCATAATTGTGCACACGTATTATCATACATACCTATACATGATGCGGCTACGTACGTACGCATAAAGTGATGACGTGTGCGCTAGCGTCCACATGTTGTGGAATGTCGTCTGCTTCTCTATGCTCGGGTTTTCCGCTAGTCATTACTTTTTTTTTTAGTAAATATTCTTTCTTTCTTTCTTTCTTTCTTTCTTTCTTTCTTTCTTTCTTTCTTTCGCTGAGAGAAAACTGTAGCGGAACAATATAGGCTTTCCAAAGGGTGCCTTTCATATTTTCTAAAATCTTAGCACACAATTAGGATAAAATCTATGGAGATTGAAAATTGAAAAAAAGGACTTAAATGTCGCAATGCTTCTTGGCTCCAGTTAGATGCAACTGTTTGGTTCTTAGACCACATGGCATTATTTACACAAACCATTGTCACTCTTAAGTTCCATCAAGGATGTAATGTACAGTACTCGCGCCACAGTTGATCAAGTACAAAGGTCATTTGAAATGTACCCCCACAGGTACACCTCAGGTGTTATACCCCCAATGCACCCAAACCAAAGGAACCAACCCCCATGTCACATTGATATCAGATAACCAATGTACTCTTATAAAAACAGCCTATGGGTGTAGTGGGGTAGGGGGGGGGGGGGGTAGTGTGGCTACCCGTTGGTCAGGAGGACATACCAAACCAACATTCATATCTTATATAGAAGTAGGAAGGTAACACATATATGTACTAACCCTTTGATCATAATTGTACATTTAATACCTTATTATCTCTAGTGGAAAGCATACCCTAGTATAATGACTTGGGGGTGCAATAGTGAGTGGGTTTGGGCTTGGAGTAATAATTAAATTAAAGGTTTGGGGTAGATAGATTGTGTGGGTAGGGGGT
Source organism: Sthenelais limicola (assembly GCA_942159475.1). Classification (NCBI taxonomy): domain Eukaryota; kingdom Metazoa; phylum Annelida; class Polychaeta; order Phyllodocida; family Sigalionidae; genus Sthenelais; species Sthenelais limicola. The sequence continues at coordinate 5,787,586 of OW804099.1, read as the reverse complement.
ATATATATAGGAGTGCGGGGTTATATCTCACATCTAAGAACCATCCTCCAAGGTAGCGTCCGTGCAGTTGTTTTGGTTTATTTTTTCTGGTGTAAAAATACCTGTGTAGTATATATAGGTATAAGTAATAGCTCCAGGGTGAGGTGGCTATATAAATATATATGTAGGGGGTATGATGGGCGGCTGGTCAAGCAGCCCTGGTCAGTCAGCTTACCTATCTACCTACCTACCTCCATGCAGCTGGCCCTGCTATGATATCTTACTCCAGTATTAAAGGCCAACAAAAATAATATGTGTTTCCGATTTATTTGGCTGAAAACTAGGTAGAGGGGGATGGTAACTTTTTTGTATTTTTTTTTAGGAAACCACCTCCCAGGAACTGAAAATAAAGTATTTTATAACAATAGTTGTTTTAAAACATGGTCAGGAAAACCTGTTTTCCTGCTTTTTATAAGCTTTTTTTTTGGTCAAAAAATCCAAAAAAAGTAAGATATGGTAGAAAGTAATCAGGTATGATCTAAAAGATTTTAGGTAGGGGAAGGTTTTCTAGGTAGGGCGGGTAAATCGGAAACACCTATTTTCTTTTGGCCTAAGTTTTCCTAACCTGGAACTGCCAAAAAGCACATTTCCCTCGTTTTAAAACAA
>OW804099.1:5673232-5677951 GCA_942159475.1 Sthenelais limicola | reverse complement strand
TTTATTCGCATGGAGTTATGGGAGTAATGGTACAGTCTAAAATCTATATGTAGTGGGACCGCCACCCGGAATACATTGACACTGGCGATCATCGCCGAACACCAACGGGCTACGACAGTGGGGGGCACTTCTACCGGAGCCGGAGACGACCATCAGTTCTGGCCACTTCTGTCAGAGGGCGACATATACCATAGTGCCGACAGCACTGCAGACACCCTCCGACGGGCAGTAGGCGGAGGATACTACTACCTCCGCAAGGGGATCAAGGCTTCGCTTAACACTACAGACTCGAGCCGCACCGCGGACGAGATACTTCTGTTGTTCAAATTAAGCACCCTTTGTTCAGTGACAATACCTTTGTAACTGTATACCTTTGGGTAATAAACCAGGTTTAAACGAATCTCCTTGTAAAATGTTGCAAAATATGTGTTTTTCAGGTTTCATCAGGATCCATCCCAGGATGCACTGTATGAGACATGCGCAGTGGCATATGCAACTCCCCTATTGCTTCTAACAACCAGTAGGGGGGCTGTCCATAGCTGTCCCTTCTCTACCCCTTCTCTATCCTCAGACCACATGGCGACCATCTTGTTATTGTTGATCACATGACCGTCCGCAGCCCCACCTGGTGGTAACCATGCCAAGAGGCCCTCTAGTGGCGACGCAGTGAACCAGTCACGTGAGCGCGGCTAAACTTGTTATACATTAATTATTCTCAAGTTTGTAACATTTACAGCAAAATAACTTTTTTCATCCTTTATTTCCCTTTTATCGCCCGCTGAATGGCCTGCCACCTGTCCACGAGGACAAGAACTAACACACCTGATGGAACTCTCTAAATAAGAGGGAGAAAGAGGAGTGGAGAGGCGGGAAAAAGTCTAATTCCATCTAATCAGGCCACGTCACGCACTGCGCGTGATCTCACGGGAATTGTTTAATAATCTGACATTATTGATGTAGGCTTGTGTGCGCATGCGCGCAGAAACATGAGTAATTGTTCAACACAAGAAATTAAAGTTGGCGGGCGGGGGGGGTGGGGGGGGGGGGGGGGGAAGGGGGGTAAGAAGGAAGAGAGAGGGGGAGACAGGGGAGAGAGAAGAGAGACAGGAAAGAAAGAGAGAGACCGAGACAAGAAAGGAGAGAGGAGAGGGAGACGAGAGAGAGGACAGAGAGAGAAGAGAGGGTGGGAGGAAAAAAGAAAAAGAGCGTGGAGAAAGGAGGAGAGAGAGAGCAGAGAGTGAGAGGAGAGAGAGGGGGAAAAAAGGGAGAGAGGAGGGAGAGGGGGAGAGGAGAGAGGGAGAGACAGTGGAGAGAGAGAGGAGAGAGGGAGGAGAGAGAGGAGAGAAGGAGTTATATTACACCCATGTGCACGACCTGTATAATTTACCCTTTCTCTAGGCCCTATATATGATAAACCTTGTCAACTCTACTAGATTAGATCCACTGTAGGGTAATCACCTGTAGGGTAACAGTTGGTGACTTCTCCAGAAGCATGTTTGCCTTGTATCAATCCTTCCTCCTGTATGTAATAATCTCGCAAATAAAGTATCTACAAATCAAATCAATATAACCGTCTATCAACCTCCCTGTCTGTCTGTGTGTCTGTGTGTCTGTCTGTGTGTCTGCCTGTTCCCCAACACGTGCTACCGGTGTTCATTACTATACATACTCATGCTCCACCATCCCCCTACCGCCGCATGGTCCCCACTACTGCCGGGAGCAGGGGCGGCGGCCCGGGACCACTGACGGCACATGCTGCAGTGAAGGCGGTAAGACCTGCACGGGTGGACGGCGGCCGGGCGGACGGGGAGACGGGGAAGGGAGGCGGGGAAAGGGTAAGGGAGAGAGAGCGGGGGGAGAGGGGAGAGAGGGGAGAGGGAGAGAGAGGAGGGAGAGGGGGAGAGGTAGAGGGAGAGAGGGAGGAAAGAGGGGTGAGAAACAAGAGAGGGGGGAAGAGAGAGGAGAGAAGAAAGAGAGGAGAGAGAGAAGAGAGAGGTTAAAGCCCGGCTTAAAGCGGTGCAGGTGAGAGAGGGCACATGTATGTACATGTATAGTGACAGGTTAATCTCCCACATTCACACCGCACTACGCCATGGACGCATCCTCCCTAGGCAGGCCCTCTATTCCGCAATGAGTTACTCCATCCATCCTCCCTAGGCAGGCCCTCTATTCCGCAATGAGTTACTCCATCCATCCTCCCTAGGCAGGCCCTCTATTCCGCAATGAGTTACTCCATCCATCCTCCCTAGGCAGGCCCTCTATTCCGCAATGAGTTACTCCATAGTACGTAGCAACTGGTTGCGGAGTATAGGGCCTGCCTAGGGAGGATGGACTGAGTGACATGTGTCACATTAGTTCATCTCAATATGTCAGTAAATAAACTCTAGACGCAGACAAACACAAGCAGAGTCTTGTGGCCACACATATGTACGTACATGTATCGTGTATTGCATATTGTGTATTGTGTATTGTGTATTGTGTATTGTGTATTGTGTATTGTGTATTGTGTATTGTGTATTGCGTCAGAAGGATATAAAGTTTCCTGTTGTGTAATTCCTGGTATAATGAATATGTGTTTGTGTAGCAACCCTAACCCCCGTCAAACAACACATATATATACTGCACATATAGATATACAGTGTATATACATATTGTACATATATACAGTATAAAGTGTCCAGTTGCTGACAGAGATCAACTCTATGTCCACATGGCGGCCATTGCTCCATATCATCATATGGTGTAAGTGTATCATTGTGTCACGTAACATGGAGGGTGGGGGGGGCTTCCTCCTGGTGGGAGGGGGAGGGGGCGGGAGGGTAGATAGGGGAGGGTTGAGGGGGCGGAAGGGTGGGAGGGGGCGGGAGGAGGGGAGGGGAGGGGAGGGGGGTATTGAGGGAGGAGGGTTGAGGAGGCGGAAGGAGAGACAGACATCAAGCAATACCAGAAAGCAGACCACAAACCAGAAATGAAATTAAAATAACATTAAAATAAGATTAAAATGACATTAAAATAAAATTAAAATAAAATTAAAATAAAGTGAATAAATAAAGATGGTAAGAAGATGGCGTCCATCCCGCGCTCGGCAGACCACGTCATCACTAGTTTACACAAGGTCCGCTGGGGGCAGCACGTAATGAGCTATAAATAGACTGTGGCGGAAGGACAAGAAAACATGGCGGCCGGAGGGACAGGGGCGGGGGGGGGGGGGGGTGAGGGGTGGATACACACAGCATGGACAGGACAGGGGCGGGAGTGTGTGGGGGGGGGGGGATACATACGGGGGCAGGAAGGGTTTCAGGGGGGCTTTGGGCAGTGTGTGTGTGTGAGTGTGGGTGGGTGTGTAGGTGAGTGTGTGTGTAGGTGTGTAGGTGTGTGAGTGTAGGTGAGTGTGTGTGTAGGTGTGTGTGTAGATGTGTGTAGGTGTGTGTGTAGATGTGTGTGTAGGTGTGTGTGGTGAAGTAGTCAATATGTTGAATAGATTCAGAAGATCATGAACCCACCCTTAGCTACCCTTCTAGTTTATAGGTAGCTTGTCTTGTCTCTAAAGGTAACGGCTGGAACAACTGGATCCATCCACAAGCCTGATTACCCATGTGTCTACCTACACTATTACCCATGTGTCTACCTACACTATTATGTAGGCCTAGTATAAACACAATAAAGTACTTTTCAATTCAATTCTTCTTGGTTTCAAAACCAAGAAGGTTGCGTAGAAATGGAGAGAAATCTGGCGGTAAGGTGAGAAATAGTGAGTGAATATGGCCTCGTTGCTGGACACAGGGTGGCAGCCATTATGTGTAATATTGGTCGCTACGTCACGGTGTTCATGGATATATGCTGGTATGAAGGCACGGCCTCATGGACACAGTGACCAACTCTTGACGCTGGTGTATAACCAACCCTTGCCTCCTATTGATGTAGTGTAACTTCATGACATGTAAATCACAGATAAAGCCGCGCTCATCACTCATGTAGTAATTTACCCCAACCAGAATGGAACAGGTTTGGAAAAGTTTATCCACCATGTATTTATAATACAAAGATGTTATATTTCAGCTGCCATATTGTACCGTGTGGGCCATAACCAGGCCGTCCACTGGAAGACCTGCAGGCCGCACAAATAGTTTCACGTCCCACAAACACACACCATCATTTCATATTGTTCAACGCATCCCATACACTCTCCTCCTCTTCACCAGCAACCAGCCCTGATACCCATCATAAGAACACATAGCAACCCTTATCCCACTCATACATGACAAGGCAACAATATATCACACAAAACCCCGCAACAAGCTGCAAGACCAAGGCATGAAATTCACTAAAAAGTGAAACATTTTGGACCTAAAGTGAAATAAAAGCCAATATTTGTGTAAAAGCTTGTACCTGAGAGTGAGCAGGTGATGAGGAGTAGTACATGTGCCGCCCACATGGTGGCGTGTGTGCCGCTAGGTGTCTCTGTATGTCCCCTGCACTATATGTCCACCAGCTGTAGATGTGTAGATATATCACTACTGCAGCCTCTAGATAGATCCCACTCACTGCGTCCTCCTTACTATAGCCTTGGGATAACCTTGTGACGCACTGTGACGTACTTGTGACGTCACGTGTGACTGTTAGCGTCCGTAGCGTGTCCTCCAGTGGGTGGTTGTTGCTCCTCCAGGGTCTAGAGTCAAGTCCTGCTCCTCCTGCTCCCGCTCACATACCTACCGTGGC
>OW804099.1:5650732-5670732 GCA_942159475.1 Sthenelais limicola | reverse complement strand
GTATATATTTGTTATGTTATGGACTGATCCACTATGTGTGTATATTTGTCATGTTAAGGGACTGATCCACTATGTGTATATATTTGTTATGTTAAGGGACTGATCCACTATGTGTATATATTTGTTATGTTAAGGGACTGATCCACTATGTGTGTATATTTGTTATGTTAAGGGACTGATCCACTATGTGGGTATATTTGTCATGTTAAGGGACTGATCCACTATGTGTGTATATTTGTCATGTTAAGGGACTGATCCACTATGTGTATATATTTGTTATGTTAAGGGACTGATCCACTATGTGTGTATGTTAAGGGACTGATCCACTATGTGTGTATATTTGTCATGTTAAGGGACTGATCCACTATGTGTGTATATTTGTTATGTTAAGGGAATGATCCACTATGTGTGTATGTTAAGGGACTGATCCACTATTTGTATATATTTGTTATGTTAAGGGACTGATCCACTATGTGTATATATATGTTATGTTAAGGGAATGATCCACTATGTGTATATATTTGTTATGTTAAGGGACTGATCCACTATGTGTGTATATTTGTCATGTTAAGGGAATGATCCACTATGTGTATATATTTGTTATGTTAAGGGACTGATCCACTATGTGTATATATATGTTATGTTAAGGGAATGATCCACTATGTGTATATATTTGTTATGTTAAGGGACTGATCCACTATTTGTATATATTTGTTATGTTAAGGGAATGATCCACTATGTGTATATATTTGTTATGTTAAGGGACTGATCCACTATGTGTATATATTTGTTATGTTAAGGGACTGATCCACTATGTGTATATATTTGTTATGTTAAGGGACTGATCCATTATGTGAGTATATTTGTTATGTTAAGGGACTGATCCACTATGTGTGTATATTTGTTATGTTAAGGGTGCGATCCACTATGTGTGTATATTTGTCATGTTAAGGGACTGATCCATTATGTGTATATATTTGTTATGTTAAGGGACTGATCCACTATGTGTGTATATTTGTCATGTTAAGGGACTGATCCATTATGTGTATATATTTGTTATGTTAAGGGACTGATCCACTATGTGGGTATAGTTGTTATGTTAAGGGACTGATCCACTATGTGTGTATATTTGGCATGTTAAGGGACTGATCCACTATGTGTATATATTTGTTATGTTAAGGGACTGATCCACTATGTGTGTATATTTGTCATGTTAAGGGACTGATCCATTTTGTGTGTATATTTGTCATGTTAAGGGACTGATCCACTATGTGTGTATATTTGTTATGTTAAGGGACTGATCCACTATGTGTGTATTTGTTATGTTAAGGGAATGATCCACTATGTGTGTATATTTGTCATGTTAAGGGACTGATCCAAGTAGTGGTAGTAGATCGTAAATTGAAAATCACAAAAAAAACTAATATAAGAGTACCCCAAGGGCTCATGATAACACATGCATTCTTATATTCTCATGTCCGTCCGCGAGAGCGCTAGTTTTGTAGGAGCCGAGATGGCAGGAAATTGAATAAAGTTATGTTATGTTAAAAAAAAAAAAAAAAAGGGACTGATCCATTATGTGTATATATTTGTTATGTTAAGGGACTGATCCACTATGTGTGTATATTTGTTATGTTTAGGGACTGATCCACTATGTGTGTATATTTGTCATGTTAAGGGACTGATCCACTATGTGTATATATTTGTTATGTTAAGGGACTGATCCACTATGTGTGTATATTTGTCATGTTAAGGGACTGATCCATTATGTGAGTATATTTGTTATGTTAAGGGACTGATTCACTATGTGAGTATATTTGTTATGTTAAGGGACTAAATCAAGTGATGAAATCAAATCCTACTTCACTATATCAGTGAGCGCACATCCTGCACCAGTCACTATATGTTGTAGTAAATGTACTGCATACATATGCTGTATATATATAGTGGACACATTAACAAGTTTGTTGTACATGTGCTGCATACATCTATGTGCTGCATACATCTATGTGCTGCATGTATAGTGCACAAGTTAAAAAGTCTCCCAATGTTCCTAGATTATTCTCCTCTTGTCTCTATTTCCACTTGATCCCACTTCAAAGGTAGCGCACGATGAGGGCAACATGAGAACTATTACACGCCATGTGGTGGTGGGCGGGGGAACTAGTCAGACCACAGAACATGTGGCTCAAGGAATTAACTTGGGCAAAGGGACAGAGGCAGGAGAGAGAGGACAGAGACAGGACAGAGAGGACAGAGACAGGGACAGAGACAGGGACAGAGACAGGGACAGAGACAGGGCAAAGGGACAGAGACAGGGACAGAGAAAGGGACAGAGACAGGGCAAAGGGACAGAGACAGGACAGAGAGAGGGACAGGGACGGGGCAGAGATTGGACCGAGACAGGACCGAGACAGGACCGAGACAGGACAGAGACAGGGCAGAGACAGGGACCGAGACAGGGACCGAGACAGGACAGAGACAGGACAGAGACAGGACAGAGACAGGACAGAGAGGGCAGAGACAGGGCAGAGACAGGGCAGAGAGGACAGAGACAGGACAGAGACAGGACAGAGAGGACAGAGACAGGGCAGAGACAGGGCAGAGAGGACAGAGACAGGGCAGAGACAGGAGAGAGAGGACAGAGACAGGGCAGAGACAGAACCGAGACAAGACAGGACTGAGACAGGGCAGAGACAGAACAGAGACAGGACAGAGAAAGGACAGGGGGACAGGATAGGGACAGGAAAGAGAAAAAAGAGAGAGAGGACAGAGACAGGACTGAGACGAGACAGAGACAGGACTGAAACAAGACCAAGACCACGACAGGACCGAGACGGGACACAGGGACAGGACAGGACACAGAGAGAGAGAGAGAGAGAGAGAGAGAGGACAGACAGAACAGAGACAGAACATATGAGAGATGGACAAGAAAGAGACATAGACAGTGACAGGAGAGAGAGAGAGGAGAGAGGAGCGAGACAGGACAAAGACAGGACAAAAAAGAGACACAGGACCGAGACATGAGAGTCACAGGACAGAGACAGGACAGACATAGGACAGAGACAGGACAGGAGAGGGAGAGATAGGACAGAGACAGGAAAGAGGAGAGAGACAGCACAGAGGAGAGAGACGGTGATAGATGGTAGAGAGACAGGACAGAGGCAGGACGGGACGATGCTAAGAGGGGGATTGGATCCCCGTAAATCAAGAATGAACCAATGCTGTGGGTGAATACTGACTGATACAATGAACACATCCCTCTGTGTATTGCTAATGGGGTAGATGTGTATATGTTACCATGGTTACATATAGATCAATACCACCAGAATACATGTGTCAGTGTATCACAGAGGGGCAAAACACATGGCGGCAAAACAACATTAGAACATATACATATATATGTCAGAATGGGGCATTGGTGTCTGAACCAGGATAGAAAATGTGTGTGGGTGTGTGGGTGTAGTGGGGGGGGGGGGTTAATGACGATCTATATGGAGCTGAACTAAACAGCCTGGTGAAACATCATACAACAATAGATGGTAGTATACTACCTCAGGAGTTAGTGGAAGGCCAGCTATAGGAGCTGAACTAAACATCCTGGTAAAACATCATACAACAATAGATGGTAGTATACTACCCCAGGAGTTAGTGGAAGCTATAGGAGCTGAACTAAACAGTCTGGTAAGCATCATACAGCAATAGATGGTAGTATACTACCTCAGGAGTAAGCGGAAGACCAGCTATAGGAGCTGCACTAAACAGCCTGTTAAACCATCATGCAGCAATAGATGGTAGTATACTACCTCAGGAGTAAGCGGAAGGCCAGCTATAGGAGCTGCACTAAACAGCCTGTTAAAACATCATACAACAATAGATGGTAGTATACTACCCCAGGAGTTAGTGGAAGACCAGCTATAGGAGCTGCACTAAACAGCCTGGTAAGCATCATACAACAATAGATGGTAGTATACTACCCCAGGAGTAAGCGGAAGACCAGCTATAGGAGCTGAACTAAACAGCCTGGTAAGCATCATACAACAATAGATTGTAGTATACTACCCCAGGAGTTAGTGGAAGACCAGCTATAGGAGCTGAACTAAACAGCCTGGTGAAACATCATACAACAATAGATGATAGTATACTACCCTAGGAGTTAGTGGAAGGCCATAGGGTGAGAGAGGGGGACAGGGGGGAGGTGGGGGCACAGGGGGTGAGGAGGGAGGGGGTTTTCATCATGGGGGAGGGAGGGGGCACAGGGGTGAGGAGGGAGGGGGTTTTCATCATGGGGGGGGGCACAGGGGTGGGGAGGGAGGGGGTTTTCATCATCGGGGGAGGCACAGGGGTGGGGAGGGAGGGGGTTTTCATCATGGGGGAGGGAGGGGAGGGGTCACAGGGGTGGGGAGGGAGGGGGTTTTCATCATGGGGGAGGGGGGGGCACAGGGGTGGGGAGGGAGGGGGTTTTCATCATGGGGGAGGGAGGGGGCACAGGGGTGAGGAGGGAGGGGGTTTTCATCATGGGGGGGGGGGGGCACAGGGGTGGGGAGGGAGGGGGTTTTCATCATCGGGGGAGGCACAGGGGTGGGGAGGGAGGGGGTTTTCATCATGGGGGAGGGAGGGGGAGGGGGCACAGGGGTGAGGAGGGAGGGGGTTTTCATCATGGGGGGGCACAGGGGTGAGGAGGGAGGGGGTTTTCATCATGGGGGGGCACAGGGGTGGGGAGGGAGGGGGTTTTCATCATGGGGGGAGGGGGCACAGGACGGCAGTAAAGTTCATCCCGCACTTAATGTAATTGTGAAAAATGATTGAAGGTTAATACAGGCAGAAGTGACCTCTACCAGACTATGTCGTCACTAACTGAGGAAAATAGCTTCCAGCGTCTGTATAGAAGGTTAGATATTAACATGACTTTACACCACTAGTTATGGTATTAACATAGTCCCACATATTACTATATACCACTAGTTATGGTATTAACATAGTCCCACATATTACTATATACCACTAGTTATGGTATTAACATAGTCCCACATATTACTATATACCATTAGTTATGCTATTAACATAGCCCCACATATTCCTATATACCATTAGATATGCTATTAACATAGCCCCACATATTACTATACACCATTAGTCATGGTATTAACATAGCCCCACATATTACTATACACCATTAGTTATGGTATTAACATAGCCACACATATTACTATACACCATTAGTCATGGTATTAACATAGCCCCACATATTACTATACACCATTAGTTATGGTATTAAAATAGCCCCACATATTACTATATACCATTAGATATGGTATTAACATAGCCCCACATATTACTATATACCATTAGTTATGGTATTAACATAGCCCCACATATTACTATTATACCATTAGTTATGGTATTAACATAGCCCCACATATTACTATACACCATTAGTCATGGTATTAACATAGCCCCACATATTACTATACACCATTAGTTATGGTATTAACATAGCCACACATATTACTATATACCATTAGTTATGGTATTAACATAGCCCCACATATTACTATACACCATTAGTTATGGTATTAACATAGCCACACATATTACTATACACCATTAGTCATGGTATTAACATAGCCCCACATATTACTATACACCATTAGTTATGCTATTAACATAGCCCCACATATTACTATATACCATTAGTTATGGTATTAACATAGCCCCACATATTACTATATACCATTAGATATGGTATTAACATAGCCCCACATATTACTATACACCATTAGTTATGGTATTAACATAGCCCCACATATTACTATATACCATTAGTTATGGTATTAACATAGCCCCACATATTACTATACACCATTAGTTATGGTATTAACATAGCCCCACATATTACTATACACCATTAGTTATGGTATTAACATAGCCCCACATATTACTATACACCATTAGTTATGGTATTAACATAGCCCCACATATTACTATACACCATTAGTTATGGTATTAACATAGCCCCACATATTACTATATACCATTAGTTATGGTATTAACATAGCCCCACATATTACTATATACCATTAGTTATGGTATTAACATAGCCCCACATATTACTATATACCACTATATGCTATTAACATAGCCCCACATATTACTATATACCATTAGTTATGGTATTAACATAGCCCCACATATTACTATATACCATTAGTTATGGTATTAACATAGCCCCACATATTACTATATACCACTAGTTATGGTATTAACATAGCCCCACATATTACTATATACCATTAGTTATGGTATTAACATAGCCCCACATATTACTATATACCATTAGTTATGGTATTAACATAGCCACACATATTACTATACACCATTAGTTATGGTATTAACATAGCCCCACATATTACTATACACCATTAGTTACGGTATTAACATATTACTATATGAGGTGGAGGAGGTAGAGGTGGAGGAGGAGGTATTATGATAGGACTGCACGAGTAGGTGGTCTGGCATCAAGGATCGCATCGACCCAAGATGATTCTTTTCACATGGCCCACGAGCCGATAGGCGATTGGGTTATTATTGAAAAGAATCGTTGAGGGTCCATGCGATCCTTGATGCCAGTCCACCTACGAGATGCGGTACTATTTTTACTCCACGGTGCTATTAGATTAATTAGGAATTATAACACAAAGTCCTTTATTTACTTACGAAGTTACAGCCATTCTTCTCTCACTGATGCCAGTGACGATGCAATATTGTAGGCCTACATTGTAGGCCTAACGTCATGACGTTAGTAATGCTAGTAAGAGTCATTGACAACGCATTTTCCCGCGTGGAAGGGAACCAATCAAATGAGTTTTTTTTGCACATCATTTTAGGCTCCGCCCATGTGGTACAAAACAATGTACCACATGGTATGTACCACACGCCTCTACATACAAATGTTGTGTGATACACACTTCACCGTGGAGTAATAACATAGCCCCACATATTACTATAAAAAAGTGATAACTAAAGAAATTATTCGAAGAACTAAATCCATTTTAAACAAACAATTATGTTAATTATTAACTGATCAAAATTGATCAAAATTGATCAAAATAGGGCATTTGCACGTTCGCCATCTTGAATCTCAGTATTATGGGTATCACAGATAACTCTATACAGCTACATTGGGTTACAGTCTATTCCACCAGGGGTGTGCAGTACAGTGCTCTATGTATACTCCTATATGGACCACCAGATGTCCTTCTTATGCACTGCAGCTTATATTGCTATTTACCACTGTATTGCCTTATGTTATGTGTACTCGGTGTCTCTGTAACATATTGTAATGTCACACCCTATGTGTGGTGTATGTGTGTGTACCACTGTATTGCCTTATGTTATGTGTACTCTGTGTTGCTGAAAACATTCTTGCAATTTATTATAACAATGTTTGTATGTCAAATTTGAACTGAATCCATCCCATCACAGTGAGACATACACAGTGAGACATACAAATCCCTTATTGTGTATCCCAGCATGCACTGTAAGAGACATGCACAGTGAGACATACAAATCCCCTATTGTACATCCCAGCATGCACTATAACAGACATACACAGTGAGACATACAAATCCCCTATTGTGTATCCCAGTATGCACTGTAACAGACATGCACAGTGAGTCATACAAATCCCCTATTGTGTATCCCAGCATGCACTGTAACAGACATACACAGTGGTACATACAAATCCCCTATTGTGTATCCCAGTATGCACTGTAATAGACATACGCAGTGAGACATGCAAATCCCCTATTGTGTATCCCAGCATGCACTGTAACAGACATGCGCAGTGGTACATACAACCCCCCTATTGTGTATCCCAGCATGCACTGTAATAGACATGTGCAGTGAGACATGCAAGTCCCCTATTGTATATCCCAGCATGCACTGTACAAATCCCCTATTGTGTATCCCAGCATGGGTAGTGTAAGGCGTATGTTTATATATTCCACCCTAAATGGTAGATTTGTGCATTTCCCTTTGATGTTTCTATGTCGGCATGGGTTTAGCAAGATGTACATGCCTGAGGCTACATCTCCTTATCTGGGGTTTGTATTGTTTCCTTTTGTTTGGGTTGTCCTGATGATTGACATGTGTCAGAGAACAATTGAAATATGACAATGGAATTGGAAACCAATTACAATATAACAATGCAGATATAGGGACTTGTATGGGTTGCTGGAGATGAGGGCTTTGTCCTTAGGAAAGAGAATGTTCAGGTTTGTTGTATTGAGAAATGTTAATTTAATCTGATATATTAGCCAATAAGCGTGAATAGTATTTCACAGTGCACCAATAGGGGTGTGTTTATTGTTATTGTGTGTACAGTATGCTGGCTATATCTCAAATACATTTGTATTTTTCATTCAGTGTATCCCAGCATGCACTGTACAAATCCCCCATTGCTGTGATAATGAGGCTGCGTCAGGACAACATCTGTGTCGGCTCTTGTTATTTTAGTTTTAAAAACCACATTGAATCAATTTAGCTTTTGCATTCAGTGTTTGTCTGCGCGTTGCTGAAGTTACTCCAAGTCTCATTCAGTCGTCTTTAGCGCAGTTTATTAACTTGTGTTCTTTACCATGTCTCCCACACTGACCTGTAGGACCAGGGTTTGTTGTGTGACGTCACTGATTGTCACTAAAGTGTTTGCTCCATTTCTAACCTCATCCCAGTAATTGTCTCCATGGTAACACGAGTACAGCTCCCTAATGTGGGAGGGGCCTAAATAGTGATTGACAGGTGGAGGCGTTAGTGTGAGTGACAGATCACAGGGGGCGTTTTAAGCGCTAATTTCCGGTTCCTGGTGTTGAGAGAGACACCTAGTGGTCGGGTTGAAACAGGCTCCATGCTGCCACCATGTGGCGGTTTTTAACATTAGTTCTCTGATCTCCATGTGTGGTGCATTTTGAACTAACAATTGTCATGTGACAGAAAAAGGAGTCATAAAGTCGTAAAAATGGTATTTGTCAGATGTCACCCCTGTATATTAACGCCTAGACCAGACCTTATCGTGTCTGGTCTATGGGTTAATAGCTTATATGTATACATGAAGCTCCTCACTATTGGTGCTTTAGCCTCATAGTGTCTAGGTGTTAATAGCTTATATGATGTAATGATTAGTAATAGGGGAGTTGCATGTGCCATTGCGCATGTCTGTTAGAGTGCATGCTGGGATGGATTATAATGAAATAATAGTCTCCTTGGTTGGGGGGCGGTAAGGAATTCAGTATCAACTGGATTCAGATGGGGACCGGAATGGAAAGGGGTCCACATAAATGCGTTAGAGATGCAAGCGGTACTGAATGGACTGAATAGTCTGGCTCGACAAGTCTCGAGTGAAAACATTTTGGTCTTATCAGACAACAGCACCACAGTTTGTTATATTAACAAAATGGGAGGTACCAGATCAAACAAATGTAACGATATAGCCAGAAAAATCTGGACTTGGGCAGAAGAACGGGGAAATTGGCTAGTAGCAAGCCATATCCCTGGGATAAGAAATGTAGAAGCTGACAAAGCTAGCAGACAATTCACTGATAATACAGAATGGAGGTTGTCAGATAGGATATTTGCTGATATTTGTAGCCATTTTGGCACGCCCGATGTAGATTTGTTCGCGTCTCATTTGAACAATAAAGTGAGCAGGTTTGTTAGTTGGAAACCTGACCCCGTGTCTTTTCATGTTGATGCTTTCACTCTGAATTGGGATGAATTCAAGTTGTGTTATCTTTTTCCTCCTTTCAGTCTCGTAAGCAAATGCTTACAGAAGATAGTGACGGAGAAAGCAGCAGCAATAGTGGTAGGACCGAACTGGCCAAGCCAACCATGGTTCGCCAAACTTCTGAACCTGTGCAAAGGGAACTACCTAGTGTTTCCAAAGAGACAAGGGAATCTTGAACCAACTTTTCCAACTCAAGACAACAAGCTACGCAATTTAGGCCTCGTTGTAGGTCTCTGTTGTTAGAAAGACTAGACACTTTGGGACTGTCTGAGAAAGCGAAATTGCTTTACTTAAATTCTTGGAAAGAGGAAACAAGAAAAACGTATGATGTGTTTCTAACAAAATGGAGAACTTTCTGTTTCTTAAAAAACATTGATCCACTGGTTTACAATGAAAAACAGGGCATTGAATTTTTAACTGGTCTCTTTAACCAGGGGTATTCACACAGTTCGATAAACATTGCTCGCTGTGCCCTTTCTTCAGTCATGAGTCTGAAAGAAAATTCTACTTTTGGGGCAAACAGAGTTGTAGGTCGAGTCATTACAGGTGTTGCTCAATTACGACCACCCAGGTGCAGATACATTGACACTTGGGACACTGATATGGTGTTGAGTTATTTAAGAGAACTCTCTCCGCTGAGGGAGTTAACTTTGAAAAAGTTAAGCTTGAAATTTGTAGTTTTGTTCTTGTTGGTACACTCACAACGACTTCAAACTGTGAGAGCCTTGCAGGTAGAGAATGTGATTGTCACGGATACCAAAGTTGTATTTGTAATTGATCAAAGACTAAAAACGTGTAAAGTGGGGAAACCGTTAAAGGTTCTCTCCACGAAGGTGTTTTTGGAAGACCCACGTGTGTGTTTAGTTAAGGTCACTAAAGAATACTTACGAAGAACTCAGGAATTACGTAATGTTAATTCTAAAGGGAATCCTCAGGGACAGCTGGTTATCAGTTTCGTTCCGCCTTTCAAACCAATTTGCTGTAGTTCTCTTGCTCGTTGGGTGAAAGAAATTTTGGGTAACAGTGGGGTAGACATTAACGCGTTTACCGCTCACAGTACCAGATCGGCCTCGGTGTCGAAACTGCATTCATTGAATGTTCCTATTGGGTCTATATAGTTCATTGCTATAATAGATCGATTAATTTGCTGCTGCACTTCAACTGGGTCATTACAGAAATGATGTAGCGACTTGGTTCTTTCAGCCAAGTGCATATTATACTGATTAATGTCTAAACCCATAATGGTGGTAAAAAGAACTTTAGGCTTTTCCTGGGGTATGGGTACAAGATCACGTAGGTCATTTACAATTCCAGGTAAGGTTTGGTAAACTAAAGATATGCGTATCTTTAGTTTACAGATTATATTATATAAGGCCAGAGAATGCCGCCTATTTCTGTATCCTACTCACAGAGCGTTTCCAGCGCTTATACCACATGTCAGCAGGAAGAGAGGCCACGTTATGGTTTGTTTACATCCGCCCTATAGCCCTCAATGGAGGCGATGAGAACTCGTCTTGTAATAATGATTTAACTGGAGTAATATTGCTCAAATAACCACCAAACTAAAGCATATTTGGGTCAGATTTCAGAAAATGTACAATTGCCAGGATGTTGACAACATGCAGATATTAGAATTTTCCTAATTGATAAAAAAAGTAACAAGATAGTAGTCCATTGTCTAACAAATGTTTAGTTTTAGCACTGAAACCGGAAGCTTCTTGGACGGCTTCTGGGTAGTGTTGGTGGCGCCAATTATCCCTGGTGTTAACTTTGCACACCACAAACTGTAACCAAGGTAGCAAGAGTAGCTTAGTGAAACGTGCCCATGACTCAGCACTTCTGTGGTGGACGTAAAACCAGGATTGGCAGAATATGAACAGGAAGAGCGCTTATATATTATTCACTTTTTAAATTGATGACAAATGCATGATGGGATACAGTAGATGATTGTTCATGACGTGCATAGGGGGCCCCACTGAACGGTCACATGTTTAATTGAAGGTGAAGGTCACAAGATTCCACAAATAGTTAATAGTTCTTAATAGTTAAGAGTTAAGAGTGTAGTGTAGAGTAGAGTGTAGAGTGTAGAGTGTAGAGTGTAGAGTGTAGAGTGTAGAGTGTAGAGTGTAGAGTGTAGAGTGTAGAGTGTAGAGTGTAGAGTGTAGAGTGTAGAGTGTAGAGTGTAGAGTGTAGAGTGTAGAGTGTAGAGTGTAGAGTGTAGAGTGTAGAGTGTAGAGTGTAGAGTGTAGAGTGTAGAGTGTAGAGTGTAGAGTGTAGAGTGTAGAGTGTAGAGTGTAGAGTGTAGAGTGTAGAGTGTAGAGTGTAGAGTGTAGAGTGTAGAGTGTAGAGTGTAGAGTGTAGAGTGTAGAGTGTAGAGTGTAGAGTGTAGAGTGTAGAGTGTAGAGTGTAGAGTGTAGAGTGTAGAGTGTAGAGTGTAGAGTGTAGAGTGTAGAGTGTAGAGTGTAGAGTGTAGAGTGTAGAGTGTAGAGTGTAGAGTGTAGAGTGTAGAGTGTAGAGTGTAGAGTGTAGAGTGTAGAGTGTAGAGTGTAGAGTGTAGAGTGTAGAGTGTAGAGTGTAGAGTGTAGAGTGTAGAGTGTAGAGTGTAGGGTGTAGGGTGTAGGGTGTAGGGTGTAGGGTGTAGGGTGTAGGGTGTAGGGTGTAGGGTGTAGGGTGTAGGGTGTAGGGTGTAGGGTGTAGGGTGTAGGGTGTAGGGTGTAGGGTGTAGAGTGTAGAGTGTAGAGTGTAGAGTGTAGAGTGTAGAGTGTAGAGTGTAGAGTGTAGAGTGAAGAGTGTAGAGTGTAGAGTGTAGAGTGTAGAGTGTAGAGGGTAGAGTATAGTGTAGAGTGTAGAGTGTAGAGTGTATAGGGTAGAGTGTATCGTGTAGAGTGTAGAGTACAGTGTACTCTATGATGTACTCTTTATCTATGATCCAACACTGAGCCCCTTCACCCTCTCCACCAATCAGAAGGAATTTATTCCTGGTAGGCCTGCAGGTGGCGCCACAGTAAGACCTGAACTTCTCGCTAGTACTGCCTGCATACACAAGGTGGCAGCATCACATGGGTGGAGCTTGTTTAAGCACTATTATCCATGACATGTACTATTAGCACTGGTAACCTGTCTTCATGAAGGTTTATATAAACCGGTAGGTGACTATATCTATATGTAAGGGATGCATGGAGGCAAAGGGGAAGGTGGTGGAGGAGGAGAAGAAGGTGGTGAAGGTGGAGGTGGTGCTGGAGGAGAAGGTGGTGGAGGTGGTGGAGGAGGTGGTGGAGGAGGAGGTGGTGGAGGTGGAGGTGGTGCTGGAGGAGAAGGTGGTGGAGGAGGTGGTGGAGGAGGAGGTGGTGGAGGTGGAGGTGGTGCTGGAGGAGAAGGTGGTGGAGGAGGTGGAGGAGGTGGTGGAGGAGGAGGTGGTGGAGGTGGAGGTGGTGCTGGAGGAGAAGGTGGTGGAGGAGGTGGTGGAGGAGGAGGTGGTGGAGGTGGAGGTGGTGCTGGAGGAGGAGGTGGTGGAGGAGGTGGTGGAGGAGGAGGTGGTGGAGGTGGAGGTGGTGCTGGAGGAGAAGGTGGTGGAGGAGGTGGAGGAGGTGGTGGAGGAGGAGGTGGTGGAGGTGGAGGTGGTGCTGGAGGAGAAGGTGGTGGAGGAGGTGGTGGTGGTGGAGGAGGTGGTGGAGGAGGAGGTGGTGGAGGTGGAGGTGGTGCTGGAGGAGAAGGTGGTGGAGGAGGTGGAGGAGGTGGTGGAGGAGGAGGTGGTGGAGGTGGAGGTGGTGCTGGAGGAGAAGGTGGTGGAGGAGGTGGTGGTGGTGGAGGAGGTGGTGGAGGAGGAGGTGGTGGAGGTGGAGGTGGTGGAGGTGGAGGAGAAGGTGGTGGAGGAGGTGCTGGAGGAGGTGGTGCTGGAGGAGAAGGTGGTGGAGGTGGAGGAGAAGGTGGTGGAGGAGGTGGTGGTGGTGGAGGTGGTGGAGGTGGAGGTGGTGCTGGAGGAGAAGGTGCTGGAGGAGGTGGTGGTGGTGGAGGCGGAGTAAGATGACAGGGAGGTTGAGGTGGGGTAGCAGGGGGAGGAGAAGGAGGATTAGGAGGAGGTGGTAGAGTGTAGAGTGTAATGTGTAGAGTGTAGATGTAGATGTAGATGTAGAACTTGTGCCAATAAGTCGTATACAGTTGGTCGCCATGGTAACCATATTATGATTACTGATGATTGCAGACGCTATATGTAGGGGGCGCCTGCGGGCATGTTAGTGTGGGAGTCATGGAAACCCATCATATGACCTGCCCCAGGGCATGATGGGAAAAGGAAATGGGTAAACATTATTAGAGGGAGGTTGAGGAAGATGGGAGAGGGTGGGGAGGGGAGACGGGGGATGGGAGAAACAGGTGAGAGGAGAGGAGAGTGAGGAGAGAAAGACAAAGGTAGAGGGAGAGAGAGTGAGAGGGAGAGATGAGGGAGCGCGGAGAGGAGAGAGGGAGAGAGAGGGAGAGAGGAGAGAGAGAGGAGAGGGAGATGAGAGGGAGAGGAGAGATTTGGAGAGATAGAGTGGGAGAGGACAGAGGAATTAGACTGGAGAACAATGACCCAGGACATATTGTTAGATTAGGAAATATATATTACTTTATTATATGCGCATGCTATATGAGAAGTGCTATAAGTGGGGTGCCATTAAAATAGTCATATAGGACGCGTCCTATATGAATGTAGTTGTCTAAAAATAGCTCTGTTTATATGCTTCACGGAGCAATGGATGTAAACAAATTCCCGCGAAGGATGTAAACAAATCCCCGCGATCGGTAATCCACCCGTGATTCTGGTACTATGATTAGAGAAATACATAATAAAAATCCCATCAATAAATAGAGCAATAAATTCTCTATTGAATGATATAAATGTTATCAATGTAGCTAAAGAAATGGCTGCGATATGAACGTTTTAAGTCAACAATATAACTTGGCTAATAACGGGGCTGTCAGTGGGGCTGGCAGCGGGGCTCTCTGAGACTTCTTTAATATTTTTTCAGTGATATCTGATAACATATGATCAAATTTTATGCACATATAATAAATATAGAATGGAACTCGCTGGCAATAATCGAAAGTTTATAGGACTTGATTCGTCCACATAAGCACGATGCCGTAGGCATCGTGCTTATGTGGACGAATCTCGTCCTATAAATTTTCGTCCTATATATTTGCCGGCTCGTCCCATTCTCTCTATATATATATATATTAGATCTAATAAAGATGAATTCATATATTGGCTTATAGCTTGAAATTGGTAAGGTGACATGCACTCCAAGATTACATTTTTAAGTCTGAAAGAATGTTAGATAACATGTTATTCTTTAATTATCTGACAATGTTTAGTTTAAATTATATTACCTATACACTATTTTGGGTTCATGCAGGGACATGTTGAATTAAGGGACCTTCCTGCTTGTTGTCAGATATGTCATTGGGTCAGCCAGGGACTCTGGGCCTTGTACAAATGGACCAGTTATTAATGAAATGTAGAACCCAGGGCATTGCCATTTTAGGAAATATTATACTGATAATTTGTAGTATTAATTTGGTTCATCATTACATCAGTGGACATGATATATTCCCAACAGTAATAAACCGAAGTCATGTTTCAATAATGTTTATTTCTTCCAAATTAGCAAATGGTCATAAATAATGTGATGTCTATTGTTTTAGTTTGCTCATCAAGTTAATTCAAAAGTAGAACAAAACTAAGAGAAAATGTCATGTTAACTTCTATCTAATCAATCAATATATTATTCTCTTTATATTGAAATTGCCTTTTGGAAATGCATAGTATTAAGTATTCAATGCTAAATCAAGTTGTCCTTTAGAGGCTACGCTTAGGATTTCCTAATGTAGAAGACCTTAAAAATGATTAGTATTTTTGTTAATCAACCATACCATGTGATATCGTGTATGTGAATGTGGTGATTATTTTAATAAAATCTTGGCTTCTTCTTCTGACACTGACAGACACTAGTTGACTTATGTTATTTGGTATAACTTTTATATATCAATGGTTCCCGAATCATGCCGGTCAATATATGGATAGCTAGCAACATGTGAGCAGAGATCTGAAGGTTACACTATGTACAGAGAGAAGAGAGGGGGAGAAGTGAGGGACAGAGTAGATAGAGGAAGAGAAAATGGGAGAGAAGTAAAAGAAAGAGAGAAAAGGGGAGAGAAAGAAGTAACAGTGAGAAACAGTGGCGAGAGTGGGAGGGGGAGTGGGAGGGAGAGAGAGAAAGGAAGGAGAGAGAGGGAGAGAGAGTTGGAGAGAGAAAGGGAGAGAGAAAGGGAGGGAGAGTGGGAGAGAGAAAGGGAGAGAGAAAGGGAGGGAGAGTGGGAGAGAGAAAGGGAGACGGAAAGGGAGAGAGAGAAAGGGAGAGAGAGAGGGAGAGAGAAAGGGAGGAGAGAGAGGGAAGAGAGAGAAACAGGGGGGAGAGTGGGAGAGGGAGAGAGGGAGGAAAGAGAGGGAGAGAGAGTGGGAGAGAGAGTGGGAGAGAGAGAAAGGGAGAGAGAGTGGGAGACAGAAAATTGAAGAGTGAGAGGAAGAGAGAGAGGGAGAGAGAGATGGAGAGAGAGGGAAAGAGAAATGGAGAGAGGGAGAGAGAGAAGGAGAGAGGAAGGGAGGGAGAGAAAGTTGGAGAGAGAGAGGGAGAGAGGGAAAGAGAGGGACAGAGAAAGGGAGAGAGGGAGAGAGAGAGGGAGAGAGAAAGGGAGGGAGAGAAAGTGGGAGAGAGGGAGGGAAAGAGAAAGGGAGAGAGGGAGAGAGAGAAAGGAAGATAGAAAGGGAGGGAGAGGAAGAGAGAGTGGTAGAGAGAGAAAGGAGAGAGAAAGGAGAGAGAAAGGGAGAGGAAGGGAGAGGAAGGGAGAGAGGGAGAGTGAGAGAGAGAAAGGGAGGGAGGTGGTGGAGGAGGAGAGAAAAACAAAAAAAAGGACAGAGGGAGGGAGAGAGTAGAGATAAGACGGAGAGAATGCAAACATATTGTTGTCCAGGAGTATCCGCGCGAGAATTGGTGTACGGTAACTGCTTGGCTGGTTAGTTTAGTAAGATTATTGTCATCTCTCTCTATAATCTATTTGACCGTCTAGCCTCCCCCCTCCCCCCAAAGCTGTTGATTCTTGTCAACAAGCCTTGGTCATGTCTCTGCTGAGCCATGACCAACTGCGCTGGTAGCGGTAGTGTTTGTGAGCCGGCCAAGAAAAATTTAATGTAACGGTTTTTGTTTGTTAATCAAATATCGGCGTATCCAGCTATTCACCCAGTCCAAGTTGTTCATGAATAGCAGTGATGTGGATAGAGAATAACAATTGCGGGGTTTTACAGGAAAGAAAGTGTGAAAAAGACAAAGCCCCTTGGTGTGCATTACTATATACAGCGAGCCCCCTCCCTCTACAGTAATAAATATTTACAAAGTTTGTTAAGAAATAAGATTTTATTTACAACTTGTCAAGACAGCACTGGATACACAGAACAGTATGGCCTTGTTGCCTTGTAACTAGATCTAGAGGTGACGTCATCATCTCTCCCATCTCCAGAGGAGCTTTCACATGAGCAAAAAAATGACAAAAAAAGAAAACATTTGGGTCATTTCGGCTGAAAACTTAGCAAAAATACATTGCAATATACTAAGCCACTGAAACCAACAAGTTAGCTAACATATTTATAACCAACAACCAACAAGTTAGCTAACATATTTATAATATTCCTTCAATATCCATGAAGCAACATTTAATACAAGTGTGTAGTGCATCCACATGTCATCCACAGTGCACTACTCCTGCCACCTGTAAGCACTGTGAGACATCTGCAGGGCAGAGGGCACTAATCCTTTTAGACCTATGGGTTACTTTACACTGTATAAGACATTATGTACACTGTATTACTTATATATATATATACACTTCTTCTCACATATTGGCTTGTCTTGTTTTGCCTGTTATTGAGTCAGGCTTCACAGTACAAGTATCTGCCATGTAACACTACCAGGGCGTCTATAACATTTAGACAGACCAACTAGAGCTTCTGATGTGTTGATGCGACCATCTACAGTACACATGCAGTTCATGCTTTCCTTCATTTCCTCAATATCAGCACATTGATTTACGTATTGTATAAGTATTCCTTGGTTACCACCATCTGCTCCTTGGGTACCGCCATCTGCTCCTTGGTTACCACCATCTGCTCCTTGGTTACCACCATCTGCTCCTTGGTTACCACCATCTGCTCCTAGGTTACCACCATCTGCACCTTGGTAACCACCATCTGCTACTTGGGTACCGCCATCTGCTCCATGGGTACCGCCATCTGCTCCTTGGTTACCACCATCTGCTCCTTGGTTACCACCATCTGCTCCTTGGTTACCACCATCTGCTCCTTGGTTACCACCATCTGCTCCTAGGTTACCACCATCTGCACCTTGGTTACCACCATCTGCTCCTTGGTTACCACCATCTGCTCCTTGGTTACCGCCATCTGCTCCTTGGTTACCACCATCTGCTCCTTGGGTACCGCCATCTGCTCCTTGGGTACCACCATCTGCTCCTTGGTTACCACCATCTGCTCCTTCGTTACCACCATCTGCTCAATAGTTACCACCATCTGTTCCTAGGTTACCACCATCTGCTCCTTGGTTACCAACATCATCTCCTAGGTTACCACCATCTGCTTCTACGCTACCACCATCTGCACCTTGGATACCACCATCTGCTCCTTGGTTACCACCATCTGCTCCTTGGTTACCACCATCTGCTCCTTGGTTACCACCATCTGCTCCTTGGTTACCACCATCTGCTCCTTGGTTACCACCATCTGCTCCTTGGTTATCACCATTTACTCCTTGGTTACCACCATCTGCTCCTTGGTTACCACCATCTGCTCCTTGGTTACCACCATCATCTCCTTGGTTACCACCATCTGCTCTGCATCTGCTCCTTGGTTACCGCCATCTGCTCCTTGGATACCACCATCAGCTCCTTGGTTACCACCATCTGCTCCTTGGTTACCACCATCTGCTCCTTGGTTACCACCATCTGCTCCTTGGTTACCACCATCTGCTCCTTGGTTACCACCATCTGCTCCTTGGTTACCACCATCTGCTCCTTGGTTACCACCATTTACTCCTTGGTTACCACCATCTGCTCCTTGGTTACCACCATCTGCTCCTTGGTTACCACCATCATCTCCTTGGTTACCACCATCTGCTCCTTGGTTACCACCATCTGTTCCTTGGTTACCA
Source organism: Sthenelais limicola (assembly GCA_942159475.1). Taxonomy (NCBI): domain Eukaryota; kingdom Metazoa; phylum Annelida; class Polychaeta; order Phyllodocida; family Sigalionidae; genus Sthenelais; species Sthenelais limicola. The sequence goes on along the minus strand of OW804099.1, from coordinate 5,651,697 downwards.
CCATCTGCATCTTGGTTACCACCATCTGCACCATGGTTACCACCATCTGTTCCTTGGTTACCACCATCTGCATCTTGGTTACCACCTCCTATTTCTGTGTAAACCACCTGAGGAGCCACTAGACTGGGGCAGTAGTTCTGTGTTCACCACCAGTGGAGCCACTAGACTGGGGCAGTAGTTCTGTATGTACCACCAGGGGAGCCACTAGACTGGGGGCAGTAGTTGTATATTCACCACCAGTGGAGCCACTAGACTGGGGGCAGTAGTTCTGTGTTCACCACCAGGGGAGCCACTAGACTGGGGGCAGTAGTTCTGTATACATGTACCACCAGTGGAGCCACTAGACTGGGGCAGTAGTTCTGTATGTACCACCAGGGGAGCCACTAGACTGGGGGCAGTAGTTCTGTGTTCACCACCAGGGGAGCCACTAGACTGGGGGCAGTAGTTCTGTATGTACCACCAGGGGAGCCACTAGACTGGGGGCAGTAGTTCTGTGTTCACCACCAGGGGAGCCACTAGACTGGGGGCAGTAGTTCTGTATGTACCACCAGGGGAGCCACTAGACTGGGGCAGTAGTTCTGTGTTCACCACCAGTGGAGCCACTAGACTGGGGGCAGTAGTTCTGTATGTACCACCAGGGGAGCCACTAGACTGGGGCAGTAGTTCTGTATGTACCACCAGGGGAGCCACTAGACTGGGGGCAGTAGTTTCTGTGTTCACCACCAGGGGAGCCACTAGACTGGGGGCAGTAGTTCTGTATGTACCACCAGGGGAGCCACTAGACTGGGGGCAGTAGTTCTGTGTTCACCACCAGGGGAGCCACTAGACTGGGGCAGTAGTTCTGTATGTACCACCAGGGGAGCCCCTAGACTGGGGGGCAGTAGTTCTGTGTTCACCACCAGGGGAGCCACTAGACTGGGGGCAGTAGTTCTGTATGTACCACCAGGGGAGCCACTAGACTGGGG